>CM046029.1:81063711-81316171 GCA_025215565.1 Flaveria ramosissima | reverse complement strand
TAACTATTAATTTAATATTATAATTTGACTCGTGTAATACACGGCTTTCTAAACTAGTTTAAATACAATAAAATTTTGGCTTGGCCATGTAAAAATAAATCTGGTTTCTAATAAATTTGTCGTTTACCGCTTAATAAGTGTCACTAATGTATGTCAAATCACAACCGCATGAACTGGAATAATGCCATTGAAAAAGATGACATAACAGTTGAAAATCAAAAACACATATGTTCAAATGTTTGGTGTTTGTTTTAGTTGACTAAATTTATCACTTTAGATTGTTTGACTTTAAAAACAAAAACAGTCAACACCTTTCTTTTCATAAGTTAACTTCATGTGCCTTTATTAACATCGAAACACCAAGTAAAGATTCATAACGAACATAGGACGATGATGTGGTTTTTGATCGTAATGCAATGACCAATGAAATAGAGGAAGAAACCAGAGAAGAATTTAAGAGAAAATAATGAATAAGCGCTTCTTCATAACCATTGCTATGAAGCTATTGCAACATTGAAACCCAAAAAAAAATTATAGTTTGCTATTATACATACAAAATTATATGAGCCGATTCGAGGCGATCATTATGAATCGTTATTTCAACCCATAAAATCTAGTTAGTTTATGTAATATTATTTTTAACATAAATAATTCTTAAAAATGATTCTAGAGGTAGTACCCTCTAATCACAAAAATTCCAATATTTTAATTTTTTTATTTCTTCTTCAACATTGGATGGTTATTCTAAAACTCAACAAAGATATAATCGAAATGCAGGATCCTTAAATGCACCAACAAAAAACATTATTAAAACCATAAATCGTTAATGTTAATTAATTCATTTGATGACAACAAACCTAACTCTAACAATATGACACACGTTGTATAAAATTCTTTATTAAAACTTTTGTGTACAATAATAAGGCATGTCAAGCCTTTTAAAAAAAGTTTTCATTTGAACACATGTTGTATAATATTCTTTTTCATTATTATTTTGTTTTGCCTGGCAAAAACATTCTTTGTTATTTATACTTAAAATCTCCAAAACCGATTCTCTGACAATCACATTAATAACAACACCACACACAAAAGCAACACATCAAATCAAAAGGCAATATTTCTCTATCATCAAATCCCCCAACTGGTAGATCATCATTTTCTCTCTCAAATCACACTAATTTCTCTAAATTGCTCTTTGGAACCCTAGTCCGATCAAGCAGATGAAGCACTAATCTTGTATCAGAAGTCCTCCAAGAGAATGCTTCACCGTCTAAGATCATTTTCTCCCGTCGATTACTAATGATTTTGCTGTTCAAAGTGGTCAATATGATACTAATCGAAGTCAAGGTAATTGTTAAAACCCCTAAATACTTCTTCATGGAATTAATCATACATTAATTAAGGCTGTATGTCTACACATTCTGTTTTATCCAATTTAGGTTGTTATTGTACGAATGAGGCCATGGCATCTAACAATGATGTACAAAAGGGGGAAGTTATAGTCCAGAAGACATCTACACAGGTGAGTCTGCATTATGATCTCTCTATATGCCTTTTTGAGTTGTGTAGATGATATTAGTGGAAACTTAAACAACTGTTGTTCTTAAGCACTCACCAAAAATCATCCTTTATTCTGTGCAGGGGTTTTCAAATAGGAGGTGTAAACATGGAGAGTTCACGTTCATATAGCGTTTTCACTTCTTAGACAGAGTAAAATTTCAAGTTATTTTATTTTGTTTTATTATATTGACCGTGATGTGTGTTAATATAGGTTATTGTGTGTATCAAGAGGAAGGGGAACACAGCCGAGTTAAAAACCCTAAATAACTTTCAGTTCACAGGTGAGTCTGCATTATCCTGAACAACTGTTGTTCTTACGCACACACCAAAAATCCTTGTGTTAGATGCAGGGGTATCCACTTGTGTTGTCAAATCAAGATGCAAGGTAATAAAAACAAGACACTGTTTAGACAGATGAGTCAAATTTCAAGTTATTTTTATTTTTTGGTATTAAATCGACTGTGATGTGTGTTAATTTAGGTTATTGTGTGAATCAAGAGGAAGGGGAAGACATCTGATGATTCTTTGACCATTCTTGGGCAATCGATTACTTTCGATTCTGTTGCGGATGCAACCTCTACACAGGCGAGTTGTTTGTAATTTGTAGTTCATATGGAATATATTTTAATGTTAATCTGGTTAGAAGTACTTACTCGTTTTCTGTTGCATTCCATTTGTTTATTCAGGCTGATATTTTAATGTTGAAGCTGTCTTGCAGTATGTAGCAGCTCTGTAGTAGCATACCGCGGGGGGGGGGGGGGGGGGGGTGTTGCTACTATTATTTGGTATCTCTTGTATAGTATCATGCTGTATTTGAGCATAACAATGTTTTTTGAACTTCTGCTTGGATATTTAAATGTATGATTGTATTAAATATGTACCGTGTATTACTTCTTATTAGACTGGGAGTGGCAAGACGTGCACAAGTTGGGGGCCGGCCACCGCATTGTTGGAAGATGATTTATTTAGCAATCAACAAGGCTTGACACCCTGTGCGTATGTATTTCTGAGGTGAGATTGCATCTTATCTCTTTGTTTAACTGTCAAGTATGTATTGAATTAGTTTAATGTCACATGTATTGTTATCTCACTAATCAACTGGAAACCTGCATAGAAACAAAACAAATATGCTGGCAAACAACTCATGTGTCAATGCCTTGTTCGTTCTAGAGGTAACAGGTTTATTTATCATGGACAATTGAACTTTCACTCTTATACTTATCCTGTTCATAAAACATTGTTATTTGCATATGTACAATGAACATAAAGAGGTCATTAACCTTTAAAGGGTTATCCAGATGATGCAAAAGCTATATCTTAGTTGAATTGTTATAATCTGCAACTATGCATTTAGAAAGGGACACTGAAATTGTGAGCAGCTATTTTCAACTTTCTATTTACCTTTTTGAGTTGTCTGGATGATATTAGTGGAAACCACAGGAACTTAAACATTTGTTATTCTTACACATACACCAAAAATCTTTTATTCTATTCAGGGGTTGTCAAATGGGAGGATTGGAGCTACAAGTATAACATGGAGAGTTCGCGTTCACATAGTGTTTTCACTTGTGTTGTTGATGAAGGTGCAAGTAATAAAATAAGACACTGGTTGGACAGAGTAAATTTTCAAGCTATTTTTTTATGGTATACGTAATAGAAACTAAAATTAATCAAATTTTGAAACTCTTTTAGAGCAGTTAATCTTGTTGACCTTGCTGGGTCAGAAAGACAGAAGTTGACTAGGGCAACCGGAGAATGCTTAAAAGAAGCTGGGAATATTAATCGTTCACTCTGACAACTTGGGTAGGTAATCTGACTACTATTTCAATTATTTTAAGTCTTCTTATGTTTATAATTAAATTTAGTTATGTGTTTCATTTACAAGAATCTGTTGGTGGTAATAAAATATGGCAAGTTCGCGTTCACATAGTGTTTTCACTTGTGTTGTTGATCAACATACAAAGTAATAAAATAAGACACTCATTAGACAGTAAATTTTCAAGTTATTTCTTTTTATGGTATACATGATAGAAACTAAAATTAATCAGAATTTGAAAATCTTTTAGAGCAGTATTAATCCTGTTGACCTTGCTGGGCCAGAATGACAAAAGTTGACTAGGGCAGCTGGAGAATACTTAAAAGAAGCTGGAACCCTAGTTCGATCAAGCAGATGAAGCACTAAATCTTGTAGCAGAAGTCCTCCAAAGAGAATGCTCCACCGTCTGAGATCATTTCTCCGTCGATTACTAATGATTTTGCTGTTCAAAGTGTCGAATATGATACTGATCGAAGTGAAGGTAATTGTTAAAACCCCTAAATACTTTTTCATGGAATTAATCATACATTAAGGCTGTTTTATCCAATTTAGGTTATTGTACGAACCAGGCCATCAAACAATGACGAACACAAGGGAGAAGTTATAGTCCAGAAGACATCTACACAGGTGAGTTTGCTTTATGATCTTTCTGTCTTTCTATATGCCTTTTTGAGTTGTCTAGATGATATTAGTGGGTGTTGGTTCAGGCCCCAAATCAAACACACAATAAGAGATGATTTACCGCTTGAACTCTCTCTTGTTCTATTCATTCATAATCAAACACTACATTAAATAAGGAAAAATGAACTCTTGCACCTAAAGAAAAGGAGAACCACTAACCCACTAATCCACTACTTTGACTCAACAAACTAATAATAAACATGTGACTAAAATTATACGATTCATAACCTGTATCCATGACCTGATTACATTAACCGCTCTGACCCGTAATTTGACCCG
Organism: Flaveria ramosissima; assembly: GCA_025215565.1. Taxonomy (NCBI): domain Eukaryota; kingdom Viridiplantae; phylum Streptophyta; class Magnoliopsida; order Asterales; family Asteraceae; genus Flaveria; species Flaveria ramosissima. Next base: position 81,311,835 of record CM046029.1, on the reverse strand, counting down.
ACTTGACCCGATCAAGATTAACCCACATTCACCCCCTTAATCTTGATTCAGGTTCTCGGTTCTCTTGCTTCTTTCCTTTCTTTCTTTCTTTCTTTTTTCTTTCTTTCTTTCTTTCGTGCTTATCTTGCTCCCTTTCCTTCAATACCCGGTCTGGTTTTTCTTGCTTATCTTGCTCTTTCCTTCATACCCGGTACTGGTTTTCTTGCTAATCTTGCTACTTTCTTCTTGCTTGATTCGAATCTTTCTTGCTTGCTTACTTCGAATCATCTTTCTTGTTAACTTCTTTACTTTCTTGCTATCCAAATCACAAAGATACGGTCTTGCTACTTGCTATCTTTCTTGCTTTCGTACTCACAACCGGCCTGCTTAAAACACCCAATTCGTATGTAATTATCGACCTCAAAACCGAGTCCGAAAGGACCAAACTGTTGACCTGCTTGCTGCCATATTCTTGTAGCTGCTACCACTGTAATGAGGCGTGATTTAGTCACCGTTTCAGCCCCGAAACTGAGCCCGAAACACCTGTTGTTTTCTTCTTTCTCGAACTCAAGCCTCAAACTTTCACCTATTTGGTTGTAAAGATTCACCTGCTTGATTATGTGCTCCACATGCTTGCCTACTTGTCTGCTTCTTGGATTCAGATCATCGAACAAATGTAGAAGTTTGCCTTTCCTTCTTGCTTACATTTTTCTTCAAGGTATGTCGGTTAGTAGAGGTGCTAGGCTGCCTGTTTGTTTCATCGATGAAATATTTTAATTAATTCAGCAAGTAGCTAGCCAGCTTCATCATTTTATTTATTTATTCCAATGTAACCGCCTCCCCCTCAAATGATTTCTTTCTTCCTTCCTTGTCTCGATAATTTCTTCTTGCTTCAACAGTAACCTTTGGTTTCTTTCTTCCTCTCAACAATAATCACCGCCACAAAATCCGCTGCTCCTCTCATGCCCTGAATGATCGGGTCTTTAGTGATTGCTGCTTGTGATCGCTTGCTACTGCTGTATTCTTACTCGATTACCACTTTAGGCTTCCTTTTTTCTGCTCATCTCTCGTTCTTCACCCTGCAGCCATGGGCTGCTGCTACTCTTACTGAAATCGACTCTCAAAACGGCTTTCTTTTCTAACCTTGCGCTCTGATACCAAATGTTGGTTCAGGCCCCAAATCAAACAAACAATAAGAGATGGTTTTCCGCTTGAACTCTCTCTTGTTCTATTCATTCATATCAAAACACTACATTAAATAAGGAAAATGAACTCTTGCACCTAAAGAAAAGGAGAACCACTAATCCACTACTTTGACTCAACAAACTAATAAAAACATGTGACTAAAATTATACGATTCATAACCCGTATCCATGACCCGATTACATTAACCGCTCTGACCCGTAATTTGACCCGACTTGACCCGATCAAGATTAACCCAACAGTGGGAACTGAAACAACTGTTGTTCTTACGCACTCACCAAAATCCTTTATTCTGTGCTAGGGTTTTCAAATAGGAGGTGTAAACATGGAGAGTTCACGTTCATATAGGGTTTTCACTGCTTAGACAGAGTAAAAATTCAAGTTATTTTATTTTGTTGTATTATATTGACTGTGATGTGTCTTAATGTAGGTTATTGTGTGAATCAAGAGGAAGGGGAAGACAGCTGTGTTAAAAACCCTAAATAACATTCAGTTCTGTTGTAGATGCAACATCTACACAGGTGAGTCTGCATTATCCTGAAACTAAAACAACTTTTTTTTCTTACGCACATACCAAAAATCCTTTGTTAGATGCAGGGGTTTTCACTTGTGTTGTCAAATCAAGATGCAAGGTAATAAAAACAAGACACTGTTTAGACAGAGTCAAATTTCAAGTTATTTCATTTTGTGGTATTAAATCGACTATGATGTTTGTTAATTTAGGGTATTGTGTGAATCAAGAGGAAGGGGAAGACATCTGATGATTGTTTGACCATTCTTGGGCAATCGATTACTTTCGATTCTGTTGCAGATGCAACCTCTACACAGGCGAGGTGTTTGTAATTTATAGTTCATATGGAATATATTTTAATGTTAATTTGGTTAGAAGCACTTACTCTTTTTCTCTTGCATTCCATTTGTTTATTCAGGCTGAGAATTTAATGTTGAAAGCTATCTTGCTGGATGTAACAGCTCTGTAGTAGCATACCGGGGGGTGGGGTATTAACAAGGCTTGACACCCCGTGCGTTTAAACTAATATTTTCTCGCATTTACGAGGTGAGATTGCATCTTATCTCTTTGTTCAACTGTCAAGCATGTATTGAATTAGCTTATTGTCACTTGTATTGTTATCTACTAATCAACTGGAAACCTGCATAGGAACAAAACAAATATGCTGGCCAACAACTCATGTATCAATGCCTTGTTCTTTTCTCGAGGTAACAGTTATACTTATCCTGTTTATAAAACATTGTATTTGCATATCAACAAGGAACATAAAGAAGTCATTAACCTTAAAGGGTTATCCCGATGATGCAAAAGTTGTATCTTAGTTGAATTTTTTATAGTCTGCAACTCTGCATTTAGAAAGGGACACTGAAATTGTGAGCAACTATTTTTAACTTTTTATTTACCTTTTTGAGCTGTCTGGATGATATTAGTGGAAACCACAGGAATAAGGCCATCGAAGAAGAATGAAAGAGGGGGGTTATAGTCCAGAACATCTACATATTCTGTCCAGAAGTCAAGGTAATTGTTAAAGCCTTAAATAGTTCTTCATGGAATTATACAATAAGACTGTCTACACATTCTGTTTTACCAAATACCTACTGTTTTTATCCAATTTAGGTTATTGTACGAATGAGGCCATCGAACAAGAATGAAGAAGAGGGGGAAGTTATAGTCCAGAAGACATCTACACAGGTGAGTCTGCCTTATGATCGTTTTAAACCTTCTAAATGCCTTTTTGAGTTGTCTAGATGATATTAGTAGAAACCATGGAAACTTAAACAACTGCTGTTTTTACGCACACACCAAAAATCTTTTATTTTGTGCTGGGTTTTTTCAAATAGGAGGTGTAAACATGGAGAGTTCACGTTCATATAGGGTTTTCACTTGTTGTCGAATCAAGATGCAAGATAATAAAAATAAGACACTGGTTAGGCGGAGTCATATTTCAAGTTACTTTATTTCGTGGTATTAAATTGACTGTGGTGTGTGTTAATTTAGATTATTGTGTGAATCAAGAGGAAGGGGAAGTTATAGTCCAGAAGACTATCTGATGATTCTTTGACCATTCTTGGGCAATTGTTTACTTTTGCAGATGCAACTTCTTCACAGGCGAGTTGTTTGTAACTTATAGTTCATATGGAATATATTTTAATGTTAATCTGGTTAGAAGTACTTGTTCGTTTTCTGTTGCAATCCATTTGTTTATTCAGGCTGATATTTTAATGTTTTGTAATTTAGAAGTATTTTTACTTTCTATCTATCTACCTTTTTGAGTTGTTTGGATGATTTAGTGGAAACCATAGGAACTTAAACATTTGTTATTCTTACGCATACACAAAAATCTTTAATCTATGCAGGGGTTGTCAAATGGAGGATTGGAGCTACAAGTATAAACATGGAGCGTTCGCGTTCACATAGTGTTTTCACTTGTGTTGTTGATCAAGATGCAAGTAATAAATAAAAGACCTGGTTAGACAGAGTAAATTTTCAAGTTATTTGTTTTATGGTACTTGATAGAAACTAAAATTAATGTAATTTTGAAACTCTTTTAGAGTAGAATTAATCTTGTTGACCTTGCTGGTCAGAAAGACAGAAGTTGACTGGGGCAGCTGGAGAACGCTTAAAGAAGCTGGGAATTTATCACTCTGACAACTCGGGTAGGTAATTTGACTACTATCTCAATTATTTTAAGCCTGCTTATGTTTATCATTAAATTTAGTTATTTGTTTTATTTACAAGAATCTGTTGGTGGTAATGCAAAACCTGCTATGGTCTGTGTCATCTCTCCTGCTCAAACTTGCTATTTGTCTTTGCATTCTTAATTTTTTAGTCAAATGTGTGTGTCACATGGACTGATAATTTTATAATTTATGACACAGTTGTAAGCGCGAGGATTTTGACGCGAAGCATGCCAAAGCTATTAAAAACAGAGCAGTTTTCAATGACAAATGGAAGATGATGTGAAATCACTATGTGAAGTTATAAGGCAACTTAAGGTAAATTTCCATGCCTCCTCTTTTAAAATACTTGTTTATAGTTAAAAATGAGTTTGGATTGGGTGACAACTGACAGGTCAATACAGGTTTGGTCTTGATCGAATGGGTGGGGCTTCCCAGAAACACCTTTGTCCTATTTTTTGTTATAATAGATCTAATTAGTGTGTAAATATTTCAATATGATTGTATTATAATAAACACCTTAACTTTAGCAGTCACTAAAGCATGCAAAAACATGGAATCAGGTAGATGTTAAACCTTGAAAATAGTATTTTTTTTTAAGCTAAACACATTAAACAGAAGCATTTTTTCTAACACAGTAATTTTTAAGCTAAACACTTGATTATCGGGCTATTGCTGGAAGATAAGATAGCCCTTCTTGAGAACTTGATGGATGGTGTGTTGTAAATGAAGAGATGACATCATTAGTTGATAAAATGAGGTATACCTTTCCTTTTTTAATTATTTGTTCTATATATGTTAAGAATACATATGTTTATAGATTCTAAAACTTATTGATTATGGAGTTTTTGTTTACCCTTCCATGCTATAAACCAACATTGAGGTCATCTTTTGACTTTTAACAAAAAATTTCTACACAACAAATGGCTAAGGTGTTTTCATTTCATCAAAAGGAATGATTTCATAACATTGTATTTGCATATCTACAATGAACATAAAGAGGTCATTAACCTTTAAAGGGTTATCTAGATGATGCAAAAGCTGTATCTTAGTTGAATTGTTATAATATGCAACTATGCATTTAGAAAGGGACACTGAAATTGTGAGCAGCTATTTTATACTTTCTATTTACCTTTTTGAGTTGTCTGGATGATATTAGTGGAAACCACAGGAACTTGAACATTTGTATTCTTACGCATACACCAGAAATCTTTTATTCTATGTAGGGGTTGTCAAATGAGGGATTGGAGCTACAAGTATAAACATGGAGAGTTCGCGTTCACATAGTGTTTTCACTTGTGTTGTTGATCAAGATGCAAAGTTATAAAATAAGACTGGTTAGACAGAGTAAAATTTCAAGTTATTTGTTTTTATGGTATACATAATAGAAACTAAAATTAATCAATTTTGAAACTCTTTTAGAGGCAGAATTAATTTTGGGCTGACCTTGCTGGGTCAAAAAGACAGAAGTTGACTCGGGCAGCTGAAGATCGCTTAAAAGAAGCTGGGAATATTAATCGTTCACTCTGACAACTTGGGTAGGTAATCTGACTACTATTTCAATTATTTTAAGTCTGCTTTATGTTTATAATTAAATATAGTTATGTGTTTCCTTTACAAGAATCTCTTGGTGGTAATGCAAAACTGGCTATGGTCTGTGTCATCTCTCTTGCACAAAATTACTTTTTGTCTGTGCATTCTTAACTTTTTAGTCAAATGTGTGTGTTACATGGACTGATTATTTTATAATTTTATGATACAGTTGTAAGCGTGAGGCTTTTAGTGCATTGACGCTAAGCATGCCAAAGCCATTAAAAACAAAGCAGTTGTCAATGAGCAAATGGAGGATGATGTGAAATCACCATGTGAAGTTAGAGGGCAACTTAAGGTAGATTTTCCATGCATCCTCTTTTAAAATACTGGTTTATAGTTAAAAATGAATTTGCCTTTCCTTTTTTAATTATCTGTTCTATATTTGTTTAGAATAAAGATATGTTTACTGATTCTAAAACTTATTGATTATGGAGTTTATTGTTTACCCTTCCATGCTATACAACCATTGAGGTCATCTTTTTGACTTTTAAAGAAAAATTTCTACAAAACAAATGGCTAAGGTGTTTTCATTTCATCAAAAGGAAATGATTTCAAATTAGCATAACACCAGTCATTTTCAACAGTTAGTGGAATATTATATTCATATATTAGTCTCAATCTTAAAGGCCCAAAATCAAACAGTGCATAAAAATCAGAACTCCAAATCATTTTAATGATAAGTGTTAAATTATATTATTACTCATATTGTTTTTAGGTTTAGTTATGGTTTGCTCACGAGTTCAACTTAGGTTTCTAGTTTATTTTCTATATATTGAGTTCTGTTCTTTATTGTAGTTTACCACATGCAATTAATACTAATTTCAGTTCTTTACATGGTATTCGAGCTCTTGCTCTAGCCTTTGGCTATGATACAAACCCTAGGCATCATCACTTCCGCCATCACTTGATTGAAACCCTAGACAGGGCGGCGAGGCTTTAATGCCACAGTGCCGCCTTGTCCCTCTCCCTTTTCGTGTTCTTTCCAGATTTTAGTTGTCCTTTTCCATGTTTTTTTTAAGTTTCTATTCCAAGTTCAATTTCCAATTTTCACCGGATTGTTCCAATTGTTCCTACATTGTCTCACCAGAATTTTAGCTCGATTGTTTCGCTTCGGTTACTGTTTATTGTTCCAAAACGACTAGTCCGTTATTGCACCCTGATAGGCCGATCCGGTTTGTTGTTTGCTCCTTGAACCACAACTTAGCCGCCCCTACTAGAATTCGCCCCTAGTGCAAACCTTATCCATCGCCATTCTAGGGTGCTAGTGACATCTTACCCCACCACTACCGGAACCTTAAAAGCCTCTAGTCAGGAAACCCTACAAAGATCGTCATCAAGTATTTTAGCTATTTTGGGGGTCTTTGTTTAGATTTCCTACTACTTTATACCTAAACATGCTTATCTATTGAATGTAAAACAATCTTACATATTATTCTACTTAATCGCTAAACACGAAATAGCGGTCGCTATTTACCGCTATTCGCTACGTAGCATATAGGTGGCTTGTCGCTATTTACCGCTATTCGCTATTGACAACTATGGTTGGACGTCTCCGCACTAGATCTTTGGAATTGGATCAAGAGTAGCAGAATGAGGCAAGTAACTGATTAAGGAAAGGCATGAGTTTCCATTTTCTGAGTAAGTTACGGAGAAAGTGATTATTAGCTTTCACCCTTTCTCTGCTTCAAAAGGAGCCGAAGAACTTTTTAAACCTTAATACTTTTTAGATGGTTCTAAGGAAAGAAGTATAGGAGCTGATATCGATTCGCCAATAGAGAAGGGGGTCGGACATGAATACGATTTGCGAACATGAAAGATAATCAAGGAAGATGCCAAGAAGTGGGCAAGGAACTTCCATTGGGACTTGTAGTCTTTACTTCGTTTGGAGGCTTTGCGGGGATAATAAGGGCTTCAGTTGTTGAAGAAAATGTCCTGATGAACCTTTATTCGCACTTTGTGTCGTTAACCCGTGGTGGGCAGAGGTAGCAGGTGACGGTAAAGGTACCTCCGCATTTTCAACCTCGGGAGAGGACGATGATTGAGCTTTTCCATGCCTAGTCCTCGTTTTGGATAAAGACCTCAAACGGGCTACAGCCTACGGATCTATACCAATGAAGTTTTTTATGTGAGAAAGTCAAGCAAGGAAATCCCTCTCTCATTTTTGTGCTTGTAAGATAAGACGCGTAGATGAATTAGGAAAGAGGGCCTATACCCGGTTAAGAAAGGTTGTAGTGATAACAGTGGGGCTTACTTTCTCTTTGGTTCACCTACTAAATAGATAAGTCGTTTATGCTCGACTATAGCCATCGGGGTGAGGATGAGGCATAAGCACTTGCCACACGTGATAATGCCACATTAGATAGAACAGTTCCTTATCAATGGAAGCCTTTGATGAAAAAGGTAATTAAATTCTACTTAAGAAGCACAAGCACCCTTTTTTATTCAATAAGGATGAGATGGTGCAGGAGCGGGTCGATGATGACACCAGGGAAACCCAGTCAACCGATAGGGGAAAAAAATTCCATTCGCTTGTTTAAGTGCTAAGTGCATGCTTCTTCCGATGTTATCATATCATCATCGTTGACCGTTTGCCGCCACGCGCCGCCGGATTCATGCTTATGTACTCATTCGGTTTTCTATTTCCGTTCCTGTTTCAGTTTAAAGGATTCCGTCATGGATTTCAAGTTTGAGTCCATGTTCATGTTCAGATTCCAGATTCAAGTACAAATAAACAATTCAAGATGCAAGTTGGTCATGTTTAACATCTATGTTCCAACATGAGTTAGACATTCTCCAACTTTGTGTGCTTCTTCCGCTGTTGTCATATCATCATCGGCGGTCGTATGCCGCCATGCATTGTCGGATTCATGCTTATGTCTTAATCCGGTTTTCTATTTCTGTTCCTGTTCTGGTTGTCTTGATTCCCTCATGGATTTCAAGTTCGAGTCCATGTTCATGTTTGTGAAACATTGCCAAAAAGGGTAAATCCTTATTGCAATATTGCCTCACCCTTTTGCCAAGCTTTGTCTCAACTCACTTGTTCTGTTGTTTCGGCTTTATGTGCAATATTACATAGCTAGTTTGTGCATATGTGGTCATATTGAATGTTATTGTAGGTTTCATACACTCCATTTTGCCATGTGGAATGTTATTTCGTATTGGACTTGATGGATGCAGGCTAAAGTATAATTACAGAACCTCTGCTGTTAGTGTTTTTCAAATTACAATTGACTTCAAGAAAATTCACCAGACTATTGTTCATATAGGGTTATCATCTTTGCTAGTGGACTTTGGAAGCTATCCTTGTTAATTAGATCAAAGTTTATTTGTATTCTCTGTTTACATTGTGTTCCTTGTTAAGTAGATCAATTTTTAATAGTATTATCTGTTTAAAAGTTATGATAAACTATGCCCAGTTGAGACCAGTTATGATAGGTTATGATAGATAACTGTCATCTGCCCCTCAAGTTCAAAGTCCGGAAAGAAGACATGTGTAACTTCTCTCAGACTCCACCTTTAAAAACAAGTGTTTTTGGGCTACTTCTCTATTCTTATAATCTGTTTTTGACTAATCCATGGTTTTAGTAACTCTTAAGGTTTATTGGATGATGACTTACAAGAATCAGCCTATGAAGTAATGCTTTCATGCATTGCATTTTCTGGGTGATCTCTCCATTTGTTTCAATCTCTATACGTGTGTGTATCCTCCCCCCCTCTCTCCCCCAAAACACCAATCTCTAGTCATAGTCATGTAAATATTTATTAGATGCTTCCTACATTCTGTGCATATTTACTTCCCATTATGATATGTGTATGTGATCCCACTCATCTTTTATCTCCTTTGTCAATTTTGAACAAATAGGATTGCTATTCCTACTTTGGAGATGCTAGAATTCTAACTAGGTTGAAAACAGGCAAAGTAAAAGACATCTTAGGTCCCATTCTGTTCAGACGCATGTGAGCTATTTTCTCATTTATCATCATCTTAAGAAGAAACAAAGATAGAGAAAAATGAGTCTAGTGCTGATGCATAAAGCATGATATTACCTTAACCTTGCTTGATTCATAGTTTAAAATTATCTGTTTTTATCAGTGAAAGTCAACTTAGCGAGTAAATTCACCTGCATACTTGATTTGACCGTGGGTGAGTTTTTATTTGAATATTGAGTTCGTTGTTGCTTTTAATTAAAAACGATACAATATAGGCAAATGTTTTGACAAGATCAGAAATCCAGAGGTCAGGTAATCTTTTATTTGGTTTCTTTTACATTAACAATAAACATTATTGTCCATATATGAGAATACAGAATACACAGCTGTCTAGCGTTCTCTTTTACTAGTTGTTTGGCACTTGTAGGAAGGGAACGTTATTATGACTCCTGTTGAACGTGCAGAAGTCCTACTAGCACTTAGAAAGGTGGCATCGTCACTCTTGGAATGGATAATTCTCGTACCAAAAGTTAAGTCAAGGTTAGTTCCTCAATCGTAAAAACCAGTAAATTTTCTTTGTCTTCTGGTTGGTAAACAAGTCAGCTTAGTTGTGTTACAGATGAGCTAAAAACTGATGTATGCTCTTGGTCAGAAAATGCATTGTGTGATGAGTTGATAAAATTAAAAATTGGTCCATGTATAGTTTTGGTAATTGGTATATACAAAGGAAACTATGCCCCTGATAATCTTTCAGCTAGATATGCTTTTACTTGTATCTTTTCTTGACCTACTTTTAGTTTGAGATATTTGACTGAATGGCTTCTTGTTTGGTACAATTATTTGTTCTCAAATCTAAATATGGTTTGAACAGATGTTTTCAAACGTGCAGCTAACAAATTTTAATGATGAGAACTGTCTGTGTTTTCACCTATTTTTTTGTCAATGGTTTTCAGATGCACGGATGGTAACCTTTGTGCATTTGCATCAATATTATGTAGCTTTTAACAACTGATTAAGGAGTCTGCCATCCTTCATTTTGCTATATGTTGTGCTTTAGACATGCATTTCATTTTTAACGTCTTCTTGGTGTGGGTGTGGGTGTATTTTGTGTGTGTGTGTGGGGGGGGGGGATGCATTCTTTCTTCTGTCTCAGCCAGATTTTGCTGGATCTCCACCTCAATGCGCACCAGCATCAGTGGAGACCAATTATGATGGACAACACTCATCTACCCCCTGTTTTATACTAATACCTCAGAAGCAACTATTTCAGGGAATGATTTTGGGGTATATCCTTCCTACACGGCACCCTCAAGTTGAGAGTCTGCAAAGAAGACAGATGTATCTTCTATGGGTCAGGTATGTTTTGGGCTACTTTTCTATTTATTAATAATCAGATGCAGTGATAAGATGGACCTAATGTATAATCTATTGATGGGGTATAATGTTGTTTTTCTGCAATTTATTCTTGTTTGCTCTATTCTTGTAAATTTCTTCATATTCATAATCAAGCTTTATCGATTGGTGAAGTGCGAGGCTTTCTTTTTTGTGTGATTGATGCATGGTTTTAGTTATTTCTTAAGGATTATCGGATGATGACTTGCGGAAATCAGCCTATGAAGTACTGCTTTCATGCATTGCATCTTCTAGGTAATCTCTCCTTTTCTCTCTCCCTCTCTCTCTTTATATATATATATCTATACTATATATAAAGCATATAATAGGGGTATTTTAAGATATCATAAAATTAAGAACATGTACTTAATTCAATGCATAAGATACAATCAATTTTGAGGGTAAAATAGTATTTATAGCATTATTTACAGATTAGCCCTTACAATTAGTTACATAATAACCTTACATTTACTAACACTTACATAAAATTTTTAATTATCTACCTATAAATAAATAAAAAACTTAATTTGTTTAAGATTTCAACTATATTTTTTAATATATCAAATTTTAAACTTTTTGAAACTACAATTGTAACCTGTGTTTTTTTAAACGTTTTAGTGTAAACTTTTTGCTGAACCGATCAGTAATTTGTGAGGTACAATAAGTTAATGTGTAAATATATAAGTAGTCATACATAACCCATTTATTTGGTATTTTAAATTTTAACTTAGAAAAAACCCATTTATTTGGTATTTTAAATTTTAACTTAGAAAAAACGTAAGACTTTTGTAAAAGTACTACAAGAATAACAAAATATTAGAAACATGTGCGGGATGTAAAATGTCACACGTCGCCTCGCGTGGGCACCCTTCTAGTATGTATATGTGTTTGTGTGTTTCCCTCTCTCTCAAAACACCAATCTCTACTTATGTTGTCATGTAAAATTTTTTTGATTAGATGCTTCCTACATTCGGTGCATATTTACTTTCCAATATTATGTGTTCCCACTCATCTTTTATCTCCTTTGTCAATTTTGAACAATTAGATTGTTGTACATTATTTGGAGAACCCAAAGAAAGAGTTGGGCTCTAGATTTCTAACTGTGTTGAAAAGGAGGCAAGGTAATAGACATCTTAGGTCTGATTCTGTTTAGATGCACGTAAGCTATTTTCTCATTTATCATCATCTGAAATAGAAACAAAGAGATAATGAGATAAGGGAAAGAATAAATCTAATATGCCAGAACAATGTTTGTGCATGGGCTTAAAATTCTAATAACATGCATGGAATACATTAGTTTTTTTTCTAAGTTGGTTGCATCAATATGTAACTTTCATCTTTATGTTATTGTATGTAAGAAAAGAATATTGTTCTATTGTATGTAACATACCTTCCTATTTTTTGCTATTGTATGCAAGTAACCTTCTGTAGATTGTTACCCACATCCTTTGTTAAAAAATTGAAAGCTGTATTGTGCGGCTATCCCTTGTGGAGCTTTATTTTTCCTTGAACATTTGCATTATGTTTTTTTAACTTTAGTTATTGATGAATTACTCTCTTGTTTATTGTTCTTCCAAAAGCTGGTTTTCATGGGCTTGGCTGTTGGAACGTATAATTCTGGCAGAGACAAATAAGTCAAGGTTAGTTCCTCAAACATAAAATCCTTCTTATTTTTCTGTATTCAGGTTAGTAAACGAGTCAGCTTAGTTGTCTTACAGCTGAGCTAAAAACTAATGTTGGTCAGAAAAGTCATTTCTTGATGAGTTAATAAGGTAAACATTTGGTCCATGTACCTTTTGGTCATCGGCATTGATTATCGGGTAATGCCGTGATGTTGTTGATCAGGTACTCTTTTTAATAATTTTGTTTTCCTTGTGTGTATACTATGCAGGAGTGTTTATATGTGTCTATGTGCTCATGTGTGTCCATATCACTCCCCTGACTCACTTGATTATCTTGTAAACTTTGTTGGCATGTGTACTATTTTGTTTAGAGTTTTGAAATCATGAATTTGTTTTCTGGCAAGTCACATTTGGTTTAGTAACATGTCGACATAACTAATATGTAAGGTGGCCTTTTTTACCAGTTCACTTATGAATGGGTTTAAGCCTATTATGTTTCATGAAGTGGAAATGAGACTTCACCTTCAGGAGCTGGTTTATGGGAGTCCATTTTCTGGAAGCATCGTGACTCTCATTGAATGTGGCCTTGAATCCTCTCTTTTATCAGGTTATGTACTCTTTACGTTCCTTTACTTTTTAGCATTTATGGTGAACTTAATTTTTGGTTGGGTGCGTTCTTGGTTAGTTTAGTCAAATGGTATTTAGTTTAGTTGCAGGTTAAGTTATTAGATTTTTAGTTATTTTCTTTTTTTCATTATGGTTGAAATGGTCATTGATGTTAGTAGTTTTTAAGTAAAAATGAAACTAACAAAATGTTCCCTAAAATAAGAATTGCATATATATGGGAGATGATAGGAAGTTAATATGTTAATACTTATACATGGTTGGATCTTTGGGTAGGCTGAACCCAAAATGAAAAACCCTAATGTCTGGTGTAAATCAACTGATATGTGGATATGTGTTTAGCTTCCCATCTTAATATACATGATTTAAGAAACTAAGTCCCAATAAAAATAGGTTGCAAGTCCACATTCCCTTTCACACACACAATGCTTCTTGTTTTAGCACTCAAATTAGAAATAAAAGTGAAAAAAATAATAACAGTCCTTATGCTCGTATTAAGCATGAATGGAAGAAAAGAAAAAATCACTACGGTTATAGAGGATCATAAAATCAAAATTAGGGCGTTTAAGACCCGAAAATCATCAATATGATCCTCATAACCTAAATGTACCTTAGATACTCACATGTCATTATTGAAGATCAGAAAAGCAAAATAGGGAGTTTAAGACTCGAAAATCATCAATATGATCCTCATAACCTAAAAAGAAAAGAAAAAATTCACCGCGGTTATTGAGGATCAGAAAATCGAAATTAGGGCGTTTAAGACCCGAAAATCATCAATATGATCCTCATAACCTAAATGTACATACTCACCATGTCATTATTTAGGATTAGAAAATCAAAATAGGGCGTTTAAGACCTAAAATCATCAGTATGATCCTCATAACCTAAAAAGAAAAGAAACAATCTAAGAAAAAAATCACCGCGGTTATTGAGGATCAGAAAATCGAAATTAGGGCGTTTAAGACCCGAAAATCATCAATATGATCCTCATAACCTAAATGTACCTTAGATACTCACCATGTCATTATTGAGGATCAGAAAATCAAAATAGGGCGTTTAAGACCCAAAAATCATCAATATGATCCTCATAACCTAAAAAAGAAAACAAAAAATCACCCGGTTATTGAGGATCAGAAAATCAAAATTAGGGCGTTTAAGACCCGAAAATCATCATTATGATCCTCATAACCTAAATGTACCTTAGATACTCACCATGTCATTATTGAGGATCAGAAAATCAATATAGGGCGTTTAAGATCCGAAAATCATCAATATGATCCTTATAACCTTAACGTACCTTTAATTCTCACCGTGTCAATTATTAGAGGTGCATGGTCAAGTCAAGTTGTGGTTTGGTGAATTTTCAAAAAAACTTTTGAGGTTGGGTAGATTTTACTATGTTTGTTAAGTGTGGGGACACTTAATTCATTATGGTAAATATAAATTAAGATCACAAGCACAAAGTATTAGTTGGGACAATCGAGGTTAGAGCAATAGTACTATTCCTTAGTAACACGAGGTGTGAAAAATGTTAATGCGTTAATTATGATCCCTTTACTTTTCCTTTCAAGACGAAAAAGTATTAAGTTGGGGAATATGATCATGTGAGATTTAATGCATGTTTTAGGCATAAACATTGTATGTTTACGGTTATTATTCTACGTCGAAACATGTTACTTGTATGCATTTGTATGTGTAGGGTTGCAGTGGAAGATGTGATTTATCGGGATGCAAATTATCAAACCGGGCACATGTTGATGGAGAGAAAGTAGTTTAAAGCCCATGTGTGCAAGAAAGAACCAACAAAGTTAAAGTCAACTTAGTGAGTAAATTCACCTGCACACTTGATTTGATCGTGGGTGAGTTTTTATTTGAATATTGAGTTCGTTGTTGCTTTTAATTGGAAAACGATTTAATATAGGCAAATGTTTTAACAAGATTAGAATTCCGGAGGTCTGTTAATCTTTTATTTGGATTCTTTTACATTAACAATAAACATTATTGTCCATATATGAGAATACAGAATACACAGCTCTCTAGCGTCTCTTTTACTAGTTGTTTGGCACTTGTAGGAACGGAGCGTTATAATGACTCCTGCTGAACATGCAGAAGTCCTACTAGCACTTAGAAAGGTGGCATCGTCACTCTTGGAATGGATAATTCTCGTACAAACAATGAAGTCAAGGTTAGTTCCTCAACCGTAAAAGCCTGTAAATTTTCTGTCTTCTGGTTTGTAAACAAGTCAGCTTAGTTGTGTTACAGCTGAGCTAAAAACTGATGTATGCTCTTGGTCAGAAAATGCATTGTGTGATGAGTTGATAAAATTAAAAATTGATCCATGTATAGTTTTGGTAATTGATATATACAAAGGAAACTATGCCCCTAATAATCTTTTAGCTAGATATGCTTTTAGTTGTATCTTTTCTTGACCTACTTTTAATTTGAGATATTTGACTGAATGGCTTCTTGTTTGGTACAATTATTTTTTCTCAAATCTAAATATGATTTGAACAGATGTTTTTACAAATGTACAGCTAACAAATTTTAATGATGATAACTGTCTGTGTTTTCACCTGTTTTTTGTCAATGGTTTTCAGATGTAAAGAAGACAGATTTAACTTCCATGGGACAGGTATGTTTAGAGTAATTTTGGGGTAAATCATTCCTACATGGCACCCTCAAGTTTAGAGTGTGCAAAGAAGACAGATTTAACTTCTATGGGACAGGTATGTTTTGGGCTACTTCTCTATTTATTTAATAATCAGATGCAGTGATGGGATGGACCTACTGTTGTTTAATCTGTTGATGGGGTATAATGTTGTGTTTCTGCAATTTATTCATGTTTACTATGTTCTTGTAAATTTCTTCATATTCACAATCAAGCTCTATCGATTGGTGAAGTGTGAGACTTTCTTTTTTGACTGACTAATGCGGTTTTAGTTATTTCTTAAGAATTATCAGATGATGCAGGAATAAGCCTATGAAGTACTGCTTTCATGCGTTGCATCTTCTAAGTAATTTCTCTCTCTCTCTATGTATGTATGTATGTATGTATGTATGTATGTATGTATGTATGTATGTATGTATGTATGTATGTATGTATGTATGTGTGTGTGTATGTATGTGTATGTGTGTGTATCCCTCTCTCTCAAAACACCAATCTCTAGTTATATTGTCATGTAAAATTTTTTTATTAGATGCTTCCTACATTCTGTGTATATTTACTTTCCAATATATGTTTCATGAAGTGGAAATGAGACTTCACCTTCAGGAGCTGGTTTATGGGAGTCCATTTTCTGGAAGCATCGTGACTCTCATTGAATGTGGCCTTGAATCCTCTCTTTTATCAGGTTATGTACTCTTTACGTTCCTTTACTTTTAGCATTTATGGTGAACTTAATTTTTGGTTGGGTGCGTTCTTGGTTAGTTTAGTCAAATGGTATTTAGTTTAGTTGCAGGTTAAGTTATTAGATTTTTAGTTATTTTCTTTTTTTCATTATGGTTGAAATGGTCATTGATGTTAGTAGTTTTTAACTAAAAATGAAACTGACAAAATGTTCCCTAAATAAAGAATTGCATATATATATGGGAGATGATAGGAAGTTAATATGTTAATACTTATACATGGTTCGATCTTTGGGTAGGCTGAACCCAAAATGAAAAACCCTAATGTCTGGTGTAAATCAACTGATATGTGGATATGTGTTTAGCTTCCCATCTTAATATACATGATTTTAGAAACTAAGTCCCGATAAAAATAGGTTGCAAGTCCACATTCCCTTTCACACACACAATGCTTCTTGTTTTAGCACTCAAATTAGAAATAAAAGTGAAAAAAATAATAACAGTCCTTATGCTCGTATTAAGCATGAATGGAAGAAAAGAAAAAATCACTACGGTTATAGAGGATCATAAAATCAAAATTAGGGCGTTTAAGACCCGAAAATCATCAATATGATCCTCATAACCTAAATGTACCTTAGATACTCACATGTCATTATTGAAGATCAAAAAATCAAAATAGGGAGTTTAAGAATCGAAAAACATCAATATGATCTTCATAACCTAAAAAGAAAAGAAAAAATTCACTGCGGTTATTGAGGATCAGAAAATCGAAATTAGGGCGTTTAAGACCCGAAAATCATCAATATGATCCTCATAACCTAAATGTACATACTCACCATGTCATTATTTAGGATTAGAAAATCAAAATAGGGCGTTTAAGACCTGAAATCATCAGTATGATCCTCATAACCTAAAAAGAAAAGAAACAATCTAAGAAAAAAAATCCCCGCGATTATTGAGGATCAGAAAATCGAAATTAGGGCGTTTAAGACCCGAAAATCATCAATATGATCCTCATAACCTAAATGTACCTTAGATACTCACATGTCATTATTGAAGATCAAAAAATCAAAATAGGGAGTTTAAGACTCGAAAATCATCAATATGATCCTCATAACCTAAAAAGAAAAGAAAAAATTCACTGCGGTTATTGAGGATTAGAAAATCGAAATTAGGGCGTTTAAGACCTGAAAATCATCAATATGATCCTCATAACCTAAATGTACATACTCACCATGTCATTATTTAGGATTATAAAATCAAAATAGGGCATTTAAGACCTGAAATCATCAGTATGATCCTCATAACCTAAAAAGAAAAGAAACAATCTAAGAAAAAAATCACCGCGGTTATTGAGGATCAGAAAATCGAAATTAGGGCGTTTAAGACCCGAAAATCATCAATATGATCCTCATAACCTAAATGTACCTTAGATACTCACCATGTCATTATTAAGGATCAGAAAATCAAAATAGGGCGTTTAAGACCCAAAAATTATCAATATGATCCTCATAACCTAAAAAAGAAAACAAAATCACCGCGGTTATTGAGGATCAGAAAATCAAAATTAGGGCGTTTAAGACCCGAAAATCATCATTATGATCCTCATAACCTAAATGTACCTTAGATACTCACCATGTCATTATTGAGGATCAGAAAATCAATATAGGGCGTTTAAGATCCGAAAATCATCAATATGATCCTTATAACCTTAACGTACCTTTAATTCTTACTGTGTCAATTATTAGAGGTGCATGGTCAAGTCAAGTTGTGGTTTGGTGAATTGTCAAAAAAACTTTTGAGGTTGGGTAGATTTTACTATGTTTGTTAAGTGTGGGGACACTTAATTCATTATGGTAAATATAAATTAAGATCACAAGCACAAAGCATTAGTTGGGACAATCGAGGTTAGAGCAATAGTACTATTCCTTAGTAACACGAGGTGTGAAAAATGTTAATGCGTTAATTATGATCCCTTTACTTTTCCTTTCAAGACGAAAAAGTATTAAGTTGGGGAATATGATCATGTGAGATTTAATGCATGTTTTAGGCATAAACATTGTATGTTTACGGTTATTATTCTACGTCGAAACATGTTACTTGTATGCATTTGTATGTGTAGGGTTGCAGTGGAAGATGTGATTTATCGGGATGCAAATTATCAAACCGGGCACATGTTGATGGAGAGAAAGTAGTTTAAAGCCCATGTGTGCAAGAAAGAACCAACAAAGTTATGCAATAAAAATACATGTTGAGCAACAAAATATAAATCGTAAATGAGCTCTTAAGTGACATACGACAAGATGAATCTTTGGTTGAAAGATTTTACACACAATGTAGGAAACACCAGGTACTCTTAAATATTTTGTTAATTGTATTTTGGACAAATGCAGAAACCAAATTTTGTTTTTAGTCCCACCATCTACCTTGAATGGTCCCTCATATAAACAACATAATTTCTAATTTTTAGTTTTTAAAAGGAGTCTAGTACTAATTTATGAAGCATGCGTAGACAGTAGTTAAATATCATGCTATGCTATTACCTTAACCTTGTTTGCTTCATAGTTTAAAATTATCTGTTTTTATCAGTTAAAGTCAACTTAGTGAGTAAATTCACCTGCACACTTGATTTGATCGTGGGTGAGTTTTTATTTGAATATTGAGTTCGTTGTTGCTTTTAATTGGAAAACGATTTAATATAGGCAAATTTTTTAACAAGATTAGAATTCCGGAGGTCTGTTAATCTTTTATTTGGATTCTTTTACATTAACAATAAACATTATTGTCCATATATGAGAATACAGAATACACAGCTCTCTAGCGTTCTCTTTTAAGTTGTTTGGCACTTGTAGGAACGGAGCGTTATAATGACTCCTGCTGAACATGCAGAAGTCCTACTAGTACTTAGAAAGGTGGCATCGTCACTCTTGGAATGGATAATTCTCGTACGAACAATGAAGTCAAGGTTAGTTCCTCAACCGTAAAAGCCTGTAAATTTTCTTTGTCTTCTGGTTCGTAAACAAGTCAGCTTAGTTGTGTTACAGCTGAGCTAAAAACTGATGTATGCTCTTGGTCAGAAAATACATTGTGTGATGAGTTGATAAAATTAAAAATTGATCCATGTATAGTTTTGGTAATTGATATATAGAAAGGAAACTATGCCCCTAATAATCTTTTAGCTAGATATGCTTTTAGTTGTATCTTTTCTTGACCTACTTTTAATTTGAGATATTTGACTGAATGGCTTCTTGTTTGGTACAATTATTTTTTCTCAAATCTAAATATGATTTGAACAGATGTTTTTACAAATGTACAGCTAACAAATTTTAATGATGATAGCTGTCTATGTTTTCACCTGTTTTTTGTCAATGGTTTTCAGATGCAAAGAAGACAGATTTAACTTCCATGGGACAGGTATGTTTAGAGTAATTTTGGGGTAAATCATTCCTACATGGCACCCTCAAGTTTAGAGTGTGCAAAGAAGACAGATTTAACTTCTATGGGACAGGTATGTTTTGGGCTACTTCTCTATTTATTTAATAATAAGATGCAGTGATGGGATGGACCTACTGTTGTTTAATCTGTTGATGGGGTATAATGTTGTCTTTCTGCAATTTATTCATGTTTGCTATGTTCTTGTAAATTTCTTCATATTCACAATCAAGTTCTATCGATTGGTGAAGTGTGAGACTTTCTTTTTTGACTAACTAATGCATGGTTTTAGTTATTTCTTAAGAATTATTAGATGATGCAGGAATAAGCCTATGAAGTACTGCTTTCATGCGTTGCATCTTCTAAGTAATCTCTCTCTCTCTATGTATGTATGTATGTATGTATGTGTGTGTGTATGTATGTGTGTGTATGTATGTGTGTGTATGTATGTGTGTGTGTGTGTATCCCTCTCTCTCAAAACACCAATCTATAGTTATATTGTCATGTAAAAATTTTTTATTAGATGCTTCCTACATTCTGTGTATATTTACTTTCCAATATATGTTTCATGAAGTGGAAATGAGACTTCACCTGCAGGAGCTGGTTTATGGGAGTCCATTTTCTGGAAGCATCGTGACTCTCATTGAATGTGGCCTTGAATCCTCTCTTTTATCAGGTTATGTACTCTTTACGTTCCTTTACTTTTTAGCATTTATGGTGAACTTAATTTTTGGTTGGGTGCGTTCTTGGTTAGTTTAGTCAAATGGTATTTAGTTTAGTTGCAGGTTAAGTTATTAGATTTTTAGTTATTTTCTTTTTTTCATTATGGTTGAAATGGTCATTGATGTTAGTAGTTTTTAACTAAAAATGAAACTAACAAAATGTTCCCTAAAATAAGAATTGCATATATATGGGAGATGATAGGAAGTTAATATGTTAATACTTATACATGGTTGGATTTTTGGGTAGGCTGAACCCAAAATGAAAAACACTAATGTCTGGTGTAAATCAACTGATATGTGGATATGTGTTTAGCTTCCCATCTTAATATACATGATTTAAGAAACTAAGTCCCAATAAAAATAGGTTGCAAGTCCACATTCCCTTTCACACACACAATGCTTCTTGTTTTAGCACTCAAATTAGAAATAAAAGTGAAAAAAATAATAACAGTCCTTATGCTCGTATTAAGCAAGAATGGAAGAAAAGAAAAAATCACTACGGTTATAGAGGATCATAAAAATCAAAATTAGGGCGTTTAAGAGCCGAAAATCATCAATATGATCCTCATAACCTAAATGTACCTTAGATACTCACATGTCATTATTGAAGATCAGAAAAGCAAAATAGGGAGTTTAAGACTCGAAAATCATCAATATGATCCTCATAACCTAAAATTAAAAGAAAAAATTCACCGCGGTTATTGAGGATCAGAAAATCGAAATTAGGGCGTTTAAGACCCGAAAATCATCAATATGATCCTCATAACCTAAATGTACATACTCACCATGTCATTATTTAGGATTAGAAAATCAAAATAGGGCGTTTAAGACCTAAAATCATCAGTATGATCCTCATAACCTAAAAAGAAAAGAAACAATCTAAGAAAAAAATCACCGCGGTTATTGAGGATCAGAAAATCGAAATTAGGGCGTTTAAGACCCGAAAATCCTCAATATGATCCTCATAACCTAAATGTACCTTAGATACTCACCATGTCATTATTGAGGATCTAGAAATTAAAAAATGGCGTTTAAGACCCAAAAATCATCAATATGATCCTCATAACCTAAAAAAGAAAACAAAAAATCACCCGGTTACTGAGGATCAGAAAATCAAAATTAGGGCGTTTAAGACCCGAAAATCATCATTATGATCCTCATAACCTAAATGTACCTTAGATACTCACCATGTCATTATTGAGGATCAGAAAATCAATATAGGGCGTTTAAGATCCGAAAATCATCAATATGATCCTTATAACCTTAACGTACCTTTAATTCTCACCGTGTCAATTATTAGAGGTGCATGGTCAAGTCAAGTTGTGGTTTGGTGAATTTTCAAAAAAACTTTTGAGGTTGGGTAGATTTTACTATGTTTGTTCAGTGTGGGGACACTTAATTCATTATGGTAAATATAAATTAAGATCACAAGCACAAAGCATTAGTTGGGACAACTGAGGTTAGAGCAATAGTACTATTCCTTAGTAACACGAGGTGTGAAAAATGTTAATGCGTTAATTATGATCCCTTTACTTTTCCTTTCAAGACGAAAAAGTATTAAGTTGGGGAATATGATCATGTGAGATTTAATGCATGTTTTAGGCATAAACATTGTATGTTTACGGTTATTATTCTACGTCGAAACATGTTACTTGTATGCATTTGTATGTGTAGGGTTGCGGTGGAAGATGTGATTTATCGGGATGCAAATTATCAAACCGGGCACATGTTGATGGAGAGAAAGTAGTTTAAAGCCCATGTGTGCAAGAAAGAACCAACAAAAGTTATGCAATAAAAACACATGTGGAGCAACAAAATATAAATCGTAAATGAGCTCTTAAGTGACATACGACAAGATGAATCTTTGGTTGAAAGATTTTACACACATTGTAGGAAACACCAGGTACTCTTAAATATTTTGTTAATTGTATTTTGGACAAATGCAGAAACCAAATTAATTTTTAGTCCCACCATCTACCTTGATGGTCCCTCATATAAACAACATAATTTCTAATTTTTAGTTTTTAAAAGGAGTCTAGTACTAATTTATGAAGCATGAGTAGACAGTAGTTAAATATCATGCTATGCTATTACCTTAACCTTGTTTGCTTCATAGTTTAAAATTATCTGTTTTTATCAGTTAAAGTCAACTTAGTGAGTAAATTCACCTGCACACTTGATTTGATCGTGGGTGAGTTTTTATTTGAATATTGAGTTCGTTGTTGCTTTTAATTGGAAAACGATTTAATATAGGCAAATGTTTTAACAAGATTAGAATTCCGGAGGTCTGTTAATCTTTTATTTGGATTCTTTTACATTAACAATAAACATTATTGTCCATATATGAGAATACAGAATACACAGCTCTCTAGCGTTCTCTTTTACTAGTTGTTTGGCACTTGTAGGAACGGAGCGTTATATTGACTCCCGCTGAACATGCAGAAGTCCTACTAGCACTTAGAAAGGTGGCATCGTCACTCTTGGAATGGATAATTCTCGTACAAACAATGAAGTCAAGGTTAGGTCCTCAACCGTAAAAGCCTGTAAATTTTCTTTGTCTTCTGGTTCGTAAACAAGTCAGCTTAGTTGTGTTACAGCTGAGCTAAAAACTGATGTATGCTCTTGGTCAGAAAATGCATTATGTGATGAGTTGATAAAATTAAAAATTGATCCATGTATAGTTTTGGTAATTGATATATAGAAAGGAAACTATGCCCCTAATAATCTTTTAGCTAGATATGCTTTTAGTTGTATCTTTTCTTGACCTACTTTTAATTTGAGATATTTGACTGAATGGCTTCTTGTTTGGTACAATTATTTTTTCTCAAATCTAAATATGATTTGAACAGATGTTTTTACAAATGTACAGCAAACAAATTTTAATGATGATAACTGTCTATGTTTTCACCTGTTTTTTGTCAATGGTTTTCAGATGCAAAGAAGACAGATTTAACTTCCATGGGACAGGTATGTTTAGAGTAATTTTGGGGTAAATCATTCCTATATGGCACCCTCAAGTTTAGAGTGTGCAAAGAAGACAGATTTAACTTCTATGGGACAGGTATGTTTTGGGCTACTTCTCTATTTATTTAATAATAAGATGCAGTGATGGGATGGACCTACTGTTGTTTAATCTGTTGATGGGGTATAATGTTGTCTTTCTGCAATTTATTCATGTTTGCTATGTTCTTGTAAATTTCTTCATATTCACAATCAAGTTCTATCGATTGGTGAAGTGTGAGACTTTCTTTTTTGACTAACTAATGCATGGTTTTAGTTATTTCTTAAGAATTATCAGATGATGCAGGAATAAGCCTATGAAGTACTGCTTTCATGCGTTGCATCTTCTAAGTAATCTCTCTCTCTCTCTATGTATGTATGTATGTATGTATGTATGTATGTATGTATGTATGTATGTATGTATGTATGTATGTATGTATGTATGTATGTGTGTGTGTATGTATGTGTGTGTGTGTGTATCCCTCTCTCTCAAAACACCAATCTATAGTTATATTGTCATGTAAAATTTTTTTATTAGATGCTTCCTACATTCTGTGTATATTTACTTTCCAATATATGTTTCATGAAGTGGAAATGAGACTTCATCTTCAGGAGCTGGTTTATGGGAGTCCATTTTCTGGAAGCATCGTGACTCTCATTGAATGTGGCCTTGAATCCTCTCTATTATCAGGTTATGTACTCTTTACGTTCCTTTACTTTTTAGCATTTATGGTGAACTTAATTTTTGGTTGGGTGCGTTCTTGGTTAGTTTAGTCAAATAGTATTTAGTTTAGTTGCAGGTTAAGTTATTAGATTTTTAGTTATTTTCTTTTTTTCATTATGGTTGAAATGGTCATTGATGTTAGTTGTTTTTAAGTAAGAATGAAACTGACAAAATGTTCCCTAAAATAAGAATTGCATATATATGGGAGATGACAGGAAGTTAATATGTTAATACTTATACATGGTTGGATCTTTGGGTAGGCTGAACCCAAAATGAAAAACCCTAATGTCTGGTGTAAATCAACTGATATGTGGATATGTGTTTAGCTTCCCATCTTAATATACATGATTTAAGAAACTAAGTCCCGATAAAAATAGGTTGCAAGTCCACATTCCCTTTCACACACACAATGCTTCTTGTTTTAGCACTCAAATTAGAAATAAAAGTGAAAAAAATAATAACAGTCCTTATGCTCGTATTAAGCATGAATGGAAGAAAAGAAAAAATCACTACGGTTATAGAGGATCATAAAATCAAAATTAGGGCGTTTAAGACCCGAAAATCATCAATATGATCCTCATAACCTAAATGTACCTTAGATACTCACATGTCATTATTGAAGATCAAAAAATCAAAATAGGGAGTTTAAGAATCGAAAAACATCAATATGATCTTCATAACCTAAAAAGAAAAGAAAAAATTCACTGCGGTTATTGAGGATCAGAAAATCGAAATTAGGGCGTTTAAGACCCGAAAATCATCAATATGATCCTCATAACCTAAATGTACATACTCACCATGTCATTATTTAGGATTAGAAAATCAAAATAGGGCGTTTAAGACCTGAAATCATCAGTATGATCCTCATAACCTAAAAAGAAAAGAAACAATCTAAGAAAAAAAATCCCCGCGATTATTGAGGATCAGAAAATCGAAATTAGGGCGTTTAAGACCCGAAAATCATCAATATGATCCTCATAACCTAAATGTACCTTAGATACTCACCATGTCATTATTGAGGATCAGAAAATCAAAATAGGGCGTTTAAGACCCAAAAATCATCAATATGATCCTCATAACCTAAAAAAGAAAACAAAAAATCACCGCGGTTATTGAGGATCAGAAAATCAAAATTAGGGCGTTTAAGACCCGAAAATCATCATTATGATCCTCATAACCTAAATGTACCTTAGATACTCACCATGTCATTATTGAGGATCAGAAAATCAATATAGGGCGTTTAAGATCCGAAAATCATCAATATGATCCTTATAACCTTAACGTACCTTTAATTCTCACCGTGTCAATTATTAGAGGTGCATGGTCAAGTCAAGTTGTGGTTTGGTGAATTTTCAAAAAAACTTTTGAGGTTGGGTAGATTTTACTATGTTTGTTAAGTGTGGGGACACTTAATTCATTATGGTAAATATAAATTAAGATCACAAGCACAAAGCATTAGTTGGGACAATTGAGGTTAGAGCAATAGTACTATTCCTTAGTAACACGAGGTGTGAAAAATGTTAATGCATTAATTATGATCCCTTTACTTTTTCTTTCAAGACGAAAAAGTATTAAGTTGGGGAATATGATCATGTGAGATTTAATGCATGTTTTAGGCATAAACATTGTATGTTTACGGTTATTATTCTACGTCGAAACATGTTACTTGTATGCATTTGTATGTGTAGGGTTGCAGTGGAAGATGTGATTTATCGGGATGCAAATTATCAAACCGGGCACATGTTGATGGAGAGAAAGTAGTTTAAAGCCCATGTGTGCAAGAAAGAACCAACAAAAGTTATGCAATAAAAATACATGTGGAGCAACAAAATATAAATCGTAAATGAGCTCTTAAGTGACATACGACAAGATGAATCTTTGGTTGAAAGATTTTACACACAATGTAGGAAACACCAGGTACTCTTAAATATTTTGTTAATTGTATTTTGGACAAATGCAGAAACCAAATTAATTTTTAGTCCCACCATCTACCTTGAATGGTCCCTCATATAAACAACATAATTTCTAATTTTTAGTTTTTAAAAGGAGTCTAGTACTAATTTATGAAGCATGAGTAGACAGTAGTTAAATATCATGCTATGCTATTACCTTAACCTTGTTTGCTTCATAGTTTAAAATTATCTGTTTTTATTAGTTAAAGTCAACTTAGTGAGTAAATTCACCTGCACACTTGATTTGATCGTGGGTGAGTTTTTATTTGAATATTGAGTTCGTTGTTGCTTTTAATTGGAAAACGATTTAATATAGGAAAATGTTTTAACAAGATTAGAATTCCGGAGGTCTGTTAATCTTTTATTTGGATTCTTTTACATTAACAATAAACATTATTGTCCATATATGAGAATACAGAATACACAGCTCTCTAGCGTTCTCTTTTACTAGTTGTTTGGCACTTGTAGGAACGGAGCGTTATAATGACTCCTGCTGAACATGCAGAAGTCCTACTAGCACTTAGAAAGGTGGCATCGTCACTCTTGGAATGGATAATTCTCGTACAAACAATGAAGTCAAGGTTAGGTCCTCAACCGTAAAAGCCTGTAAATTTTCTTTGTCTTCTGGTTCGTAAACAAGTCAGCTTAGTTGTGTTACAGCTGAGCTAAAAACTGATGTATGCTCTTGGTCAGAAAATGCATTGTGTGATGAGTTGATAAAATTAAAAATTGATCCATGTATAGTTTTGGTAATTGATATATAGAAAGGAAACTATGCCCCTAATAATCTTTTAGCTAGATATGCTTTTAGTTGTATCTTTTCTTGACCTACTTTTAATTTGAGATATTTGACTGAATGGCTTCTTGTTTGGTACAATTATTTTTTCTCAAATCTAAATATGATTTGAACAGATGTTTTTACAAATGTACAGCTAACAAATTTTAATGATGATAACTGTCTATGTTTTCACCTGTTTTTTGTCAATGGTTTTCAGATGCAAAGAAGACAGATTTAACTTCCATGGGACAGGTATGTTTAGAGTAATTTTGGGGTAAATCATTCCTACATGGCACCCTCAAGTTTAGAGTGTGCAAAGAAGACAGATTTAACTTCTATGGGACAGGTATGTTTTGGGCTACTTCTCTATTTATTTAATAATAAGATGCAGTGATGGGATGGACCTACTGTTGTTTAATCTGTTGATGGGGTATAATGTTGTCTTTCTGCAATTTATTCATGTTTGCAATGTTCTTGTAAATTTCTTCATATTCACAATATATGTTTCATGAAGTGGAAATGAGACTTCACCTTCAGGAGCTGGTTTATGGGAGTCCATTTTCTGGAAGCATCGTGACTCTCATTGAATGTGGCCTTAAATCCTCTCTTTTATCAGGTTATGTACTCTTTACGTTCCTTTACTTTTTAGCATTTATGGTGAACTTAATTTTTGGTTGGGTGCGTTCTTGGTTAGTTTAGTCAAATAGTATTTAGTATAGTTGCAGGTTAAGTTATTAGATTTTTAATTATTTTCTTTTTTTCATTATGGTTGAAATGGTCATTGATGTTAGTAGTTTTTAAGTAAAAATGAAACTGACAAAATGTTCCCTAAAATAAGAATTGCATATATATGGGAGATGATAGGAAGTTAATATGTTAATACTTATACATGGTTGGATCTTTGGGTAGGCTGAACCCAAAATGAAAAACCCTAATGTCTGGTATAAATCAACTGATATGTGGATATGTGTTTAGCTTCCCATCTTAATATACATGATTTAAGAAACTAAGTCCCGATAAAAATAGGTTGCAAGTCCACATTCCCTTTCACACACACAATGCTTCTTGTATTAGCACTCAAAATTAGAAATAAAAGTGAAAAAAATAATAACAGTCCTTATGCTCGTATTAAGCATGAATGGAAGAAAAAGAAAAAATCACTACGGTTATAGAGGATCATAAAATCAAAATTAGGGCGTTTAAGACCCGAAAATCATCAATATGATCCTCATAACCTAAATGTACCTTAGATACTCACATGTCATTATTGAAGATCAGAAAATCAAAATAGGGAGTTTAAGACTCGAAAATCATCAATATGATCCTCATAACCTAAAAAAAAAAATTCACCGCGGTTACTAAGGATCAGAAAATCGTAATTAGGGCGTTTAAGACCCGAAAATCATCAATATGATCCTCATAACCTAAATGTACATACTCACCATGTCATTATTTAGGATTAGAAAATCAAAATAGGGCGTTTAAGACCTGAAATCATCAGTATGATCCTCATAACCTAAAAAGAAAAGAAACAATCTAAGAAAAAAATCACCGTGATTATTGAGGATCAGAAAATCAAAATTAGGGCGTTTAAGACCCGAAAATCATCAATATGATCCTCATAACCTAAATGTACCTTAGATACTCACCATGTCATTATTGAGGATCAGAAAATCAAAATAGGGCGTTTAAGACCCAAAAATCATCAATATGATCCTCATAACCTAAAAAAGAAAACAAAAAATCACCCGGTTATTGAGGATCAGAAAATCAAAATTAGGGCGTTTAAGACCCGAAAATCATCATTATGATCCTCATAACCTAAATGTACCTTAGATACTCACCATGTCATTATTGAGGATCAGAAAATCAATATAGGGCGTTTAAGATCCGAAAATCATCAATATGATCCTTATAACCTTAACGTACCTTTAATTCTCACCGTGTCAATTATTAGAGGTGCATGGTCAAGTCAAGTTGTGGTTTGGTGAATTGTCAAAAAAATTTTTGAGGTTGGGTAGATTTTACTATGTTCGTTAAGTGTGGGGACACTTAATTCATTATGGTAAATATAAATTAAGATCACAAGCACAAAGCATTAGTTGGGACAATCGAGGTTAGAGCAATAGTACTATTCCTTAGTAACACGAGGTGTGAAAAATGTTAATGCGTTAATTAAGATCCCTTTACTTTTCCTTTCAAGACGAAAAAGTATTAAGTTGGGGAGTATGATCATGTGAGATTTAATGCATGTTTTAGGCATAAACATTGTATGTTTACGGTTATTATTCTACGTCGAAACATGTTACTTGTATGCATTTGTATGTGTAGGGTTGCAGTGGAAGATGTGATTTATCGGGATGCAAATTATCAAACCGGGCACATGTTGATGGAGAGAAAGTAGTTTAAAGCCCATGTGTGCAAGAAAGAACCAACAAAAGTTATGCAATAAAAATACATGTGGAGCAACAAAATATAAACCGTAAATGAGCTCTTAAGTGACATACGACAAGATGAATCTTTGGTTGAAAGATTTTACACACAATGTAGGAAACACCAGGTACTCTTAAATATTTTGTTAATTGTATTTTGGACAAATGCAGAAACCAAATTAATTTTTAGTCCCACCATCTACCTTGAATGGTCCCTCATATAAACAACATAATTTCTAATTTTTAGTTTTTAAAAGGAGTCTAGTACTAATTTATAAAGCATGAGTAGACAGTAGTTAAGTATCATGCTATGCTATTACCTTAACCTTGTTTGATTCATAGTTTAAAATTATCGGTTTTTATCAGTTAAAGTCAACTTAGTGAGTAAATTCACCTGCACACTTGATTTGATCGTGGGTGAGTTTTTATTTGAATATTGAGTTCGTTGTTGCTTTTAATTGGTAAACGATTTAATATAGGCAAATGTTTTAACAAGATTAGAATTCCGGAGGTCTGTTAATCTTTTATTTGGATTCTTTTACATTAACAATAAACATTATTGTCCATATATGAGAATACAGAATACACAGCTCTCTAGCGTTCTCTCTTACTAGTTGTTTGGCACTTGTAGGAACGGAGCGTTATAATGACTCCTGCTGAACATGCAGAAGTCCTACTAGCACTTAGAAAGGTGGCATCGTCACTCTTGGAATGGATAATTCTCGTACAAACAATGAAGTCAAGGTTAGTTCCTCAACCGTAAAAGCCTGTAAATTTTCTTTGTCTTCTGGTTCGTAAACAAGTCAGCTTAGTTGTGTTACAGCTGAGCTAAAAACTGATGTATGCTCTTGGTCAGAAAATGCATTGTGTGATGAGTTGATAAAATTAAAAATTGATCCATGTATAGTTTTGGTAATTGATATATACAAAGGAAACTATGCCCCTAATAATCTTTTAGCTAGATATGCTTTTAGTTGTATCTATTCTTGACCTACTTTTAATTTGAGATATTTGACTGAATGGCTTCTTGTTTGGTATAATTATTTTTTCTCAAATCTAAATATGATTTGAACAGATGTTTTTACAAATGTACAGCTAACAAATTTTTAATGATGATAACTGCCTGTGTTTTCACCTGTTTTTTGTCAATGGTTTTCAGATGCAAAGAAGACAGATTTAACTTCCATGGGACAGGTATGTTTAGAGTAATTTTGGGGTAAATCATTCCTACATGGCACCCTCAAGTTTAGAGTGTGCAAAGAAGACAGATTTAACTTCTATGGGACAGGTATGTTTTGGGCTACTTCTCTATTTATTTAATAATCAGATGCAGTGATGGGATGGACCTACTGTTGTTTAATCTGTTGATGGGGTATAATGTTGTATTTCTGCAATTTATTCATGTTTGCTATGTTCTTGTAAATTTCTTCATATTCACAATCAAGCTCTATCGATTGGTGAAGTGTGAGACTTTCTTTTTTGACTGACTAATGCATGGTTTTAGTTATTTCTTAAGAATTATCAGATGATGCAGGAATAAGCCTATGAAGTACTGCTTTCATGCGTTGCATCTTCTAAGTAATCTCTCTCTCTCTCTCTCTATGTATGTATGTATGTATGTATGTGTGTGTGTGTGTATATGTATGTGTGTGTGTATCCCTCTCTCTCAAAACACCAATCTCTAGTTATATTGTCATGTAAAAATTTTTTATTAGATGCTTCCTACATTCTGTGCATATTTACTTTCCAATATGATGTGTTCCCACTCATCTTTTATCTCCTTTGTAAATTTTGAACAATTAGATTTGTATTCATTATTCGGAGAACCCAAAGAAAGAGATGGGCTCTAGATTTCTAACTGGGTTGAAAAGGAGGGAAGGTAAAAGACATCTTAGGTTCGATTCTGTTTAGATGCAGGTGAGCTATTTCCTCATTTATCATCATTTGAAATAGAAACAAAGAGATAATGAGATAAGGTAAATAATAATTCAATATGTTATAATAATGTTTGTGCATGGGCTTAAATTTTGAATAACATGCATGGAATACATTAGTTTTTTCTTTTTAAGTTGGTTGCATCAACATGTAACTTTCATCTTTATGTTAATGTATTTAAGAAATGAATATCATTTCCATTGTATGTAACATACTTCAAGTTTTTTTCCATTGTATGCAAGTAAACTTCTATAGATTGTTACCCACATACTTTGTTAAAAATTGAAGCGGTATTGTGTGGCTATCCCTTGTGGGGCTTTATTTTTCCTTGAGCATTTGCATTATGTATTTTAGCTTTAGTTATTGATGAATTACTCTCTTGTTTCTATTTCCTCTTCAGAAGCTGATGTTCTTCCGGAAACATGTTTTCATGGGCATGGCTGTTGGAACGTATAATTCTGGCACTGACAATGAAGTCAAGGTTAGTTCCTCATCCATAGAACCCCTCTTATATTTATATGCCTTTAGCTTAGTAAACGAACGAGCTTAGTTGTGATGCAAATACGGAAGCAATCAAATGGCTCATAGATCTAATGATAATCAGAGTCGATAGATCAACATTCTTTTATTTTAGAAATCAACAAAAACTCCTAACAAATGAAAACAAACACTAATATTATATAGTTATACTAAACCTAACAATTAAAGATTAAAGATAATAATAAACTAAAATAAATGATAAACTAAATAAAAAGATAATTAAAGAAATAAAATTCAAATTTGAAGTTATAGATGCTCGTGCATCATACTTCCCGAGTTGGAAAAAAACTCGTCCTACAAAGCCACCTGGGGATGGGAAGGGAGCACCAAATCGTTTTTGTTTACTATCAACGACACTAGGAACAAGAACTTGATATTAGTCTTCTTTAGCCTTCTTCATAGGAAAAATATTTATACTAAATACTAATCACCTAATGATAATGATAAACAAAAAAAACTAATAAATATTCAAACTTAAACTAATAGATAATCCCTTTTTTGGAAAAACTCGTCCTCGAGTTTTGCCTCCTTATCAAAGCCACATGGGTCAAAGGGAAAATCAGGTCGCTTCAAATGTTTAATTCCAATCTCATCTCGATTAGTAGTAAGCTGAGAAGAGTAGCCCAACTCCCAAACACTTGTTGAGCTTAACTTATTTTCATAAACACATTGTTCATCTAATTTAGCCACCTGTCCATTACTATTTTCTAATAGACTTGTATTGTAAGGCCCGTTCCCGGGACGCCTACATTTGGTCATTCATCGCACTCAAAACATATATTTACATTTTTTCCTTTCATAAATAGTTGCAGCGGAAACATTAAAAACATAATTTCATTCCATCAAAATACTTTTACACAATAGTACAATCGTCTTTTTAACAATATCATGACACATTTATTACAAAAGCATTAAACATAAAGATGCCATCCAAAATACGCTGAGTAGCCGCCCCGTGCCATCCTCAGCAACATACCTGCCAACTGGAAACACATCAAAGTCAGCGTTGCTGAGTGAGTTCTAGTTTATAATAAAACTTACTTTTCTTTCGTAAAACCGTTCTTTACTTTCTTTACAAAAACATACTTACATACATGCGTTCACACATCATATGTACATACAGATAATATCATTATTATCTTCGTCATTACGTTCATTACATTCATCATTCATCATTATCTTTCTCTTCATTCTAGATCCTGTCAGACTTTACCCTCTTCATGGCACACAGCCACGATTACTGAGGTCGAATGACAAGGATTCCATTTCATACATTATTAGGATCATTCGTTAATGTTCGTTTCATACGTTCATTCTTTCATTCATCTCTTTACTCATTACCCTTCCTTACTCGAATCTTGTCTTATGCAATATCCCCGACTCATGCTCGAAAGCTGATGTTGTGCCGGGACCCGCTCACAAGTCCCCGACTCATGTCCGAAGACTGACACAACACCGGGATACGCGACAAAGATTCCATATGAGTCAATCACAGGGATTGAACTCCATCCGATTCTGTTGCAACACAAAGTCGCTCACCTCCTCATCTCGTCTCATGCACTATCCCCGACTCATGTCCGAAGACTGATACTGTGCCGGGGCCTGATAAACAAACCCCCGACTCGTGTCCGAAGACTGACACAGTACCGGGATACGCGACACGGATCTCATCATCCGTCACTTTCGTCATATGCAATACTTCCGACTCATGTCCGAAGACTGATACTGTACCGGGGCCTGCTCACAAACCCCCGACTCATGTCCGAAGACTGGTACAGTACCGGAGTACGCAACAAGAACCTCTTCCGAGTCTTTTGCGACACAGAGTCGCTCACCTCATACATATTCTTGCAAGCCTTTCATTCGTTCATTCATTAAGTCATTCATTCATTCGTTCATAATGCATGCATTCATTCATTACGTTCCTCTTTTCATTATCTTTCACTTTACGTTACATAATACTTTCATTACATTCATTAACGTTCAACGCAAAGCCATAGAAAGATAAACATACCAAACAAGGAACATAAACGTAAACATAAACATACAGCATCATCATACAAACACATCAATCATACATCACATCACGCACAACATACATACTATGCATCACACGCACCGCCGTGCCTAACATAACACATAACATCATGCATATTACCATCATCTCCATCAACATTATCATCATAATCTCATCATCCTGCGTCATCTTATACCGTTCATGACCATCACATCGTCAAGCAATTTCATCTCGGTTATCATTTCTGAACACTTAGACGAATGGGCATCTATGCGAATGGACCCTATGCGAATGGACTCTCAGTCGCATAAAACTCATGCGTATGGCCCTCAGTCGCATGACTTCAGGCGTATGGCTTCAGTCGCATACTCTTCATGCGAATGAACCTCAGTCGCATGGCCTCCAGGCGCATGGACTTCAGTCGCATAACCTTCATGCGAATGAACTTCAGTCGCGCCATCTCTCAGTCGCATGACTCCCAAGCACATGAACTTCAATCGCATGAACATCATGCGTATGGACCTCAGTCGCATAGCAAACGTGAGTATGGACCTCAGTCGCACTTCAATCGGCCGAATGGCCTCCAGTCGCCCTCCAGTCGGTCGCCTAGCCCTAGCTGGTGCAGAGTGCAGTTAGGTCGACTGCAGCCGCGGGTTTTCGACCTCCAACCCCTTCCAAACCTCTTTTAAGCTCAAATCAACCCTTCTAAAGGTTAGGGTAACATACCATGACCTCATACAAGCATAACCAAGCAAGAAATCGAGCCTCTAACGCATCATACACATACATACATCCAAACGGGTTTTCACCCAAAAACTCGAAAATAGGTTTTTGGACGTGTTCCAGCCCCAAAATCAGTTGAAAACGTGTAAAAGAGGGGTCCTAGAACTCACCTTAACGATCCCGTCGAATAGAGCTTCGATTTGACTCGCTCCACGTCGATTTTGGCTACTCGAACCAACCCGGGCCAACACTTCTTCTCTTTTCTCTTCTTTCTCTCTTCTCCTCTCTAGGCTGAAAATGGGGAGAATGGGAGTGCCTCCTCCCTTTTATACTCCCTTGCATCGAAGTTTCTCTCGTTGGCAGGTTTGGTCCCTCGACTTTGGACTTTATTTCTTTTTCTTCTCTCGTCGACTACAAAGGAAATTTCCGGGTGTTACATGTATTAAATGGTGCACTATAACTAATTACATATTTGGGATATAACCCATCAGAATCCATCTTTGAATTTGGACATATTGGATGTATATAATGATGGTATGAGGTAATTCCACCGTTAATTTTTTCTTCCTTGTCATCACAGCTACTAATTATTTTTAAATGACCATAATCATCACATGCATATCTGTCGGTGAATCTGCAAGTTGAAAGCTTATCTCGATCACGGGCATGTGAACTACCCATGTTCTTGTCAATGCCTCAGTCGGCGACTTTTCGAACAAGAAAGCACTCGCCTTCACGTAGAGCCACTTGAAAACCAAAGCTTTGTAGCCGAATGATGCAAATACGGAAGTAATTAAATGGCTCAAAGATCTAATAATAATCAAAGACGTTAGATTAAACCAAAGGTTTTAAGAACAACGTTCTTATAGTTTTACAAATCAACAACTCCTAACAAATGAAACAATCACTAATATTTATACTAAACCTAACAATTAAAGATAGTATTAAACTAAAATAGAAGATAATTAAAGAAAGAGTAAATTACATGAATGGTCTTTGTGGTTATGTTAAAATTTTGAATTTGATCCTTAAAGTTTAAAATCTTTGAATATAATCCCTAACATTTCTTTCTTATTCATATATAGTCCCTAGGTATGTTAGTCAACCGTTAGTTATGTTAAATATTGTAAAAGTTAGCATTTTACTCGCATTAATCATCTATTTAATTTATCTTTTACACTATACTATTGTTTTTATTTAAGAAGATTGTATATTTTTGTTTTTAAATTTTTTTATATTATTTTTATAGTTACATTATTATTAAGATTATTTTTTAATAAAATATGTTTTAAATACACAAATAAAAAACTTTTTTAAAACATGTTTTTTAAAATATTCGGTTTTTAAGCTGTTCGTTTTTCATACGCCATTCTTGTAACACCCGGAAATTTATTATTTTGAAGCCGACGAAGAAAGAAAAGAAATAAAGTCCAAAGTTGAGGGACCAAACTCGCCAACGAAGAAAAGTCGGGTAATGTGGTGATATGTGTAGGGAGAGGGCAGCCCACTCTCCCCACACTTCACAAAATTCAGCTCACAAGAAGAGAGAAGAGAGAAAGAAGAGAAAAAGGGAGAAAAGGGTTGATTCGGGTGATTCGAGTGTCCAAATCCGTCGAGTAGCAAGCCAAATCGAAGCTCTTGTCTTTGTGCTCGATTGTGTGAGTTCTAGGACCCCACTTTTACTTGTTTTCAACTGATTTTGGGGCTGGAAGATGTCAAAAACCCGTTTTTATGTGTGTGTATGTTTGACCCATTTGGGTGTGATGTGTATGGTGTGTTTAGAGTATGATTTCGGGCTTGTGTGTGCTTGGATGGTGTTAAGGTATACATTCCTAAGGTCCAGGAGGGTTGATTTAGGCTTAGAATGGGTTTGGATGAGCTTGGAGGCCGAAAATGGCAGATTGGGTTCGGGATGAACTCCATTCTGCATCAGCTAGGGCTAGGCGACCGAATGAAGGCCATACGGCCGAATGAGGGCGATTGGAGGTTCATTCGCACGATTGGGACTCAGTCGCACGACTGGGAGTCCAGTCGCATGAGGGATGTGCGACTGAGGCTTCAGTCGCATAAAGGCTTAGTCGCATGAGTCCATACGCATGAGGTTAGTCGCATAGGTGCCCATTCGCAGTAATCCCATTCGCACGAGGTCCATACGCACGATTGGATGTTCATTCGCATAGATGTCCATCCGCATGAGTCCAGTCGCATGATGTTCAGTCGCATGGAGGCCATGCGACTGAAGAGTGTTCATACGCCCGAATAGGGCTGTTGCACTCGAAGGAACGTGTAGTTTGACTTCTGGCCTTCGGGGAAAGGTGCAGATGTAAGTTTGATGTAAAGTAACCCGTAAGAGCATGTAAGATGAATGTTATGGCCTTAGAGAGTATGTAGGGCATGATGATGATGATGTTGCATGTTTATGCATATTATGAATGTATGATGTTGCCCTGTATGATGATGATGAATGTGTAAGTTATGTTCCTTATTATGATGTATGCTTATCTTTCTTGTGGCTTTGCATGTCATGCTAATGAATGAATGAATGAAGTATTATGTAATGTAAAGCGAAAGATAATGAAAGAGGAACATGAAGTAAGAATGCATGCATTAATGAACGATGAATGAACGAAAGAAAGGCTTGCAAGCATATTTATTGGGGTGAGCGACTTTGTGTTGCAAAAGACTCGAGTAAGAGCTATCGTGATGTTGCCTTGGGGTGAGCAACCTTGTTGTTGCAAAAGACTCGGATAGCTTGCTATCGTGATGGGCAATTGGGGTGAGCAACCTTAGGGGTGCAAAAGACTCGGATAGCGAGCAATCATGAGATTGCCTATGAGGTGAGCAACCTTGTCGTTGCAAAAGACTCGAGTAAAGTGCTATCGTAATGTTGCCTTGGGGTGAGCAACCTTGTTGTTGCAAAAGACTCGGATAGCTTGCTATCGTGATGGGCAATTGGGGTGAGCAACCTTAGGGGTGCAAAAGACTCGGATAGCGTGCAATCATTGAGATTGCCATTGAGGTGAGCGACCATGTTGTCGCAAAAGACTCGGAAGACAGAATGAACGAAAAGAATGGAAGATAATGAATGAGATGAAAGATAATAATGATATTATCTGTATATACGTATGTTGCATGATCGCATGATAAAGGAATGATTTTTAATGAAAGTAAAGTATGTTTTATTATTAAAACTAGAACTCACTCAGCAACGCTGACTTTTATTACATTTTCCAGTTGGCAGGTAATGATTGCTGAGGATGGCACGGCGAGGCTACTCGGCTCTTTTGGGATGGCATCCAATTATATAACTTTTGTGATGTAATGCAAACATGAATTTTGTAACTGGATAATGATGTATTATTTGGCAAAAGTAATTATAATGAAACGTGATGTCATTTTTGAATGTTTCCGCTGCAATGATTTTCTTAATGTAATGTAATTATATGTTTTATGCGCGATGAATGACCAACTGTAAGCGTCCCGGGAACGGGGCCTTACAAGTTGGTATCAGAGCCAAAGTTTAAGTGAAATGGGTAAATTTTCAAAATAAACCTTAACTTAAACTGAAAATGGGACGAATGGGGAATGGGATGCCAAACTGAGTAGCTGCGTGCCATCAGGTATTTTCTTAAAGTTAACCGGTCTATGTGCGCATGGTATATGTTATGTGTTGTATGTAGATTTGAATACTGATGTAGTCAGGACAGGTAATACTTGGGGTATGAAGAGTACAGTAAGTGGCTAATCACAACTGGCCACTGTAATTAGGGACTTACTATACTTGACATAAACTGAGTTGTTTCCTTGAATGACCGTGTTGGTGTTTGAATCTTTCAGTGTGTTAGAGAATGGCTGGTGGTAGATCTTCTAGAGCTTCTAGGGGTGGAGGCCGTGATGGCCCTGTTGCTGAACCACGCCCTAAGAGAGGAAGGCCTAGAGCTGAGAAAGAGGTTCCTGTAGAACCTGAGACTCCTCATCCAGAAGCTGGGGATGAGAGTGCGAATCTGAGGGCCTCGGTAAAGGAGGCTGTTGTTGAGGAAGTACACCAGGTCATGCAGACAATCTTACCGTCTGTGGTGACCGAAGTCATCAAGGCTGTGAAGGAAGGGGAAAGGAAGGAGAGAAACCGGGCCTCGGGGGAGCAACCGGAGCCTGAAACTATTTTCTCCGATAATGAGGAGGAAGAGGAAGAGGAGCCTGTGCGGGAGGTGGCACGAGGCTGCAACTACGGGGTGTTTATGAGATGCAAGCCCCCTACCTTTGACGGAAATGGCAATGCTGCTGCTGCTCACCGATGGGTGAGAGAAATGGAGGCTGTTCTCGACATCAGCGAGTGCCGAGAAGATCAGAAAGTCAAGTTTGCCACCCACTCCTTCGTGGACTCGGCACTATGCTGGTGGGACAATATTGTCCAAGCGGAGGGTAATCGGGCGATCGGGAGAATGAGGTGGCCCGAACTGAAGAAGATGGTGATCGAGGAGTTTTGTCCTCACCGGGAAATGGATAAAGTTGAAAGGGAGTTTCTGCAACTGGAGGCGGGAACCATGACTCACCAACAGTACACCACGAAGTTCAACGAGATGGCACGTCTGGTGCCGGATCAAGTGACGCCTCTGTCCCGAAAGATCAAGAGGTATATACAGGGTTTGCCGGCGGATATTCGCAGGCACATGATCGCCGC
Source organism: Flaveria ramosissima (assembly GCA_025215565.1). Taxonomy (NCBI): domain Eukaryota; kingdom Viridiplantae; phylum Streptophyta; class Magnoliopsida; order Asterales; family Asteraceae; genus Flaveria; species Flaveria ramosissima. The sequence goes on along the minus strand of CM046029.1, from coordinate 81,272,520 downwards.
CCGGCCGAGCACGTTTAGGTCGGCGGTAGACTTGGCGGGAAGATTGTATGATGAAAGAGCGGTGGTGGTGACTGATGGTGGCAGAAAGAGCGGTGGTGAACGAGGCTGGCAGGGGAAGAGGTTTGGTCGGGGTAATGCCTCGACGGGTAATAAGAAGGCACGGGTGGATGACCGCCGTGTGGTCACGATAGGTGCGGGGTCGAGAAGGTGTGGTAAATGTGGACGGGAACATAGCGGGGAGTGCAGGTTTGGGTCGAACTTGTGCTTCAGGTGTGGAAAGGCGGGGCACATGGCAAAGGACTGTCGTGCGGTCCGATGCTTTAGCTGTGGTGAAGAGGGTCACGTGCTCAAGGATTGTAAGAAGCCGAGGGCTGAGAGTTCAGGGGCAAAGAGGACGGGAGGTGATGGACCGAGGGCGAGCGCCAGGGCATTCACCATGACACAGGAGGAAGCTAGAACGGACCCTGACGTCGTGTCCGGTACGTTTCTGGTGAACCAAACTTTAGCTTCTGTGTTATTTGATTTGGGTGCTAGTAAGAGTTTTATTTCTGCTGCTTTCTGTGCTAAGCTGCCTGTTAGTAGTAGATGTGTCGATGCGCCCTTCGATGTAGAAACTGCCATAGGTAAGTCTACCAGGATTTCTGAGATGATAGAGAATTGTGATGTGGAGCTCGAGGGTCATAAGTTTCCTGTTAGACCGTTTGTGATGACCTTAGGTGGTTTTGATTTGGTTCTTGGGATGGATTGGTTAGCGGGCTTCGAGGCGAACATTGTGTGTCGCAAGAAGATGATTCGGTTGTTGGCGCCTGACGGTAGTTCAGTGACAGTGTATGGTGATCGGGTTACTACGATTCCGAAAGTGATCTCGATGGCGGTGGCGGGAAAGTGTATGAGGCGTGGATGTAGTGCCTACTTGGCCTATGTGAAGGATGTGGATACGCCAACACCACAACTAGCCGATGTACCAGTTGTGTGTGACTTTCCAGATGTATTCCCAGAAGTTATCAGGAGTGCCACCTGACAGACTTATCAGTTGCCACCTGACAGAGAGATCGAGTTTCAGATTGATCTGATACCGGGTGCCCAACCTGTCGCCAAGGCACCGTATCGGTTGGCTCCGACCGAGATGAAAGAATTGATGGAGCAGTTGCAAGAGCTACTTGATAAGGGGTTCATTAGACCGAGTATCTCTCCTTGGGGTGCTCCGGTCCTGTTTGTAAAGAAGAAGGACGGTAGTATGAGGATGTGCATCGACTACCGCGAGCTGAACAAGTTGACAGTGAAGAACCGATACCCCTTACCGAGGATTGATGATTTGTTCGATCAGCTTCAGGGTGCCAGTTGGTTTTCGAGAATAGATCTTCGATCTGGTTACCATCAGTTGAAGGTGAAGGAGCAAGATATTCCTAAAACAGCTTTCCGTACGCGCTATGGTCACTACGAGTTTCTTGTCATGCCTTTGGCTTGACCAACGCGCCAGCTGCTTTTATGGATTTGATGAACCGTGTGTGTCGGCCTATGTTGGATAAATCAGTGATTGTGTTTATTGATGATATCCTGATTTACTCGAGGAGCGAAGCAGAGCATGCCGGACACATTCGGGAGGTTCTAGAGACGTTGAGAAGGGAGAAGTTGTATGCAAAATTCTCCAAGTGCGCGTTCTGGTTGCGCGAAGTTCAGTTCTTGGGTCACGTGGTGAATCCCGACGGGATAATGGTGGACCCGGCGAAAGTGGAGGCGGTTATGCAATGGAAATCACCAAAGACGCCATCCGAGATTCGTAGCTTCTTGGGTTTGGCGGGTTACTATAGAAGGTTCATCCAAGACTTCTCCAAGATTGCTTCTCCACTAACCAAGTTGACCCGAAAAGATGTGAAGTTTGTATGGGGTCAAGCTCAAGAGAAGGCGTTTGAAGAATTGAAGGCAGATTGACTCAAGCTCCTGTTCTGTCATTACCCGATGGAAGTGAAGACTGGTGGTTTATTCCGATGCTTCTACTCGGGGTTGGGGTGTGTGTTAATGCAGAGAGGAAAGGTTATAGCCTATGCATCCCGACAGTTGAAGGTTCATGAGGTCAATTATCCTACTCATGACTTGGAGCTGGCAGCCGTGGTCTTTGCTTTAAAGATTTGGAGGCACTACCTCTACGGGACGAAGTGCACCATATTCACTGACCATAAGAGTCTGAAGTACTTCTTTGAGCAGAAGGATTTGAACATGAGGCAGAGGCGGTGGTTGGAACTTATAAAGGATTATGATTGTGAGATCCACTACCATCCGGGCAAGGCCAATGTGGTGGCTGATGCCCTTAGCCGAAAAGAGAGGCCCGAGCCGATTCGGGTGAAAGCGTATCAGCTGATCATGACCTCCGATGTGATGAAACAGGTTAAAGAGTTTCAAGATGAGGCATTGAAGGAAGATCATCTTAACTCTGAAAGAATGAGAGGTCTGGTTGGGGAATTGGGTGAAAACACACTCGGTGTTAGAACCCGATTTGATCGTGTGTGGATTCCTCGTTTTGGGGATCTACGGGTGAAGATAATGGATGAAGCTCACAAGACTCGGTACTCTATTCATCCTGGTGCCACGAAAATGTACCACGATATGAAGAAAGATTATTGGTGGCCGGGTATGAAGCGCGATGTGGTGGAGTATGTGAGTAAGTGCCTTACTTGCTTACAGGTGAAGGCCGAGCACCAAAAGCCGTATGGGAAGATACAACCTTTGGATATACTGGAATGGAAGTGGGAACACATCACCATGGATTTCATTACCAAGCTACCGCGTACTCCGAAAGGGTACGATGCCATATGGGTGATAGTTGATCGTTTGACAAAGAGTGCTCACTTCCTACCGATCCGCGAGACATATTCATCTGAAAGGTTGGCTGATCTGTTCATCAAGGAGATTGTGACTCGTCATGGTGTGCCGGTGTCTATCGTGTCGGATCGCGACACCCGGTTTACATCTAAATTCTGGAAGAAGTTCCACGACGCTATGGGGACGAGGTTACATATCAGCACGGCTTATCATCCCCAGACTGATGGTCAGTCAGAAAGGACCATTCAGACACTGGAAGACATGCTTCGGGCATGTGTGATTGATTTTGGTGGAAGTTGGGATGACCACCTACCGTTAGCCGAATTTTCATACAACAACAGTTATCATGCCAGCATTGGTATGCCTCCATATGAGATGCTATACGGTAGGAGATGTAGAACGCCCGTTTGTTGGGGTGATATTGGTCAGAAGGAATTGGGAAGCGTCGAGGTAATCGAGGCTACGACTGAGAAGCTTGAGAAGATCAAGGCCTTCATGAAGGCAGCCAAAGACAGACAGAAGTCGTATGCTGATAAACGACGCAGGCCGATTGAGTTCCAGGTGGGTGACCGGGTTATGTTTCTCACCTTGGAAGGGTATCATTCGCTTCCGAAAGCGGGGCAAGTTGAGCCCAAGATATATAGGCCCTTTCCGAATTATTGCTCGAGTAGGAGAGGTGGCCTATAGACTAGAGTTACCGGATGAGCTAAGTGGAATTCACCCGACATTCCATGTATCTCATCTAAGGAAGTGCTTAGCAGATGAGGATATGATTGTCCCATTGGAAGATATCGAGGTAGATGAACGGCTCAATTATGTGGAGCAACCAGTGGCAATCATCGACCGAAAGGAGAAAAGGCTAAGGAATAAAGTGGTTCCTCTTGTGCGTGTACAGTGGAAGCACAGGAAGGGATCCGAGTCGACGTGGGAGACTGAGGAAGAAATGAGACAACATTATCCACGTTTGTTCGAGGAATGACAGGTTTCGGGGACGAAACCTATTTAAGGGGGGTGGACTTGTAACACCCGGAAATTTATTATTTTGAAGCCGACGAAGAAAGAAAAGAAATAAAGTCCAAAGTTGAGGGACCAAACTCGCCAACGAAGAAAAGTCGGGTAATGTGGTGATATGTGTAGGGAGAGGGCAGCCCACTCTCCCCACACTTCACAAAATTCAGCTCACAAGAAGAGAGAAGAGAGAAAGAAGAGAAAAAGGGAGAAAAGGGTTGATTCGGGTGATTCGAGTGTCCAAATCCGTCGAGTAGCAAGCCAAATCGAAGCTCTTGTCTTTGTGCTCGATTGTGTGAGTTCTAGGACCCCACTTTTACTTGTTTACAACTGATTTTGGGGCTGGAAGATGTCAAAAACCCGTTTTTATGTGTGTGTATGTTTGACCCATTTGGGTGTGATGTGTATGGTGTGTTTAGAGTATGATTTCGGGCTTGTGTGTGCTTGGATGGTGTTAAGGTATACATTCCTAAGGTCCAGGAGGGTTGATTTAGGCTTAGAATGGGTTTGGATGAGCTTGGAGGTCGAAAATGGCAGATTGGGTTCGGGATGAACTCCATTCTGCATCAGCTAGGGCTAGGCGACCGAATGAAGGCCATACGGCCGAATGAGGGCGATTGGAGGTTCATTCGCACGATTGGGACTCAGTCGCACGACTGGGAGTCCAGTCGCATGAGGGATGTGCGACTGAGGCTTCAGTCGCATAAAGGCTTAGTCGCATGAGTCCATACGCATGAGGTTAGTCGCATAGGTGCCCATTCGCAGTAATCCCATTCGCACGAGGTCCATACGCACGATTGGATGTTCATTCGCATAGATGTCCATCCGCATGAGTCCAGTCGCATGATGTTCAGTCGCATGGAGGCCATGCGACTGAAGAGTGTTCATACGCCCGAATAGGGCTGTTGCACTCGAAGGAACGTGTAGTTTGACTTCTGGCCTTCGGGGAAAGGTGCAGATGTAAGTTTGATGTAAAGTAACCCGTAAGAGCATGTAAGATGAATGTTATGGCCTTAGAGAGTATGTAGGGCATGATGATGATGATGTTGCATGTTTATGCATATTATGAATGTATGATGTTGCCCTGTATGATGATGATGAATGTGTAAGTTATGTTCCTTATTATGATGTATGCTTATCTTTCTTGTGGCTTTGCATGTCATGCTAATGAATGAATGAATGAAGTATTATGTAATGTAAAGCGAAAGATAATGAAAGAGGAACATGAAGTAAGAATGCATGCATTAATGAACGATGAATGAACGAAAGAAAGGCTTGCAAGCATATTTATTGGGGTGAGCGACTTTGTGTTGCAAAAGACTCGAGTAAGAGCTATCGTGATGTTGCCTTGGGGTGAGCAACCTTGTTGTTGCAAAAGACTCGGATAGCTTGCTATCGTGATGGGCAATTGGGGTGAGCAACCTTAGGGGTGCAAAAGACTCGGATAGCGAGCAATCATGAGATTGCCTATGAGGTGAGCAACCTTGTCGTTGCAAAAGACTCGAGTAAAGTGCTATCGTAATGTTGCCTTGGGGTGAGCAACCTTGTTGTTGCAAAAGACTCGGATAGCTTGCTATCGTGATGGGCAATTGGGGTGAGCAACCTTAGGGGTGCAAAAGACTCGGATAGCGTGCAATCATTGAGATTGCCATTGAGGTGAGCGACCATGTTGTCGCAAAAGACTCGGAAGACAGAATGAACGAAAAGAATGGAAGATAATGAATGAGATGAAAGATAATAATGATATTATCTGTATATACGTATGTTGCATGATCGCATGATAAAGGAATGATTTTTAATGAAAGTAAAGTATGTTTTATTATTAAAACTAGAACTCACTCAGCAACGCTGACTTTTATTACATTTTCCAGTTGGCAGGTAATGATTGCTGAGGATGGCACGGCGAGGCTACTCGGCTCTTTTGGGATGGCATCCAATTATAAACTTTTGTGATGTAATGCAAACATGAATTTTGTAACTGGATAATGATGTATTATTTGGCAAAAGTAATTATAATGAAACGTGATGTCATTTTTGAATGTTTCCGCTGCAATGATTTTCTTAATGTAATGTAATTTATGTTTTATGCGCGATGAATGACCAACTGTAAGCGTCCCGGGAACGGGGCCTTACAATTCTAAAACTTTTTGATTTTTTAAACTTATAGTAAACTAGTTGGTTTTCTAAAGTTTTTTTTTAAAACCATTCATTTTTTAAAACATCATCTCTTAAACAAATTCTTAGTTTTTTAAACATTTTTTAAAAAAACAATTCATTTTTAAACGTATTTATAAAAGAAGACATTTTTATAAAGGTTTAAAAAACCCGCATATTGGTTTTAAAACAATTTATAAACCAAACATTTAGAAGAAGACATTTTTTTTTAAAAAAATTTTTATGTGTGTATTAAATAATAAACATGTTTATAATAAAATGAAATTACATTGATGATTTCTTTAATAAAATATGTTTTAAATACACAAATAAAAAACTTTTTTGAAAACATGTTTTTTATATTCGGTTTTTAAGCTGTTTGTTTTTCATACGCCATTCTAAAACTTTTTGATTTTTTAAACTTATTTTAAACTAGTTGGTTTTCTAAAGTTTTTTTTTAAAACCATTCATTTTTTAAAACATCATCTCTTAAACAAATTCTTAGTTTTTTAAACATTTTTATTAAAAAAACAATTCATTTTTAAACGTATTTATAAAAGAAAACATTTTTATAAAGGTTTAAAAAAACCCGCATATTGGTTTTAAAACAATTTATAAACCAAACATTTAGAAGAAGACATTTTTATAAAAAAAGTTTTATGTGTGTATTAAATAATTAACATGTTTATAATAAAATGAAATTACATTGATGATTCCTACAAGTAAATTAATTATTTTGACAAATTAACATGTTTTTATTACTACACTAACAGAGTATGGACCATTGATGAAAGACAACTATAACACTAGGGACTACATTCGCAATTTTAAAACATTAAAGACCAAATCTAAAATTTTAAACAAATCACACAGACCATCCGTGTAATTTACCCTTAAAGAAATAAATTTCAAATTCAAATTTGAAGTTATAGATGCTTCTGGATCAAGTTGTTATACAGCTGAGCTAAATATGATGTTGGTCAGAAAGTTCTTTTTTCGATGGGTTAATAAGGTAAAGAATTGGCCCATGTACTTTTTGGTCATTGGCATTGATTATCATGTAATACCGTGATGTTGTTGATCATGTACTCTCTTTAATGATTCTGTTTTACTTGTGTATGTGCTATATAGGAGTGTTTATATGTGTATGTGCTCATCTATGTCCATATCACTCCCCTAACTCTCTTGATTATCTTGCAAACTTTGTTGGCATGTGTACTATTTTCTTTAAAGGTTTGCAATCATGTATTTGTTTTCTGGTAACTAACATTTGGCTTAGTAACATGACGACATAACTATTATGTAAGGTGGCCTTTTATGATTGGGTTTAAGCCTATTATGTTTTATGAAGTGAAAACAAGACTCTACCTTCAGGAACTAGTTTATGGGAGTCCATTTTGGGGAAGCATCATGACTCTCACCGAATGATGTCTTGAATCCCCTCTTTTATCAGGTTATGTACACTTTACGTTCCTTTACTCTTTAACATTTATAGTGAACTTAGTTTTTGTTTGGGTGTGTTCTTGGTTAGTTTAGTTAAGTAGTATTTAGTTTAGTAGCATGCTGAGTTATTATATGTTTAGTTATTTTCATGTTATGAATCAGGTTAAAACATTCTCAAGCAAATTGTTATAAAGCATTTGTGAATCCATTTAAATCAAACATTCAACTTTAGTTACTTCCAACAATATTTGAGGAATTTTCATTAAATATGATATTTTCAAATTCCTCAATAGTGTGGGCGTTTTTCGAGAGAGAGGTAGAAGATACACACTTGAACAAGCCAAAGGTCAAACCCTATTGACGAACATGGCAAAAGAGGACTGTCTATCCAATGCCCTTATCTTCTTCACTCAAAGGGGCAATGCACCCGCCAACCAGTGTGGTAACAAACACATTGTCTTGTAAGCTAAGCAGTTCACCTTGTAAAAGGAAGAGAGATAGAAAGCGTGACGTGCTTGATTCATAAGATTCCATAGTAGACCTAGTATATTATTTCACTTAGCCTGCTCCTCCCACGACTTTCAAGACAACCAACCCGGATCTGTCCTTGCAAGTCCTTGCAAGTCTTTGTGTTTTTTGGAAGCAGAGCATGCAGAAAAATCGAGCAATGGATCATAGAAGAATTTTCACTTTTTTAGGCACGACTCATTTTATTTCCGCGCTGACATTTGATTGTCTCTCTTCTTTGTTTCAATCGACACACTCGACGTAGATAACTCCGACGGCCCCCGCTTCTGTCTCTATCAGGCGGCAACAGCCCCCACCTCTATAGCCACAGCATGAAGGAGCAGCTCCTTAATCCGCACTACAACCAACAAAAATGTTCTCCAAATCTATATATGATGCTAAACAGGGACCGAGATAGAGAGATCTCTTGTTTTTATCGTCTACCTATGTCTAGATTAGCACGATAGAGATAGGAAGAAGTGTTATTACATGTAATTCTTCCTGGCATTAGAATGAGCAGTAGGACAATGGGCAGGATACATATATTGAATTAACTGAAAGGCTCGTCGATACCTTCTTTTTTGATGTAGTCGGAATAATTGTGGGGAATTGCTATAGATGAGGCATTATGGATCTTAGCACTTTTCTGCATTCCTATAACAAATTCATATGTTGTTTTCAGGTGTGGCACTTAGACTAGACTAGAAGCAGCTACGGATGATATGGGCCTTATGCCTTTCTGAAAGGCAAGCAACCACAATAGAGTAGGGCTTCTAAGTGTGTAGTCTGTTTCCAAGTTTTGATAAGCGAGTCAAGCTTTCTCGTCCTAGGAATAGTAGACTAAGCCGATGGGACATATCCGATCTTCCAATCATTGATCTAGTTGAAAAATGAGCAAATGATATTTCTTTGTAAATAAGAAAAGAAATGCTAGTCAACTGACACTGAACCTCGCTAGCCCCCCCTCCAATCCCTTGGTTGAACCTTCAGAGGCTATGATAACTTTCCGCGGGTCTCTTATCGAAATGAGAAGCTAGCGAAACAACAATCGAACTATTAAAATTTCGAAATGAGAAGCTACGTCGAACCTCACTCTATCCTTTTAATTAGGAAGTATTAAGATTTCTTTTTTTATTTTTATAGGTGAATAAGATATTCTGTGTAATCTAGGTCTCCAAGTTAGTTTGTTCATGTTTTAATCTTCTCTAGATCTATAGTTTTTTTTTTCTTTTTAGTTTGATGAGATTTCTTATCCTTTTTAAGAATGTTGACTAATTTCAAATCCTTATAAGATCCAGATTGTGATTTCTATACATGTTTACTTTTTTAATACACTCATGTGTAAAAAAGGTTTTGGAGTTACCTGAGGTGAAAAGGTTAAGCTTCATGCTATCAGTACATTGTTGATGGGAATGATATTTTCTAGTTGAAAGCTTCAATCAATCACCTATTCTTCAGAAGCTAAAGTTGTTGTATGTCTTTAATTGCTAGAAGTAAAGGGGTTTAGGTGCTTTGCATTACTTGGCAAAGTGTACAAGCTGATTGTAGTTGAAACACTTTACTTTGCTCTTATTTAGCTCAAATCTTGAGCTTCTTTGCCTTAGAAACTTTCTTCAGGTTCTCTGCTGGAATTGTTTAGCCCTAAAAGAGATCGTAGCTATTTGATAGTTGATGTCCATTTTTTCAAGATCATGTGGATGAATGCATTCAAGATTTTCTTCAAAGAGTTGGAAGAAGTTGGCATATTCACTCCCAAAAGCTGAGCTTAAGGGTGGTTTGCTGAGAGAGATGATGAGTGTTACTCATTTCATCTGCTAAAAGATGGTGAACACTATGATTCAGTAGTTGGAGGTTTTGGATAGGTGATCACGGGTATGTGGTGAGTTATCATTACAACTTGGTAAACTTGAGGGTGAAAGGGTTCTTGAATAGGTGCCATAAGTGTTCATAACTTTGAGAAGTTTGATGATCTGTTGAGTGATTTTGTATCAACATCCATTTGCATCTTATAGGCATTTAGAATGCCATATTACCTCCCTAAGAGTCATTTTCTTCATATTTTTTATTCTTCTTATGGACACTATGTAGACTGTTCATGTATTTGGTAGTGATCTCAAGAATTTTCTAAGAATATCACTATTCTCCATCTTCACTACAGTCTCATTTAGAAAGTTTAGCAGTTCAACATATTCAAGAATTTACACACAATAAAGGAAGCACCAAGCACCCTTAAATTTTTTGTTAATTCTTGTCATCGGATATCTTAAGTTTGCAGTTGCTTAGCATAAACATTAGCCATGACATAAGGTTAGAAGGGGAAGTTGGACCGATTCTGCTCAATCTCCACCTCAAAGCACTATAGATTGGTGAAGTGTGAGACTTTCTTTTCTGAATGAGTAATGCTTGGTTTTAGTTATTTCTTAAGGATTATCAGAATCAGCTTATATGACAATTTTCATGCATTGCATTTTCTTGGTAATCTCTCTTTCTCTCTCTCTCTCTCTCTCTCTCTCTCTCTCTCTCTCTCTCTCTCTGCAAATTATAGATAACGAAAACGTTTCTCTATTCCTTAAAATAATTAAAAAAACTATAAAAAAATTTAAAAAATCCGTTTTACATGTGTAAAATCGGATTTACATGTGTAAATAACAGGTGGACGATTTTTTAGAAAAGTATTTAAATATGGTAGTGTAGAAAAGATAAAAAAATAGTAAAGTACAATTTTTAAAAAGTAGTGTCGTGAATAGAAAATATGAACGTTTTATAAAAAGTGAAAATAACATGTGAATTGCATGTAATGTTAAATGTGTGGCTCATATTGGTTGCTAAAATTCTCGTAAAAAATGATGGTTTCTAGAGTTAATTACATAATAGGTCGCTATGGTTTATAAAAAAACATAGTTAAATACTAAGCAAAAATAGTAACTGCTTTGAGTACCCACGTTTAATTTTTGTTACAAGAATAACCAAATAAGTATTAACACTAACATACGTTGTTCTTTTAAATATTAGGACATTTAAGTCTTTTCACAATATAGGACTATTTTTGTAAATTATAAGGACTATGTGTGTGATTTAATTAAAATAATATATTTATTTATTACTCTACACAGTCCCTGACATAGTATTTTAGTTATTTTAGTTAAATTTAACTCATTAACTTTTGTTAGTTATAATACCCAATCTTCATGTAAAGTTGGAAGCATGTTACCCACATGTTACTTAAAACCCTTAACACCCAAAGTTGATATTTTAAATAAACAACTCGTATCATCCATGTAATTAACTCATTACTATTTTTAGAGTAAATAACATGGATGGTTCCGGTGTCTATGTTGAAATTTTGGATTTAGACTTTCAAGCTTAAAATATTTGAATATAGCCCCTAACATTTCTTTCTCTTTCATATATGGTGACTAGATATGTTAGTCAATCGTTAGTGATGTTAAATATTATAAAAATTAGCATTTTACTCGTATTAGCCATCTATTTTATTTACGTTTTAAACTATAGTAAAATTTATTTATTTTTAAATTTTATAAAATTTATATATATATATATATATATATATATATATATATATATATATATATATATATATATATATATATATATATATATATATATATATATATATATATATATATATATATAATTATGTTATTAACAGGTTGATTAACTTTTGTTAGTTATGATACCCAATCTTGTTGTAAAGTTAGAAACACATTACCCACGTGTTGCTTATAACCCTTAACACCCAAAGTTGTTATTTTAAATAAACAACTCTTATCATCCATGTAATTAACTCATTATTATTTTTAGAGTATATTACATGGATGGTCCCTATGTTTATGTTAAATTTTTAGATTTAGTCCTTAAAGTTTAAAAGATTTGAATATAGCCCCTAACATTTCTTTCTCTTTCATATATGATGACTAGATATGTTAGTCAACCGTTAGTGATGTTAAATATTGTAAAAATTAGCATTTTACTTGCATTAGCCATCTATTTTATTTACGTTTTAAATTATAGTATTATTATTTAAGAAAAGTTTATATATTTTTTTAAATTTATTTATTTTATATATTATTTATATAATTTCATTATTAATAAGATTATTATTTTTAAAAATTAAAATACGTTTTGAATACACATATAAAAAACTTTTTAAAAATTCGGTTTCTAAACGTTTGTTTTTTATATGTTGTTCTAAATCTTTTTGATGTTTTAAACTTTAACAAGTTGGTTTTCTAAAGTTATTTTTTTTTCTAAACCATTAATTTTTTAAACATCTTTTCTTAAACCAATTCTTTGTTTTTTAAACATTTATTTTAAAACAATTCAGCTTTAAACGTCTTTATAAAAGAAGACATTTTTATAAAGTTCTAAAAAACCTGCATATTGGTTTTAAAAAAAGTAATAAACCAAACATTTAAAAGAAGAATTTTTTAAAAATATTTATTTTTTGTGTATTAAATAATAAACATATTTATAATAAAAAATATAATAAAATTAAATTAAATTGATGATCTTTACAAGTAAAATGAAGAGTAATGAACGAAAAAATGAATGAATGAACGAAAGATAATGAAGATAATAATAATTATTATCAGTATGTACGTATGATGTGTGAGCATGTACGAATGTATAGTATGATTTGAAATAAAGTAAAGAACGGTTTTAACGAAAGTAAAGTATTTTATTATAAAAAAACTAGAACTCACTCAGCGTCGCTGACTTTTGTATGCATGATAGTTGGCAGGTATTTTGTTGATGTTGAGGAGTTGCAGGCATGGATGCATAAGCTACTGGGAGCGTTTTGAGGCTGGCATCCACATTTTGACATGTCATTGTATTTTTAGATGAAAACGAATGTTGTAAATGAATGAAATGACATTTTTAGTTATTAATAAAAATTTTAAATTCCGCTGCAAAATAAATGTACGTTTTAAAATGTTTTATGTGCGATGAATGACCAACTGTGAGGTGCCAGGGAATGGGGCCGCATGAGGCGTGGATGTAACGCTTATCTGGCTTACGTAAAGGATGTGGATAGACCAATGTCATAACTGCCCGATGTGCCGGTTGTGTGCGACTTTCCAGATGTGTTTCCCGAAGACCTAACAGGAATGCCACCTGACCGTGAGATCGAGTTCCAGATTGACTTGATACCGGGTGCCCAACCTGTTGCAAAGGCATCTTATCGGTTAGTTCCGACATAGATGAAAGAGTTGATGGAACAGCTACAGGAGTTGCTCGACAAGAGGTTTATTAGGCCGAGTATCTCTCCATGGGGTGATCCGGTCTTATTTGTGAAGGACGGTAGAATGAGGATGTGTATTGACTACCGTGAGTTGAACAAGTTGACAGTAAAGAACCGATACCCGTTACCGAGGATTGATGATTTGTTTGATCAGTTTCAAGGCGCCAGTTGGTTCTCAAGGATAGATCTTCGATCTGGCTACCATCAGCTGAAGGTAAAGGAACAGGATATTCTTAAAACAGCTTTTCGCACGCGTTATGGTCACTACGAGTTCCTCGTTATGTCATTTGTTTTGACCAACGCGCAAACTGCTTTTATAGACTTGATGAATCGAGTGTGTCGGCCGATGCTTGATAAATTAGTGATCGTGTTTATTGATGATATCCTGATTTATTCGAAGAGTGAGATTGAGCATACCGGTCACATTCGAAGAGTGAGATTGTGGCTAACTATACAGCCACAAGTGCAGGGGCTGATGAATGGGCAGCCTAAGCAGCCTTCACGTGCTTCATGAAAATCATGCAAGGGGTCTCTGTTCTATAGGACTGTTGAAATCCCATTACTGTTCGATAAGACCGGTTAAAAGCTGAAGTACAAATCTTTTGATTATCAATAGGGGACCATACATTAGCGAGTTGGTCCGGCAGAATTTTGACCTGTTGACAGTACGATTACATGTTTGGAAAAATTTCGAAACGGACGTTGGCAAACTCCTGCCGAAGAAAGACTAACCTAGTGTTTTTGTTGTTTTTGAATAGCCCTTCTAATGTTGTCCAGTCCAAGCTTGATGAGCGGTTGCACTAGGCTGCATAATAGTGTGCAACAGATCTGTGGAGATAGTTCCATAGATCCACTGCAGTACAATGGCATCAACACAAGACCAGAGTGCATTAGGAGTAGAAGAGACAGCTTTCTCTCCATCATCGGTTGGTGCAGCAGAAGGAGATGTAGAGTTAGGGCTGAACAGTTTCTACATCAATGTAATCATGAATTTACCGGACGCGTAAATTCCAGCATGAACCTTAGGTGGTAATGGAACCTTTCTTTGAAGATGATGATTCGAGAAAATTTTCTTTGTGTGGTCAAAAAGTTTTCCTTAAATGCTTGATAATACTACAAATTACTAATACTACTATCATCACTCCTACTATTAGTATTATTATTATTTGTAATATTATTATTGTTATAAGCTATAAGAAACCAAATTACTCATGATGATTTTACAGGTATCAGAAACTATGGCAAAGAAGGGAAAGACGCTAGTTTACCCAGCTAACAAGACTGCCCCAGTTGGAAGCCTTAGGAGGACTACATTCCGGACTGAGTATGAGGAATACCTAAGAAGGTGTGGACATCCGGGATTTATATCCGTAACATCCGACGACTCTGAGCCTTCGGAAGACTCCTCATCGACAGCCCCTGCCAGGATCCGAACACGCTCCAATTCACCGCACATCGCCGCACCTACTCATTCACCTCTTCCGCCTATCGGGAATTGGGGTGCGCGGGTTATCACTTGCCCCCGCAAGAGTGCTAGACCTGTACCGTCAGTTTCCTCCACCACCTCCTTCAAGACGAAGCCAAAGCTGAACCTGACGTGTTAGGTATGTTTATGGTTAACAACATATTTGCTTCAATTCTTTTCATTCTAGTGCATGTATGAGTTTCATAGCTGTACTTTATGTGATTCGATAAACGATCAGGATTTGATATTATGTTGCGTATGAATTGATTAACCGCCTACGTGTAAGGCCCCGCACCCGGAGACCTCAAAGTTGGTCATTCACAGCATTAAATACATTATAAATTTAATAACTTAAGCAGCGGAATCATTTTAACAAAAACCATTCATTTCATTTCATTAAACCCTGTTGTTAAGCAATACACTATTGTTTGATTGAGTACAAAAGAACTGTTTAATTGCATTACAAAACAACAGAAATAACAATTATGAATGGATGTCAGTCTTTTCCTGTCGAGTAGCTTCACCCTCGTGCCATCCTCAACAATAATTACCTGCCAACTGAAAATGTATAAAAATCAGCGTTGCTGAGTGAGTTCTAGTTTTATAAGTAATAAAATACTTTCTGTATGTTATATATGAAAATACTCTTTCCTTTTAAAATACAACTTTTTATTGTATATGCGAGCACGCATCAACTATATAAACAAATACTGTTCTATCTCTTTACTGTATGTCTTGTTCATTTTGTTTTCTTTATTCTTTATCTTTACTGTCTGTATGGACCAATGAGCAATACCCCAACTATATGCGCGATGGAAAACGAGTGATGTGCCATCTATATCCCTCGAAAGGGTAAACTATATCCCTCGAAAGGGTGCTGTGTACTGTGTACAAGGCCGACCCAATCACCCAGGGTACGCTACAAGGGTACTGCCAATCTCCAAGACTGGCCCTGTATGCATAAAAAGGTAGCTAACCCGCAGCACAGTTGAGCTAACGACAACACGGTCGTGTACATCTTATAAGCTTGCAAGACTTGTTAACATTTTAATAATGTTCCTCTTCTTTTCTTTATTGCTCTTTCCCTTTATTATTACAATATACTTTACGTTACGATAATAAAGATACCACGCAAAGTCACATTCTATAGGTAATAATAATAATAGCAATAATAATAATAAGGAACAATCATAAAACAATCATAATCAATAATATTCATGCATGAAATCTATCATTAATATGCCCTGGTCAACCCTTGGTCAAAACCCTAAAAGCACAGACTCCCAAACATTCTGCATTAAATTCTATTGGTTTAGGCGCATGGCACTATTTGGGCGCATGGGCCCTTTTCAGGCGTATGGGTACATCTTATAAGCTTGCAAGACTTGTTAACATTTTAATAATGTTCCTCTTCTTTTCTTTATTGCTCTTTCCCTTTATTATTACAATATACTTTACGTTACGATAATAAAGATACCACGCAAAGTCACATTCTATAGGTAATAATAATAATAGCAATAATAATAATAAGGAACAATCATAAAACAATCATAATCAATAATATTCATGCATGAAATCTATCATTAATATGCCCTGGTCAACCCTTGGTCAAAACCCTAAAAGCACAGACTCCCAAACATTCTGCATTAAATTCTATTAGTTTAGGCGCATGGCACTATTTGGGCGCATGGGCCCTTTTCAGGCGTATGGGTACTTGAGCGCATGGGACACTTAGGCCCATGGGAACTCAGGCGCATGGATCACTTAGTCGCATGGCCATTCGGACGCATGGGTACTATTGGGGCGTATGACCCCTTTCAGTCGCATGGACACTTAGGCGTGTTGTTTATTCAGGCGCATGGGCCACTCAGGCGCATGGGTCATTCGGACGCATGGGCCATTCGGGCGCATGGGCTATACTTAAAACATTTCTAAGGTAATCTTAGGCGCATGGTACTTTCAGGCGTATGAACCTTCTGCATATCATGTTCCTAATAGGTTTTCAAACCCAATCAGCCAACCCATTTGTTCTAAACTTAACATGGCTATTCTAAACATGAACATCCTATAAACATTCAAGAATTAACATTTAACATGCATAATACATACGGGTAAGCATACATAAGCTTTAAAAATCGTTTTAATACATTTTCAGCCCCAAAGAGAGTTTAAAAACAAGTAAAACCGGGGTCTAGAAACTCACTTGGTGTAACTTTGGGTGTATCTTCCTTCTAACCCGAATCTAAATGAGTTCAACACCTAGAACACCACCAAACACACACACACAAGCACATACACAACACATGAGCACATAAGCATATAACCGGGATAAAACCCGTCATAAACACTTAAAAACCTTGAATTCTTACCTTGAATTCACTTTCTCTTCTTCTTCTTTTCTCCAACTGAGAGTTCTGCTGTCTTCCTTTCTCTCTCTAAAGATCCGATTGAAAAAGGTGATATGAAAAGAGGGTGGGCAGCCATGCCACCTTTACACCCACTTTTTCAAAGATTTTGTCTTTTTGGACACTTTTAGTCCCTCTACTTGGACTTTATTGCTTTTTCTTTTTTTAATTCTTCATTTCTTGTCTTTTAAAATAACCGGGTGTTACACTACGAGGCTAATATAGTTTGTCGGAGAAAGATGATTCGAATGAAACAAAACAAGAAGTGAATAAAACTGACCTTTGTTCTTGGTCAAAATTTAATAAGGTGATTATGTGTTAGTGAGGAAGTGGAGAAATTAATTAAAGAAGTGCAGTACCTCTCTTTTAGGGATTTAAATTTAGTAGTAGTCGTTTTTATGTATATGTCTTGTGTTTTAAGTACTTTGAAATGAGGTTATCACCTTGTTTTAGGAGAGCATACCCTTCTCGAATTCGATACACTATTAGTATTACTTTAGTTTATCTAGTAATCTGTAGCCGACTTTTGTGTTGAAATCAAATGGTTCCATTTCTAAGAATTTAGAGATGGCACCCACCACTCGCAGCAATACAAAAGGCAGCGGCTCTCATCCAGACCCCATTGAAATTCGGTGGCGGTTCATGGCAATTTGAGGATGGCGAATCTCTTGGAGGCAGAACTTCCATCAACCGTCCTCGAGGCTGGATACTGAAGACCGAGAAGTATTTCCAATATTATAATATTTAGATGAAGACAAAGTCAATATGGCTTCTATGCATCTCGAGGGAGAGGCTCTAGGTCTATACTCTTGGTTGTCTGCAAATCAATCAATTACCTTTCTGGAAGACCTGATCTGTGCACTTCAATTGGCCGACCTAAATCCAGAGCAGGTAGTCGACCAAGGGTGATGGGAGAGTGGTTCAAGGTTGTTCTTGGTCAAACAACAGTAAGGTAATAGTGTGTTAATTAAAGAAGTGTAGTACCTCTCTTATAGGGATATAAAGAAGTGAGGTTATCCCCATCCCTAGATGGTAACAGTGATGCCATTGCCACTCTTCAATGGGATCATTGAGTGCAGAGTTGATCTAGCTGTGAAGTTCACAACTCGCTCACTTGTTGACGAAGGTATACATTGGTGGAATACCATCAAGCAAACCAAAGGGCCCCGTGAGTTTAGGAATCTAAAGTGGGGTGATATGACAGAATCGGGATTTAAGACTGGAACTTTGACGCACAAGCAGTATACACCTCGCTTTAAGGAGATGGCTACGTTATGCACAGGGTTTTCCTTCAAAGGTTAGGACATATGTTAAGATTAGTGGGCTGAAAACTTTTGAGTATTTGGTGGAATTAAGTGTGATAATTTGCAATGATGTGATTGCTGATGAACCGGTTGAAGACGTGGGAAAAAGGAGTTGATCCGGTGGAGTGAAGAGAAAAAGGAACGAGAGGTCTGCACCTAAGACCAAGAAAATGAAGGTGGAATCATCCGGTGAGTGCAGAAAATGTGAAATGAATCATGCTGGAAAATACAGGCTCGGTTCAAGCATGCGAACCACTGTAGAAAAACTAGGAAACTTGGACACTACAGTCGAAGAATGTAAAGAGGCAAAAGTGGTTGACTAGAGCAAAGAGAAGGAGACAGAGAAAGTGAAGAGTGCTAGTGAAATGCCGAGGGCCAATAGACTTTCACGATGACGCAAGAAGAGGCCAGAGCTGAGCCTAACGCGTTGTTAGGTATGTTTATGGTTAACAACATACCTTTCAAAGATCATAGGTTCCTATCTAAATTGTTTGTTATGACCCTAGGAGGATTTGATATTGTGTTAGGATATATTGGTTAGCCGCTTAAGAGGCTAATATAGTTTGCCGAAGAAAAGATGATTCGAATGGAACAAAACAAGAAGTGAAAAAGACTAACCTTTGTAAGTATGACCCAACGACAACCAAAGCTAAAAACTCCAAATATCTTTGTACCAAAAGACTCATTTGATCCTAGTCAGCTGTAGATGGTTTTAGTAATTTTAAGAGATTGATAAATACCTCAAAGGTTATGTACGCGTACAAACTTCTTAAAACCATTTTTGAATTTGGGCATTAATTTGCTTAGCCAAAAAGTGTGACAACCTTCAATATGAATCTTGACAATATTTCCCACGTACATTATTTTATTTATTGTACTGACTTGTTTATAAAATAGCTTAAATAAAGGATCAAGTGTGTCAAATGGATATTACGTGAACCAAAGTGCATTTCATAAATAATATTCCCACCAACACTTTTATTTTAAAAGTTGAATTGTTATTGAAAAAATATAATTTGTGTCATTATATTGGACAAACTTTTTTTAAACACATTAAAAAATTATGGACAATAAACTAAAAAGTTATCCATTTTAAACATATACAAGTGTTTTGGATCAACTTATCCATTTTGACTCCTAGACTTTAAACTAAAAAGTTAACACACACGCCGTTCACAATGGCTATTGGGGTTTAACAATGCATATAAGTAAACCAAAACAAGAAGTGAATAAAACTAACCTTTATAAATTTGATCAAGCAATTGACAAGGAAATCTGAAAACTCCATATATCTTATACCAAAAGACTCGTTTGAATATTTTATATTAGAAAGTCATCTAGATGGATATCATCCCATGATTTCATGTGATTGATCAATACCACAAAGATGATATCCGCTCAACATCATCCTGCATTTACAAACAGGTTAATACAAATATTAAATATGTTCTCACTTAGAGGAATAGGATCAAGATCATCCTTATATGAGAAAACCTTTTATCTATAAGAGCTGCTAAAATGAGAAAACCTTCCCAGTAACCCTTTTATCTATAAAAGCTAAAGTAAAAGCTCTATAATCAGACCCACTGTAATCAGGCTATCAATTGTTCTGCTAATGACAGCATGAGCAAACTGTTTATTTTGTTGACAATATATAAACACAAGAATTACAGAACAGTTGGTAAATCACATGCATGAGTATGTTGAGAACATATTTACAAAAATCATGCTAACATTAAACGTAACATGACCTGCATTTTTTAAGGGACACAATAATAAAATTTGCATCATTATATAACAGAGGACTTAATAAGTAAACCTAATTAATCATAAAATCAAACAAGATATGAGCCCAACTAGAGGTAAGAGTAAGACATTAATAGGAGTTGCACACCTTATATTCCAAGTAGGCTTAGCAGCACTTATGACATTAACAAGCTCACCCTCCAATTTTCTGATAAGAGAAAGAAACAAATATTAAGTTTCTATAAACAATAACAGGTAGTTGAAGCAATCACAACTGATCAGCATACGACACAATACAGGTGTACCTAGAAAGAGAGGCTTTTGACTGATTTCTTGAACAAAATTGAAATTGGATACTATTCTAACTGTTGTATAAAAAGATATGTTCTATTAATATACACAGTTTAAAACAAAGGAATCCCATACACCATAACATAGCTGTACGCCATATATCCTACTCAATCCTCTTGTCAACCGACTAGAAAGAGAAGCACAAAAGCAAAAAATAAAATAAAAAGACTAGTAGGGATGTAGACATAAAAAGTTAACACACACGCCGTTCACAATGGCTATTGGGGTTTAACAATGCATATAAGTAAACCAAAACAAGAAGTGAATAAAACTAACCTTTATAAATTTGATCAAGCAATTGACAAGGAAATCTGAAAACTCCATATATCTTATACCAAAAGACTCGTTTGAATATTTTATATTAGAAAGTCATCTAGATGGATATAATCCCATGATTTCATGTGATTGATCAATACCACAAAGATGATATCCGCTCAACATCATCCTGCATTTACAAACAGGTTAATACAAATATTAAATATGTTCTCACTTAGAGGAATAGGATCAAGATCAACCTTATATGAGAAAACCTTTTATCTATAAAAGCTGCTAAAATGAGAAAACCTTCCCAGGAACCCTTTTATCTATAAAAGCCAAAGTAAAAGCTCTATAATCAGACCCACTGTAATCAGGCTATCAACTGTTCTGCTAATGACAGCATGAGCAAACTGTTCTGCTATTGCACAGGACAGCACTAAATTAATAGATTAGACCCCCATTGTAAATATTTATATAAACATTATTCAATGCAAGGCTTAGCAAGCAAAATATAACAAGAAATTGGTGTAAGAAGATGTTATCTGCCAGACAGCCACCAACTAGTTGCTCTAAAGATCTAAAAACATGATTACGTGTACAAATACAAGGGAAACAGGCAGCATAATTAAGCATGAACTTGCAGAAAAACTAGTTCTTAATCCCAGTGCAGGATTGACTAATGATTCGACTACATCTACAGCAACAACAATATTTACATCTGTAATAAGCTGCATATAGAAGTAATTGCACAAAACAGATTTTTAAACTTACTTCCCATAGTAGAAACTAAAAACCAGGATGTTAGGTGGATTTAGACATGTACTTCTGAATACCTTCTTAAAAGTACATCAAAATCTGTAAAATCTCCAGGAACAATCTTGTTTGTTGAAGCAAGCTTAGTCTATTGAGCAACTGCCTCTTTCCATTCAGGCCACTTAGTAGCTTTATGGAATTAGAATATAACTAAAATATGACATTTATCTGAATATATAAATTATAACAGACATAAGCAAAGTTACAAATTTTCACAAAACAGAGATAAGAAGCACCAACCTCTCCATTAATACTTTATAATGAACTATAATAACTTTTTCATCATCATAAACAATCAAATCCATTTAAGCATAAATAAGATGTGATATATTTGTATGAAAAAAACTTAAGCAATATGAAGCAATTCGTTAAGGTTGATGACATACTCTCAGCAGGAGATTCTTCCGCTGGACATGAGACCAAAGCCTCAGCTACAACTTCCTGTTCTGGTTTCTTGTCTTGCTTATATCTAGTAAGAGTAGGAAAATTTATTCATCGCTATTATCTAAATTACTATAAAAAATACATATTAATTACTGATAAATCAAGAAACTAAGAGAGATATGGGCACAATGCAACACTAAGCCCAACTAGAAATAGGACTAAGATGTCTAAAAGAAGGACAAACCTTATGTTCTGAGTAGGCTTATAAGCAACCCCTGTAACATTACCTAGCTCAGCCTCCAATTCTTTTTACTTCAACAAGAAAATGATCACCATCTCTTTCATTATCCATGACCTACAATGAATGTGAACATAAGTTATGAAAGATTATGCTCCATACACATACTTGTAATAAGTAGTAGCATTCATACATGACCATGAACATGCACCCATTATCCTAAATCGAGTGTTATGTAAAAGCTCTAACATGGCATGCTTAGGAGAGCCATATGTAATGATATTTAAAGCTTCTTTTATGGTGTAGGGTCAATTACAGCTCCAAACTACCATGTAAGGTTTACAGGGACAAGAAAACAGAAAAAACATACAAAACAAAACTTTCTAACAACGTGCTAAAAACTAGATATGGATGAGAAACTTCACCAAATCGCTCATGACTTCATGAGCAATACCAGAACCATGTTAAAAGAGATTAGTAAATCCATTTAATCCAAAAAAAGAGATAGGACTTAACACAAGATAAACCACAAAACTAAATTTAAAATGATATTGAATGTATAAGTAAGAAACAAAGAACAACATGGTGAAAAAATAAGAGTATGGCAATGTTTTACCCTAAGCCCTCACAGGCACCTTAAAGCAGCTCTTGTTTCACATAGCAATGTTATCACCTAACATAAAAAGAAAAAAAACTACGAACCACAATTCTCTCTATATATGCAACTTTGAAAATCCATGAAAAGCCATCTATATGCAACTTTGAAAAAACCAATGTGTCATGCTCTCATGTAGAGCCAACTACCATTGACCATTTATATATGCTCATATTCATCTTCATTAATACTTTATACTGAACTACAATAACTTTTTCATCAAAAAAAACAAACAAAGCCATTTAAGCATAAGTAAGTTGTGATATATTTGTATGAAAAAAACTTAAGCAATTCGTTAAGGTTGATGGCATACTCTCAGCAGCAGATTCTTCCGCTGGACCAGAGCCCAAAGCCTCAGCTACAACTTCCTGTTTTGGTTCCTTGTCTTGCTTATATCTAGTAAGAGTAGAAAGATTTATTCATCACTATTATCTAAGTTACTATAAAAATACATATTAATTATTGATAAATCAAGAAACTAAGAGAACTAGAAATAGGACTAAGAAGTCTAAAAGAAGCACAAACCTTGTGTTCTGAGTAGGCTTAACAACCCCAGTGACATTGCCTAGCTCAGCCTCCAATTCTTTTTACTTCAACAAGAAAATGAAAAGTCAGAAAAAGAACATAAACAAGATGTGGAAGCAATAGTAAATCATTACAATACAGTATGGACATAACAGGGTCTACCAATCCAACAACAAAGCTAAAGAGTTAGCAGTTTAGATGAAGCATGAACTAATTGATCTTGATGATTAGAAAGTTATAGAAGCGTCTTTAATATTCTCTTTAGGGGCAGAATCTTTGAAACAATTTTACTGATTATTGGCAAAAACAGTTTCAATGTTATAAATGACAAAAGAATAAACTAAAACAAAAACTCTATAAAACTTAAAAACAATGTTAATCAATCACAAACCTTAATGCTTGAAACATGACATCTATGGCAGGAATAACAGCTTTCGAAACATATTACATATTGTGAAAGTGATGTTTATGAATATGATAAAGGTTAGGCACTATTCCTGTTAGATATACATACTGTGATAGTGATGTTCATGAATGTAAACATTTTTAGGGTCAACATTCAGACACAGCTCTTCAAAAGTAAACGTATGAACCACAATTCTCACTTTCACACCGCAAGCAGGAAAAATACGAAAACTAGAAAATGCTTAGATATTCTTAATAACGAAAGATAACAAAAATTGAATATGTGACTTAAAGCATACCTTGTTAGAATCCTTGACATTTAGAAAAGCCTAGCTAATGTTAATATCTTTAAGTAACATTATAAGCTCTGATTTTGAGGCCTTAGCTGAAATCATTCTCCTGATCATCACAAAACAAAAGAAAATAATGCAGTGTCTGTTTTATAGATCGATATAAACAATAAAGGTTAGTCGTTATATTATACCGAAAATATAGATTCGGCTAGTTGAAATTGGTCTAGTGTTCTGGTAATGCATCATGTGACTTAAATTCTTCAAGAACAAATCCTAATGAATGACGTCCTTAGATATCCCTTTCATTCTCCATGACATACAATGAATGTGAAAATCAGTTAAGAAAGATAATGGAGCATAATACACATACTTGTAATAAGTAGTAGCATTCTTACACGACCATGAAGATGCACACATTATCCTAATATCGAGTGTTATGTAACAGAGAACTTAATAAGTAAACCTAATTAATCATAAAACCAAACAATATATGAGCCCAAAAGAAGATAAAAGTAAGACATTAATAGGAGTTGCACACCTTATATTCCTAGTAGGCTTAGCAGCACCTATGACATTAACAAGATTACCCTCCAATTTTCTGATAAGAGAAAGAAACAAATATCATATAAAGATACAAATATTAGATTCATATAAACAAAAACAGGTAGTTGAGGCAATCACAACTTGCAGAAAAACTAATTTTTAATCCAAGTGCAAGATTGACTAATGACTCGACTACATCTACAGCAACAACAATATTTACATCGGTAATAAGCTGCACATAGAAGTAATTGTACAGAGCAGATTTATAACTTACTTCCCATAGTAGAAACTAAAATCCAGGATGTTAGGTGGATTTAGACATCTACTTCTGAATACCTTCTTAAGAGTACATCAAAATCTGTAAAATCTCCAGGAACAATCCTGTTTGCTGAAGCAAGCTTAGTCAAATGAGCAACTGCCTCTTTCCATTCAGACCACTTAGTAGCTTTATGAAATAAGGATATAACAAATATATGACAATTATTTGAATATTTAAATTATAACAGACATATAAGCAAAGTTACTAATTTTCACAAGACAAAGATAAGAAGCACCGACCTCTACATTGCAAATCTCCGACTTTTTAATAGTGTTAAAATACCAACAGGGTTAACAAGCTTGTATTCATCCATTCCTTGAAGAACTGCCACAAAATATTGTCAGTATATGTGTTTAAGATAATTAAAATCAGCATACAACCATAAGCCTAGCATCTACTATAATATTTCATACACCCATAGACACAGTCATCTGTATATGTGTTTCCAACTACAAAATGAGCCCTGTAACTTCGCTTCTATCAGCAACGCCGTTTTGACCAAAAACCAAAAGTAAACATCCAGATTCATCATAGATTTATCTTAACTGTTCCTTTAATAACCTATGAAAATCCATCTATATGCAACTTTGAAAAAAACAATGTTTCATGCTCTCATGTAGAACCAACTATCATTTACCATTTATAGATGTTCATAATCATCTTCAATAATGCTTTATAATGAGCTATAATAACTTTTTCATCAACAAAAATAATCAAAGCCATTTAAGCATAAATAAGATGTGATATATTTGTATAAAAAAATCTTAAGGAATATGAAGCAATTCGTTAAGGTTGATGACATACTCTCAGCAGCAGATTCTTCCGCTGGACAAGAGACCAAAGCCTCAGCTACAACTTCCTGTTCTGGTTCCTTGTCTTGCTTATATCAAATAAGAGAAGAAAAATTTATTCATCGCTATTATCTAAATTACTATAAAAATACACATTAATTACAGATGAATCAAGAGACTAAGAGAGATATGGGCACAATGCAACACTAAGCCCAACTAGAAATAGGACTAAGATGTCTAAAAGAAGCACAAACCTTCTCTTCTGAGTAGGCTTAGCAACCCCTGTGACATTGCCTAGCTCAGCCTCCAACAACAAAGCTCAAGAGTTAGCCCTTTAGATTAAATATGAATTCTTTGATATCGATGATTAAAAATTATAGAAGGGTCTTCAATATTCTCCTTAGGGGCCCAATTTTACTGATTACTGGCAAAAACAGTTTCAATGTAATAAATGACAAAAGAATAAACTAAAATAAAAAACCTTATAAAACTTAAAAGCAATATTAATCAATCACAAACCTTAATGCTTGAAACATGACATCAATGGCAGGAACAACAGCTTTCGCAACATATTACATATTGTGATGCTAATGTTCATGAATATGATGAAGGTTAGGCACTATTCCTGTGTAAAATACATATTGTGATAGTGATGTTCATGAATATAAACATTTTTAACGTCAACATTCAGACACAGCTCTTTAAAATTAAACGTATGAACCACAATTCTCACTTTCACCACGCAAGCAGAAAAATACGAAAACTAGAAAATGCTTAGATATTCTTAACAATGAAAGATAACAAAAAATGAATATGTGACTTAGAGCATACCTTGTTAGAATCCTTGACAGTATAAGCACTGAATTTGAGACCTTAGCTGAAACCAATCTCCTGATCATCACAAAACCAAAGAAAATAATGCAGTGTCTGTCTTATGGATCGATATAAACAATAAAGGTTAGTCGCTATATTATACCGAAGATATAGATTTGTCTAGTTGAAATTGGTCTCATGTTCTGGTAATGCACCATGTGACTTCAATCCTTCAAGAACAAATCCTAATGAAGGTCCTTGGATATCTCTTTCATTCTGCATGACCTACAATGAAAGTGAACATTAGTTAAGAAAGATTATGGAGCATAATACACATACTTGTAATAAGTAGTAGCATTCTTACACGACCATGAAGATGCACCCATTATCCTAATAACATGGCATGCTTAGGAGAGCAATATGTAATGATATCTAAAACTTCTTTTATGGTGTAGGGTCAATTAGAACTCCAAACGACCATGTAAGGTTTAAAGGGACAAGAGAAAAAGGACAGACAAACAAACAAAACAAAACTTTCTAACAACCTGCTAAAAACTAGATATGGACGAGAAAACAAGAAAAAAAAAATAAACCTACGAACCATAATTCTCTCTTTATCATCAATCAATCAAAAAGAAGTATTCTTTTATTCTTTCAGTTAACTAATAAATATAAAACATAAACTATACAACAAAAAACGTAGAAACAAGATTATCAAGGCGAGTATCAGCAACCCAAGAATCCAAACTGACCATCTGATCATCTGATCATTTCACATGAATATGAACGCCAATGAAAATGAAAGTAGTGCAAATTTACACAAGCATACATCAAAGGATTGGACTTATCTCACATTGCTCTTCTACTGCACTGACAATTAGGGCATCCAGGCGCCTTATCGATCATCTTACAGAAAACTTCCTGATCGTTCGACCACACCTCACGAGAATATCAAAGCAATAACCAAGGTAAATTAAACCCGAACGACATCTAAAAAAACCCTAATAGGTAAAGAAAATGACAAACCTGTTTCAAAGGTGTTCAGAAAATGCGATGGAGTCATCTTTAAGATCAAATCCAACTCTTAAACTTCGAATTTTAACCTTCGGTATGTGTGTCACTGTGTGTGTGTGAAGAAGAAGAAGAAGAAGAAGAAGAAGAAGAAGAAGAAGAAGTAGTAGAAGAAGATGGAGGATGAAGAAAAGGATGGTTGTTATGGCGGTATATAAGAAGAAGAAGAAGAAGAAGAAGAAGTAGTAAATTAAACCCGAACGACATCTAAAAAAACCCTAATAGGTAAAGAAAATGACAAACCTGTTTCAGAGGTGTTAAGAAAATGTGATGGAGTCATCTTTACGATCGAATCCAACTTTTAAACTTCGAATGTGTGTCGCTGTGTGTGTCACTGTTGTGTGTGTGTGAAGAAGAAGAAGAAGAAGATGGAGGACGAACAACAGAATGGTTATGACGGTATATAAAAAGGAAGGTAGAGACGGAGATTTGAGGGATTATTAATTAATTACAAGATTTGGAAATCGGGATTTTAATTATTATAGCATAGATTTTCTAAATTAAGCCGTTATAACTTTAATTACGCCTTTAATTTGGAGTTTTTTTCCAAAATTATTTTGATGGAAAAATTATTTATCGACAAATGTTTTTAAAAAATACTAATTAAAATAGGTGTTTTCTAAAATCTTCTTCTTTCTCGCTTCTAATACTATTTCAAAAGAATTTTAAACAAAAATGTGCTTTAGAAAAACATAAGGAAAAATGTCGTAATTTTTGTTCTGTACTGCCAGAAAAAATTTAAAATCTTTTTTATATTAATATTTTGTCTTTTAGCATTTAATTTAGTCTTCCAATTTTTTTTCTATTAGTTATTTTTAGTTTTTGAATTCACTTTTAAATATATAATGTGAACTAGATCAAATTTTAAAATCCAATTTAATATGCTGAAATTCAATGAAAAAATTAAAATAAATAATTAATAAATAAGGTCCGTACTAAAAGTATTTGAAACTCAAAATAAATTTAGAGCATTCACACTCGTTCACCATTTTAAACTGAGTGATGCCTTATATTATAACAAATGTTTGTAAGTGATTGTGAGTGAAGAAAAAATTATATTTACGGGGGTTGTACCATGTTTCTCCATATATGGGGATACACAGTACAACTCTCGTAATTTTTTTAATATTTTTAAAATTGTTTGTGAGTGGATTATAAAAAAAGGTAACGACAAACCTATAAAAATATTTATTTGAAAACTAAAGAGAAAATATAATGATTTTTAGTTTAATTATATGGTTGGGGATAGGAAACGAACCGTGAATGCTCTTATAATAACTTATCTTAAAAGTAATATTTTTAATATATTTTTGAATTAAAGTAACAAAATCAAAACTAACTTAATACTTCATATCAAATACCATTAATATTACCGCAACTCCTAACAAAATCAATGAATATCAAATAATAATAACTTTTTTAATTTTAAGGGTTTCTTTATAGCCAAAAGATATTTAATTATTAAAATCATTTAAAAATTGAAGAAAGATTTTTCTGTTAAAAAAAGAATAGGAAAACTAAATTCAAAGCCTGAGTCAATTTTTTTATCAAAAAAAATCATTAAAATTTTTTGCAGTGACAAATTAATTGGCAAAAATGTTTTATCACATTTTGATAAATATTTTCAGAATCACACGTTTTGATAAATAGTTTTCCCACCAACACTTTTTTGATAATAAAACTTCACGTTTTCAGCTTAAACATCACCAACCAATAGTAATCAAACTTTATTAATTTACAGGATAAAGATGATTAATTAATGAAGCTTTTGTCACCATCCACAAGCAGTCTAAAAAAGACCATGCATACTACCTTTGTTGAATCAAAACCGATACCACTACATTGTGCTCATTAAAATTTTCTTCAAAAGTATTTCATGTTTTTTCGGTTCAAGACGGTGATTACATTGTAGTGTGGAGAATAGAGAATTGATAGAATAACACTAGGTGTGAAAAAATAGTAAAAAGAGCGACTATACATGAATTAAGGGGGTATTAAGGATTAAGCGAAAAACTTGGAGCCACCTACTAATTGTTTCATAAAACGCCAAAAAATGCTCATGTAGTCATGTTATAAACTTTGTATTTAAGTGACCTTAAATTATGGTTATACAAAATCATTTATGGACCATGCCAAGTTCGTATATTAAAAAAATAAAAATAACATGACTATCTTAGATTTTATTAGTTCTTAAAACCTTTTAACTTAAATTAAACTCACTTTATAAATTCATTGTTTAAAAAAAATACTCATGTTATAACATTTGTATTTAAGGCCATGTGTTATGCCTTCGTGAATAAGCGTGCGTGTGCCACCTCAACCGTCATGGGCTTGGAACACCACCCCTTTAGAGGCATAGTTATAACCTATACGTGTTGGGCTTATCAGCGACCATGATTACAACCATTGGTGTGTTGGTGTGCATGTTAAATTTTTATTAAAAATAACATTCTATTTTTTTTAACTTAAAAGGATTTAATTTTTATCTTGCTAAGTACAAATTTAAATATTTCAAACAAGAAATATTTAAGAGCTAGAGAAGTGATGTCATCAAAACAATATACATGCACAAAAATGCTAAAGGCAATGTGGTTTGTAAATTTCACGTGTTAATGAGTTTTAAAAGAGAGGAAGTAATGTGATCAAGCCAATACATTTAATACCTATTTATGTCAACATATGGGGCAGAAATTTAAAAAATAAAAATAAAAAAAATGGTCAAACAGTTATATGACCGCCTTACAACATCCAAAAACCACTAATGTCTAGAACCACATTGAACTAAAGAATGAAAAATCAATTTGAAATCAACATTTTTTTCAATAAAAAACTGGTCTGGATAGGGACCGGCTTAAAACTGATTCGTTCTGTCAGTTTGAGTTTGCAAATCGATTTTTCTTGTGCACCTTTTAAGGGTGGGCAAAGTCAATTATGAGTCAGTTTTGACCTCTTTCATAACCAATCAGTTAACAATCATTTTTAATTAATTTTAGTTAATCAAAGTGATTACACATGCAGTTGCATTTGGATACATTTCATGACTTTTTTCGACTTTAGGTATTACATATATTTATATTAATTATATGGTTAAATGATGGAATTTTGAATGACCATTAACTAAGACTGTTTTAAATCATTTAGTTACAACATATATTATTAAGGCTCGAAAAAATAGCATCATATTTAATGTGATGATAGACTCCACATTCACTCTATATATTTAAAAGTAATAAAATCTCAAATAACTGTTTTTATAAATCTAAAATTTATTTTAGTTTTGGTTATGAGACATTATATATCATTAACCATAACCATAACATCTATCGATTAATCACAAACCCTTAACCATAACCGTTGGTTATATCGATTTTCACTTTTTTTTATATGGTTAATAGTCAGTTATGGTCCAAAGTTTGCACAGCCCAAGCAACTCTAGAGGTTGAAGCCACAAAATCATAGTGGACCTGTTCATATGAGTTTACTCGGACCCAACAAACTATTTTATTTTATTTTTTACGAGTATCAAGACCCCCGCATTGTAGCGGGACGTAAAACTATTAAAGAACTAACGTCAAAATGTTTTCGATGAATAAATTAAGTATGTTGCAATGGTATACATGAAATTCTATAAAAAAATTAAATTGTAACAATCATTGAAGAAAAGATTACAAAATAATAAAAATAATGAGTGAGGCAAAAGACAACTAAATAAGAATAGAATATAAAGTGTACCTATAACTAAATTTTAAGGGGTCAAATAATAAGATTTTAGTGTTAAAAGTGTAAATTAGATCCGTACATGAAATAAGGTCTAAGATTTAAAGAAATTACTATGTTGCCATTATTATGTACAATGAGTACTTGCACTTAATGCACATTTTATCTTTAAAGTATTTGTAATTATCACGTTGGATTTGATGGTTCAAGTGATTCTAATTTATAGGGATGAGTGTGAGTGTGTATACATACGGGAACATGTATAACTCCTAATACATAATTAGGTGTCAAAT
This sequence comes from Flaveria ramosissima, assembly GCA_025215565.1. Lineage (NCBI taxonomy): Eukaryota > Viridiplantae > Streptophyta > Magnoliopsida > Asterales > Asteraceae > Flaveria > Flaveria ramosissima. The sequence goes on along the minus strand of CM046029.1, from coordinate 81,240,936 downwards.
CTGACACTCCTTTTGTGCTTTGTGCCTTTGTTCAACATACACATATGCTATTGTCTAACTACTATTAGGTCTTATAAAATAACAAGTAAATTACAGTGATGGTCCTCGTGTTTTAAGGTAAATTTTGGTTTTAGTCCCTAAACTTTAAAAATTATAAGTATAGTCCCCAAGTATCTTGTTTGTATTTTTATCATCATTTCCTGATAGGTGGGCTGGTACTGTTACAACGATTACTAGTTCCACCACCGCGTTCATTTTAAATTCAGGTGAAATATCAAGTGAATTACTGAATGTTGGCAGAGGAAGAAAGAATAACACAGGTAGTGGGAGCAAGAACAATAAAAAGATTCAGTCTAGGGCTCGAAATGATGTGAATTGTTAGAACTGTAAACAGGTGGGACACTTCAGGAATAAGGCTTGGATCTATAGAACTATCTCCACATATCTGCTGCACACTATAATGCAGCATGGCGCAACCACTCATCGAGCTTCGACAACATTGGAAGGGTTGTTCAAGGACAACAAAACACCAGGTCTGTCTTTCTTCAGCAAGAGTCTTCAACGTCCGTTTGGAAAATTTTCCAAACATGTCATTGTACTGTCAATAGGTCAAAACTTCTGTCATACCAGCTCGCTAGTGTGGGTCCCCTATGGACAATCAAAGACTTATACTTCAGCTTTAAACCGGTTTTACCGAAGGGATTTCAACAATGCTACAGAACAGAGACCCATTGCCTGTTTGTACAAACCTAGGTTGGATGGTGTCAGGCTGTTTGCGACTATAAGTGTGGATGATGGGAGGTGAGTTGGGCAGTGAGAAATGAGTAGGGGCTGTAGAAGGGGTTGTTTGAGACATAGTTTCAGTGGTAGAGGATTGGACTGAGGGAGTTGGGTCAGGTTGAGGTGTTGTGTCATGTAACACCCTAGGCAAATCCTACATCGGCCGTGGGCATGAGAAATTCCTGATTCATAAGGAATGTCTGGCCTCTAATATCACCAACGCATTTTGGACGTATTGATTGTGGATAAAAGGATAAATCCACAGTTAAGCGTGCTCGTGTGGCAACAATCCAGTGATGGGTGACTTCCCTGGGAAGTTTTCATCCAGACAACCAAAAGCAAATCCATGAGCTCCTAGTGTGCGAAGGGGACAACATTGGTGGTATGAGAGGCCGGATGATACAGAATGGTATCAGAGCCACTCCTGTGCCGTTCAGGATGGTAGGGTAAACCTCATAAAAAATGGTGAGTCTCCGGGGGTGTTCAGAGGGACACCTTAGGCAAATCTCACATCCATAGATGGGATGGTGGGGCAAACCACATCGACGACAATGAGTCCAAAAGGGGGTGTTTGTAACACCCTAGGCAAATCTCACATTGGTCGTGGACAGGAGAGATTCCTTCTTCATAAGGAATGTCTGGCCTCTAATAACACCAACGCGTTTTGGGCGTATTGGCTGTGGATGAGAGGAGAACTCCATAGTTAAGCATGCTGAGGTGGCAAAAATCCAGGGATGGATGACCTCCCTAATTTTCATCTGGCAACCAAAAGCAAATCCGTGAGCTCTTAGTGTGCGAAGCGGACAATATTGATGGTATGAGAGGCCAGGTGATACATGTCGGCTTGAGGAGAGTGGGGTTGGACTTGCTGTGTTGTAACAACTGGTGATGAAGGGCATGTTGTAACAGTTGCAAGTGGATTGGCTGATGAACGAGCAGCCTGATGTTTCTTGTTGCTTTCTTCCATTGTGAGACGTGAACGTGCTTCATGAAAATCAGGCAAGGTGTCTCTTGTCTACAGGATTGTTGAAATCCCATCTTGTTCGGTAAGACCGGTTAAAAGCTGAAGTACAAGTCTTTGATTGTCGACATGGACCCTACACTAGCGAGCTGGTCCGATAGAAGTTTGACCTGTTGGCAGTACTATGACATGTTTGGAAGAATTTCCAAACGGATGTTAGCAAACTCTCGCTGAAAAAAGACATACATGGTGATTTTGTTGTCCTTGAACAGCCCTTCCAATGTTGTCCAAGCTTGATGAGCGATGGAGATAATAGTATGCAACAGATCTTTGAAGATAGTTCCATAAATTCACTACAGTACAATGGCATCAATACAGACCAGAATGCATGAGTAGACGAGATAGCTTTCGTTCCATCATCGGTTGGTGCAGCAGAAGAAGGAGATGTAGATTTGGGGCTGAGATGATCAAACACTTCGTACGCACGACAATGGACCTGAAAGAGTTCGGACCATGTCGTGTAATGAGCAGTTTCTAGTTTTTTGTCCATAATAAAAAATTGGAAGAGATCGAAGAGAAAGGGAGAAGTTGCTGGAAGGCAGCGGCAGAAGAGATGTGTAGGGGTGTTCAAAGTCGGATATCAAAATTTTCGAATATACGAATTTCTAATAGTACATATCTCTATCCGTATTTGTATCCGAAATCCGAATTCGGATAGTAATTCGGATACCCGAAATTCATTTTTAATTTTTTTTTTACATTAGACATATGCTACTATAAAAACAATAGAAAAAACCAACTCTAAAATATATAATAGTAATTCAGATAACTAAATTTTTTTACAATAGTTACAATAGACATTAAAAAATCTCAATAAAAAAATAAAAAAAACTTTAAAATATAAAAAATTTAAAATCTTTTTTTAGTTTTCAGATAATCGGATATCTGAATATCTGAAACTTTTTAAAATCACTATTCGAATCCAAATTCGAAAAAAAATTAAAAAATTCTGATATTTTGGATTCAGATTTTCGAATTCGGATATTTTTTAAGCAACCCTAACCGATCACTGTCATTAAAAAAACTTTTAGTACTTGACATGATCTCATCTATTAGAAATGACAACATTGGTTTCATATTTTATAGAAGGCTATGGCTGGAAGGAAAGTTGCTCGTAGGGGTGTTAGGGGTAGGCCACCGGTCACTAGGAGCCGAAAGCAAATAGCTGAGGATGTACGTGTGGAGACAGTTCAAACTGCTAATAAAGAAAACTCTCGTTAAGATATCATGCCCTTGATCATGATGAAATCTCTAAAGGGAGTGACCAGAGAATGGACAGAGAACAAAGCTAGTAAGAAGGAGTATCATCAGGAATTTACCAGGCGGTCTGTGCGAGTGTCGAATTGGCCCGATCATTGCTTGCTTGGGGTGTTTTTAACTGAGCTAAAAAGAGGAATTGAAGTTGGATATTCACTTTCATAAACCTCGAACGGTTTACAATGCCATGACTCTAATGATAGAATGTGAAACAAATTATGTTAGAACACTGCTTGCTACTATTATTATTCTTTACAAAATATAATGGATTATAATGCAATTTGCTATTTTATTTAGTGCTGCATTTCTTGAAGATGCTATGTTTGCTTCATGTGGGCTTGTTGTTGTTGCAACAACAGGTGATGAAGTGCTTGTTGTAACAGCTACAAGTGCATTGGCTGATGAATGAGCAGCCTGATGTTTTTAATTGTCAACAGCTCCATCGTACTGTTCGGTAAGACATGTTAAAAGCTGAAGTACAAGTCTTTGATTGTCAACACGAGACCCTACACTAGTGAGTTGGTCCGATAGAAGTTTGACCTATTGATAGTACAATGACATGTTTGGAAAAAATTCCACACGTATGTTGGCAAAACTCCTACTGTAAAAAGACAGACATGGTGTTTTTGTTGTCCTTGAACAGCCCTTCTAATGTTGCCCAAGCTTGATGAGCGGTGGAGATAATAGTATGCAACAGATCTGTGGAGATAGTTCCATAGATCCACTGCAGTACAATGGCATCAATACGAGACCAGAGTGCATGAGGAGTAGAGGAGACAACTTTCGTTCCATGCCCAGGTCCAACCCAATTGGCCGACCTAAATCCAGAGCAGGTAGTCGACCAAGGGTGATGGGAAGAGTGGTTCAAGGATGTTCTTGGTCAAACGACAGTGAGGTGATAGTGTGTTAATTAAAGAAGTGCATTACCTCTCTTTTAGGGATATAAATTTAGTAGTAGTCTTTTTATGTTTCTGTCTTGTGTTTTAAGTACTTTGAACTGAGCTTATCCCCCATCCCTGAACGGTAAGTGTGATGTCATTGCCACTCTTCAACTGATGTTAACCGCCTACAAGGCTAATATAGTTTGTCGGAGAAAGATGATTCGAATGAAACAAAACAAGAAGTGAATAAGACTAACCTTTGTAAGTATGACCCAACATTTGACAACCAAAGCTGAAAACTCAAAATATCTTGTACCAAAAGACTCATTTGATCCTAGTGAGTTTGTAGATGGTTTTAGTGATTTTAAGAGATTGATAAATACCTCAAAGGTGATGTACACAAACTTCTTGAAACCTTTTTTGAATTTGGGCATCAATGACAATATTTCTCACATACATTATTTTATTTATTGTATCGACTTGTTTGTAAAATAACTTAAATAAAGGATCAGGTGGGTCAAATGGATCTTAAGTGAAGCAAAGTGCATTTCATAAAACCTCCTAAATCAATTTATTTAAAAAGTTGAATTGTTATTGAAAAAAATATAATTTGTGTCATAATATTGGACAAAAAACTTTTTTTAAACACATTTAAAAATTATGGACAATAAACTAAAAACTTATCCATTTTAAACATATACAAGTGTTTTGGATCAACTTATCCATTTTGACTCCTAGACTTTAAACTAAAAAGTTAACACACACCCCATTGACAATGGCTATTGGGGTTTAACAATGCACATAACTAAAACAAAACGGGAAGTGAATAAAACTGACCTTTGTAATTTGATCAAGCAATTGAGAAGCACTGAAAACTCCATATATCTTGTACCAAAAGACTCATTTGAGTATTTGATATTAGAAAGTCATCTAGATGGATATGATCCTATGATTTTATGTGATTGATCAATACCACAAAGATGATATACGCTTAACCTCATCGTGCATTTACAAACAGGTTAATACAATAAATAAATATGTTCTCACTTAGAGGAGTGGGATCAAGGTCAACCTTTTAAAAAATCTGCTAAAATGAAAAAACCTTCCCAGGAACCCTTTTATCTATAAAAACCAAAGTAAAAGCTCTATAATTAGACCCACTGTACGTAATCAGGCTATCAACTGTTCTGCTAATGACAGCATGAGCAAACTGTTTATTTTGTTGAGAATATATATATATATACACACTATATATATATACACACAATATATATATATATATATATATATATATATACTATATATATATACTATATATATATATATATATATATATATATATATATAAACGCAAGAATTACAGAACAGTTGGTAAATCACATGCATGAGTAAGTTGAGAACATATTTACAAAAATCATGCTAACATCGAACGTCTATGTAAAAGCTATGTAACATGACCTGCATTTTTTAAGGGACACAATAACAAAATTTACATCATTATATAACAGAGGACTTAATAAGAAAACCTAATTAATCATAAAACCAAACAAGATATATATGAGCCCAACTAGAGATAAGAGTAAGACATTAATAGGAGTTGCACACCTTATATTCCAAGTAGGCTTAGCAGCACCTATGACATTAACAAGCTCACCCTCCAATTTTCTGATAAGAGAAGAAACAAATATTAGATTACTATAAACAAAAACAGGTAGTTAAAGCAATCACAACCGATCACTATACGACACAATATAGGTGTACCAAGAAAGAGAGGCTTTTGACTGATTTCTTGAACAAAATTAAAATTTGGATACTATTCTAACTGTTGTATAAAAAGATATGTTCTATTAATATACACAGTTTAAAACAAAGGAATCCCATACACCATAACATAGCTGTACGCCATTTGTCCTACTCAATCCTCTTGTCAACCGACTAGAAAGAGAAGCATAAAAGCAAAAAATAAAATAAAAAGACTAGTAGGGATGTAGCCATAATATAATAGGATGGTATACCTTTGCTATTGCTGCCAACACAAAAAATGCGAGTGGGCAGAGGGTTTCGATCTGCAGCAATCGTATCATATCGGAGTCTAGGGCTTTATTTCAATTTTTCCTATAAAACATATTAGTTCTTATGATTGGAAGTCAAAAATAACGCTTGCTCAGGACAGCACTAGATTAATAGATTAGACCCCCATTGTAAATATTTATAATAAATATTATTCAATGCAAGGCTTAGCAAGCAAAATTTAACAATACATTGGTGTAAGAAGATGTTATCTGCCAGACTGCCACCAACTAGTTGCTCTAAAGATCTAAAAACATGATTACGTGTACAATTACAAGGGAAACAGGCAGCATAAGTAAGCATGAACTTGCAGAAAAACTAGTTCTTAATCCCAGTGCAAGATTGACTGATGATTCAACTACAACTACAACAGCAACAATATTTACATCTGTAATAAGCTGCACATAGAAGTAATTGCACAAAACAGATTTATAAACTAACTTCCCATAGTAGAAACTAAAAACCAGGATGTTAGGTGGATTTAGACATGTACTTCTGAATACCTTCTTAAAAGTACATTAAAATCTGTAAAATCTCCAGGAACAATCTTGTTTGTTGAAGCAAGCTTAGTCTATTGAGCAACTGCCTCTTTTCATTCAGACCACTTAGTAGCTTTATGGAATAAGAATAAAACAAAAATATGACATTTATCTGAATATATAAATTATAACAGACATAAGCAAAGTTACAAATTTTCACAAAACAGGAATAAGAAGCACCAACCTCTCCATTAATACTTTATAATGAACTATAATAACTTTTTCATCATCATAAACAATCAAAGCCATTTAAGCATAAATAAGATGTGATATATTTGTATGAAAAAAACTTAAGCAATATGAAGCAATTCGTTAAGGTTGATGACATACTCTCAGCAGGAGATTCTTCCGCTGGACAAGAGACCAAAGCCTCAGCTACAACTTCCTGTTCTGGTTCCTTGTCTTGCTTATATCTAGTAAGAGTAGGAAAATTTATTCATTGCTATTATCTAAATTACTATAAAAAATACATATTAATTACTGATAAATCAAGAAACTAAGAGAGATATGGGCACAATGCAACACTAAGCCCAACTAGAAATAGGACTAGGATGTCTAAAAGAAGCACAAACCTTATGTTCTGAGTAGGCTTATAAGCAACCCCTGTAACATTACCTAGCTCAGCCTCCAATTCTTTTTACTTCAACAAGAAAATGATCACCATCTCTTTCATTCTCCATGACCTACAATGAATGTGAACACAAGTTATGAAAGATTATGCTCCATACACATACTTGTAATAAGAAAGATTGATTAGATTATACTATATTTAAACCTGATGATACGTTATAAAAAATAAAAGAAATTATAATCGAGCAAAAGAAAGATTGATTAGAATTTCAAGATAGAAGGCAAAGCATTCACGACAATTTTTTGAAATTTATGGAGTTGATGAGATGATGAGAAAGCATTCAAAACTATTGTACTATGGGTCTAGTCAAACAGACCAGTATTATAAACTAGGCTCTGATGATAGAAAATATAAAATAAACAAAATCTTCATATCCCATTTTCTCATCAACATTACTAGTGAACTTTATTGGTACCTAAGCCAAAGAAAAGAAAACTTTTAGAATAAAATTCGACCATGTAAACATTGAACAGACAGAAAACAAAAAATTACAAAAAAAGTTGGGTCATACACTGATATTACAAACGTGGGAAAATATTCAATCAACAATTTAATATGTGAGTGCATGATTACCATATCGTATAAGATTCTCTTTATCGGTCAAGAAATCATGATCTGAGTCACGCTCCCAAAACTTGCAGTAGATTACACAAAAATGCTCATATGAGAAATATCTGTAACGAAAAACAATATTAATATATGGTTTAAAACCCAAGTGAATATCAACTAATATCCATCGGTGCACTGACCCAAATTGCACAAGATGTTACCTCAAAACTTTGTTTATGTCCTCTTCTTCATCTGCGTGTTGCATTGCAGCAATTAAATTTCCACGTTTTAGCTCCCTTAGGGTAAGACGAGAATCACCCGTTCTGTTCATGTAGTAAAGAATTCTGTATATTACTGTTTCAGCTGACCACAAAAAAATGTAAATTTTAAATTACAGAACTCCACTATTTATAAGAACAGCTTAGAGCAAGCGACCAATTATAAATGAACATGTGTATGTTGAAATATCTAAGAGAACGATATCTAAATCATGAATCACAGAAGCTAAAGCTCAGGAGGACAAAAAGATTAGTAATGTCAACAACATTTCTGTTTGTTGAAGCAAGCTTAGTCAATTGAGCAACTGCCTCTTTCCATTCAGACCACTTAGTAGCTTTATGGAATAAGGATATAACAAAAATATGACATTTACCTGAATACATAAATTATAACAGACATATAAGCAAAGTTACTAATTTTCACAAAACAGAGATAAGAAGCACCGACCTCTACATTGCAAATCCCCGACTTTTAAAAGTGTTAAGATACCAACGGGGTTAACAAGCTTGTATTCATCCATTCCTTGAAGAACTGCCACAAAATATTGTCAGTATATGTGTTTAAGTTAATTAAAATCAACATACAACCATAAGCCTAGCATCTACTATAATATTTTATACACCCATAGAAACAGTCATCTGTATATGTGTTTCCAACTATAAAATGGGCCCTGTAACTTCACTTTTATCAGCAACGCCGTTTTGACCAAAAACTAAAAGTAAACATCCAGATTCATCATAGATTTATCTTAACCATTCCTTTAATAACCTATGAAAATCCATCTATATGCAAGTTTGAAAAAAACAATGTTTCATGCTCTCATGTAGAACCAACTATCATTGACCATTTATAGTTGTTCATAATCATCTTTAATAATGCTTTATAATGAACTATAATAACTTTTTCATCACATAAACAATCAAAGCCATTTAAGCATAAATAAGATGTGATATATTTGTATAAAAAAACTTTTAAGGAATATGAAGCAATTCGTTAAGGTTGATGACATACTCTCAGCAGCAGATTCTTCCGCTAGACAAGAAAACAAAGCCTCAGCTACAACTTCCTGTTCTGGTTCCTTGTCTTGCTTATATCTAGTAAGAGTAGAAAATTTTATTCATCGCTATTATCTAAATTACTATAAAAAAATACATATTGATTACTGGTAAATCAAGAAACTAAGAGAGATATGGGCACAATGCAACACTAAGCCCAACTAGAAATAGGACTAAGATGTCTAAAAGAAGCACAAACCTTATGTTGTAAGTAGGCTTAGCAACCCCTGTGGCATTGCGTAGCTCAGCCTCCAATTCTTTTTACTTCAACAAGAAGATGAAAAGTCAGAAAAAAAAAACATAAACAAGATGTGGAAGCAATAGTAAATCATCACCATACCATTGTAACCCATAATTTCTCAAAGAGTAAGGACATAACAGGGTCTACCAAATCATCACCATATCATTGAAACCAAAGACTGCAGCTATCAGACGAGTTTGTGCATAGTCCAGAACTGCATAAGCACAGATTAGCAATGCTCCATTTACTGCCTGAAACGCATAAAATGTCAGCCGAAATTTGACTCAAACATTCATGATACGAACATCATACGTGGCATCACATACTGATGGCATTCTCCCAACACATGAATCCAACAGGGGATCCATTGCACGACTTTCCAATATAATTCTGAGAATAATTATATGGTGAATAAGGATGCTGATAAGATTTAGTGTGTGTATACATATATGTATGTAGTAAAAAAAGGAAGATTTTACCTTTATTATAAAGTTTGACAAGAATCAGATATGAAATTGAAGGTTTGATGTAAAGTTCTGCATCAAATAGTGTTAAGCGATCTGTCATCAGGAGAAAATTAGATTAGATTTAAACATTTGTCTAATTTTATGTGAAGTTAAAACAACATAAAAGAAGACTGAAATTAAATTGCACAAGAGTAGACAACTTCCCTTCAAGTTTGATTTTGGTGTTGTACTTTGATCATCAACCTCAAGAAATTCAAATATATGCCATCCAGTAATGTGTAGAAACAAATAAAACAAAAAAAGGCAAAATTAATAAATGATTAAGAAAAAAGAATGATAAATAGTTACAAGTTAATTACCTCGATCTGCTGTTGGCTGCCTGCATTCAATTCGATCTCTCAACATATGAATCCATAGAAAAAAGCATGCAGTTTAATTAGTTTTCCTAACTAGCTTCTAGGCCTAAAAACCGCCGGTCCTGTACCGGTTCGTAACCCCCCACAGCCAAACCGGTTTTGACCAGAGTTGAGCAAATGAGCCGGTTCGGTGTGTGTGTGTGGCGGGAGTCAACAGGAGAACGTGAAGGATTCGTTAATTAGTGTGAATCAAAAACGTTCGTAAACTAGTATTAATTCATCTTCAATTCAACGTCGTTCAAAACTCTGATTAGGGTTTAGTAGAAAAGTAATTAAGCAAATAGAGATTGAAAAGGATGGATACGTACCTGTACCTGTACCTTACATTGTGATGACTAGCTTGTTGTTGATCATCGTATGAGACGATGACAGAGGTCGTGGGCAGAGGGTTTCGATCTGCGGCAATCGTATCATATCGTCGATTAAGGTGATCGGAGTCTAGGGCTTTAATCAGGGGAGGGAGAACACACAAATCGATCATCAGATTATGATGTATGAGACATTAATGTCCGATCGATCGATCGATGCAATTAGGGTTTGAATGAATGGGGGTGGGGGTTTATGTTTATGTTAATACACCGCCTACGCTACATTACATTTGTTTGAGGGATCTTCCGGAAGATTTGATGCAACGGGAGGAAAATCTCTCATTTATTAATCACGCGTCATATTATTATTATTATTATTATTATAATATAATATAATTATTACCATATCTCAACAGAAAATTCATATCATACTATATTTTGTTTAGTTTTTGAAATCATATTTACTAATATTAATTAATTAATTTATTTATATTATATTAATTACCAACTTTGGTGTGCATCATGACTAGTACTATATGCTTTAGTGGGTTGCATCCACCTCTTCTGTCTATTATTTTAACATTTTTTAACTTTTTTTATTTTAACATAATGTTTTTACATCTTTACAATTTAACCTCAACATTTTTTTGCATCCACCAGTATATAAACAGAAAACCCATACATTCTTCCTCTTGCGAGTGAGAAAAAAGAAAATGGGGGAGCAAATGGAAGAATTGAACCATGAAAGACAGCTTTCGACAAGAAAGAAAGGTGGTTTAGTCACCATGCCTTTCATCATAGGTATGTCACATTTCATACTGCAATAATCAACATTCTTGAGGTTGAATCTTGAAACATTGTGTGATTTTACATCATGGGTTCCTTGAATCTTGAAACATTTTGTAATATTACATCATGGGTTTCTTGAATCTTGAAATTTTGTGTTTGATTTGATGCGGGTTCATGGTGGTTTTGTGAAATGTTGAATCTTTTTGCAGCAAATGAGGCATTTGAGAAGGTGGCAAGTTATGGGTTGGTGCCCAATATGATCCTTTATTTGATGAGTGATTACAAGATTGGTGTAGCTAAAGGCACCAACATACTCTTTCTTTGGTCTGCAGCTTCCAATTTTGCACCTGTGTTGGGTGCATTTCTTGCAGATTCATATTTGGGTCGGTTTCTCACCATCGGTTTGGGTTCATGCTGCTCACTTCTGGTAATATTCTCAACTTTTTTATAAAAAAGTTGCATACTTTTTGGTGGTGGATTCAATTTAGAATGAAATCTTGCATTAATAAGTGAATCCTACATTGTTTTTGCTGTTGGGTTTTGATCTTTGAACAGTATTATCTGACATTTACTTGCAAAAATAATTTAGCTAGACGAGGTTGCTGAATCTATAAGTCTAAAAGGACATTTAATTAATTATGTCACAAATATTCAGTGAACATACAAATGGTTATGCAAAGAGTGTAGCTTCTGATTCACATGCCCTACCTCATAAGATAGAATTGCCAAATTATCCTGATTCTTGAACTGTTTTCAAAGTTGTAAGCTTGTTTAGAGTTTTTTAAGGAGAAAGGGAGGGAAAAAACTTATGCTCATGTGTAGTTCATGTGTTTCTTGAACTAACATAGGAGAAATCTTGAAATTGGGGGAAAATTAGAAATTAGAGCCTCATATAATGTAATTTGGAGTTTTGGACCATTGATGAAAGCTAACAATGTGATGAGGAATCAAATCCGTAGAAATTTGGAATTAATAACTAAATTCGTAATTTTCGCAAACCACAGTGACCAAATTTCTACTCTACGAGTGGGATATTGTTGGATACAATAGTTTAGTTTAAAATAGCAAAAATCTTGAAATTAGTGGAATTTTGAAATTAGGGGCCCAATATTCTGTGGGATCTGTGACTAATATAAAAATCATGCTTTTTCAGACATATTCTTTTATCTTTTCATTATTCTATGAATTTCCATTCTATATCATTAATTAATATTTCTTTATCATGTTTATCATAATAATCATACCACTAATTGCACTGTTAATTATTATGCTAACAGGGTATGTTCTTGCTTTGGTTAACAACAATGGTTCCACATCTAAAACCACCTCCATGCAATCAATTAACTGAAACATGCAAACAAACCACACATTCTCAGTTTGCTTTCTTGATATTTGCCTTCATATTCATCTCTATGGGGTCAGGTGGTGTAAGACCATGTTCTTTAGCATTTGGGGCTGAACAAATAGACGATAAAAACAATCGTAACAACGAGAGAGCCTTAGAAAGCTTTTTCGGGTGGTATTATGCTGCTGGCGCAACTGCAGTTTTAGTTGCTTTCACTGGCATTGTTTATATTCAAGATCATGCAGGATGGAAGGTGGGATTTGGGGTTCCTGTAATTCTTATGTTGTTAGCAACAGTTTCGTTCTTCGTTGCCTCTCGACTTTATGTGAAAATGAAAGTTACAAAGAGCATATTTACTAGCTTTCTACAAGTGATTGTGGTTGCTTATAAGAATAGAAAACTTCCTACTCATCCACCGAATTCTGATGGGTGGCAATACCATAAGGATTCGCCCGATGCACTGCCCACCAAGAGGCTAAGGTACCGTTTTTCTTCCGGTTGAGGTCATTTTGTTCATAAGTATATGCTTGGTCATTATGGGTTCGGGTCAAAACAGTTAATTTTGTGTCATTATGGATTCGGGTCAAAACAAGTAACTTTACAGTATACATCAAAACTAGTCAAGTCGTGTTGAAAATGAACTTATTCTCCAACTTTTTATAATCCAGCGAGTTTTGCTAAGATATGATCCTTAAATCCTTATGTAGGTTCTTGAACAAAGCTTGCATCATTCAGAACCCGAAAGACTTGACCTCAGATGGAACCGCATCCGACCCATGGAGTTTATGCACAGTAGAACAAGCAGAAGAACTAAAAGCACTAATCAGAGTTCTACCAATATGGTCTTCAGGAGTCATGATGTCGATAAACATCAGTCAATCTTCATTCCCAGTGATCCAAGCTAGCACCATGGACAGACACATGGGACCAAACTTCCAAATCCCAGCTGGGTCCTTTGCTTTCTTCACAATCGCGGTCCTAGCCCTGTGGATTGTGTTATACGATCGCGTTATAATCCCATTTGCATCAAAGATCAGAGGAAAACCAGTTCACCTTGGTGTTAAGTTAAGAATGGGAATCGGTTTAGCTTTCTCCACTTTGGCCATGGTGGTTTCTGCCACTGTTGAACATGCTAGAAGGAAACAAGCAATCAAACAAGGTTTACTCAACAACCCACAAGCCGTTATCGCCATGTCAGCAATGTGGTTGGTCCCACAATACTGCTTACATGGGTTAGCCGAAGCTTTTAGTGCGATTGGTCAAAACGAGTTTTATTATTCGGAGTTCCCTAAAAGTATGTCTAGCATTGCAGCTTCACTTTTCTTGTTAGGAATGGCAGTTGCTAACTTGTTGGCTAGTGTTATATTAAGCACCATTGAGAGGATCACAAAACATGGTGGTAAAGAAGGCTGGATAGCCACTAACATAAACCAAGGGCGGTATGATAGTTATTATTGGGTTCTTGCTATCATGAGCTTTGTGAATTTGTTCTACTTTTTGGTGTGTAGTTGGGCTTACGGCCCATGTGTAGATGAAATGGTGAAAAACGAGCCCAAAAATAGCGATAGTAATGGGCCAAATGGCCCAATTGAACTATTGCAAAGATCAAGGTCTGTAGCCGATGAAAGGCGAAGCCTTTTCAAAAGTTCACCATCAAGTTCTTGAGAAACCTTGATGATATAATGTGTTTTTCAAGAAATGTTCATATTGCTAGTGTATGATCGATATAAACACGTTTAGTTTCCATCGGTTTGATCTGTTGTGATAGATGGTGGTAGATCAGTCGTATCTGGTGTTAATAGGTTTTTGTTATAGAATTATATTTTGTTGTTGTAATAGGTTCGGAACTCGAAACTATACTTGTAAACATAAATGTTAATTATTAAGCGTGTTTAAAGTTTCTGTCTGTGCCATGTTATATGCTTGAGATTGTAAAACAAGGGTATACTAGACTGTTGTATTATCTTTTTGATAATACACAAATTATAACAAAAGAGTTACTAAATTTAGTATGTGTGTGTCCTAAGTGTGTTATATTATGTACGTCGAAAAGGTGCTGCCACACTGCTGTGAGCCACGGCTTATCCGCTACAATGGACAGACATACAGAGAGATAATAATATCATAAAACTTGTACCCAAAATTCTAGCCACCTTCACAATTATGAAAATTCTATACTGTTACAATAGTTTTAAAACTTAAGATGATGACATTTATGAAGTTATTCCCATAATAAATATTATTTGGATCTTAGAACAAATGGAGAAATTGGTTTATTGTTCTTCAGCAGCCAATGTTGTCTTCAGCTCCTTTTTGTTCACCTAATATTCACACACAGATCGACTAATCAGGTTTTGGGTGTAGATTAACTTTTGTAATTCACAAATTTAGTTAAAACAATCCTCAAAGTATGAGGAAAACATTGTCATAACGTGTCAATTTTGGCCCATTTCCTTATTAGTATTTAATTATGTATTATCTCACTAGAGTAAAGATAAAGTAAATTAATAAGAAGAAGAAGATAGCTTATAAGCAAACATTTATACGGGTCAAACGGAACAATTTATTTATAATCAGTTTTGACATGCTAAATGTATATTAAAAAACTTTATGATACTGGAAAAAAAGTATCTAGACCAGTTTAAAAAATTATTTGTTAACATGTTACCCAACCTACCAGACCCGCCCACTTTGCCACCTCTTCTACATTTTCTTGTTAATAGGACTGCATTAATAGTATATAATAGAAGCTAAAGAACAAATTGTATTTTACCTTTCCCATGGCATTTCGAGGCAACGAATCCCACAAAAATAATCGAGTTGGTAGCTGGAAATGGAAATATAAGATCAGCAAAAAAATTTACATGCTCATTATAACTTTATATAACTATTATCTAAAAAAAATACATGAATTAAGTATTTTTCCATGGTGTGCTGAGATGCCTATAGTCTCATACCTTGTATGGTGCAAGTTTCTGTTTAGCCCATGAACATAGTTCATCTAAGGTAATAGCAGGCTTTAAATCTTTTTCACGCATCTTTTTTATTTCCACATTTGGCACAATTATTGCGGTTACAGCTTCACCATAAGTTTTATCTGGTAACCCTAACACACAACATTCTGAAATGGCGGGATGCTGTGTACATTTAACAAGAAGTTTGAATTATGTAAATTGCATTTCCCATTGTATCTGTATTTAAAGGATATAAACTGGAGAAGGGGGCTTACTTCTAAAAGAATTGCCTCAATTTCTAAAGCTGACAATTTGTATCCACCTACCTTCATTATATCAGCATTGGTACCTGATTGCAGGACATAAAAGGGTCACACGAGTAAATAATATGAATAATAAATATTGAAGAAAAAGATGACAGAAGGACAGTAAACGAATCTTACGTCCCAAAATCACATAATATCCATCTTCATCTACTTTAACAGCATCACCAGTTTTGAAAAAACCACCCTCTATAAACGACTCCTTGGTAACCTAACAGTTAAAACACATTCAGCTTATTGGATGATAAATAGTTAATCTGTTTAACAACATTTAAAAGCAGTACAAGCTGTAGATTGAGTGGTAATCTCTGATCTTGTAGCAAAATGAATGAGTTGGAAGGCTTGGAATGGGTCAGAATGTTTTATTTTTGACTGGTCAAAACGGTTGGGTGGGTTGGGTTGGCCTAAGACACTTTTTGTTCAAGTGTCAAAACATTTGACAGCTGACTTGTAAAACATTTTGTTAATGAAATCTGTGCTTGACAAGCAAGTCAATTTAACATTTTAAATTGATTTGACATCGTATTATAACATATGTGGCATGATATCATAATATCATTACTTAGCAAATAGCAATACAAAAAGATATAGAAGTACCTCGGGACGTTTCCAGTATTCCTTAAACAATGAGGGGCTTTTAATACAAAGCTCACCAACCCCCTCATTACCATCGTTGTCAGCAAGAATCTTGACCTATAATTCCAAAATATTATTTAATATTATGAGATCAAATATTTTCTCAATTTAAAATATATTCCAAAAAAAACTGATTATATATTTGCTAACCTGCACCCCTGGGAAGGGCTTGCCTACAGTGCCTCCTTTTCGCATCCCTTTTAATGGATTTGAAAGTGCCATGACAAACTAAAATAGAAATTAGCCATAATCATTAGAAAGATGACAATGATTAAACGATCCATAGAGCTTTCTGAAAGTCATAAAATAAGAAAAATCCAGTTCACCTCTGTCATGCCATATCTTTCCAATAGCCGATGTCCAGTAATGGCTTCCCATTGTTGCATGACAGGCAGTGGTAGGGCTGAGGAGCCACACATCTGTTCAAAACATTATATTTATATTAAATAATACTGATTTCGGAAATAAGAAGTCGGTAATATAATATCTGGAAGAACAATGAGTCGAATGAAGTACAAAAAATAAGAAGTCAACGTAATGCCCTATGTCAGTAGATGGGACATTTCAAAACATAGATATATTTAAAAGAAAGTTTGGGTAAAAGGGTAGGGAGGAACCGAGAAGTGACATGTGGCAGGAAGGGAAGAGTGAGATCCATTGAGCGAAAAAATGGAAACGTTTCGTCCTGTCCTTCCTTCCCACCTTTTTTATCAAACTTCCTTTCTGTAATCTTATAATAAACACACACACATGATTCTGTATGTGTGTGTATTGTATGATACATGGGAATGCATTTAGGTCTATCAATCATTTCTACACACACACAACTATAAGCACAAAATCTCTTGGAGTAATCACCATTAGACGTAGCTGGCTTCCAGCTGAAGCAGAAGCTGCTTGCATGTCTGGATCCATAGCCTCATAACCTTGTATCAGCCTGGTATACATGGTTGGAACCTAAAAACAAAAATGATTTCAGATTCTAATAATGAAATTGAAAAATGCATCTGGATTTTATATTTATCCAAAGAACAGAAACAATCATGCATTGTCAAGATATATTATTCCCGTATGGTACATTGGTAATGTACACATGACTTGAAGATAAGAATAAACATGAGATTATATCCACAAAAGATGCCATTTGATACAAAAGTTAAACAGCATGCTGTTTCTTTTTCTTGAACATAATGTGCATACCCATAAAATGTGTAGAGGGAAGAATGACATACCCCTGTAAATACAGTTGTTGCATCTTTAAGTTTAGTTCCATCTTTTGGATACGACTCACGCCATCTTTTCCAGATACCGCTCACACTAAACTTTGGCATGAACTCAACCTTAAAAAAATACGTATAAAAACTCAAAACTTTGGGTTGCTAATAGCACTTAATCCAACTGCTAATAACATAATGACTGTAATAACTAACCATGGAACCAGCATAAAGAGGAGCAAACAATGCATTGAAGAGTCCATGCACATGTATAGATAAAGTTAAGGATCAACGAAAACATGTAATATATATTAATTAACAAGTACAACATACTAACATTCAACAGAAATATTGTAGCATTAAATAAGGATATGGTGTAATGGCAGGCAATGCAGAAAACAATCGCTTGATGTGTACTCCCAAGCTGTTGATAATGTTTTCACCTGAAATTCAGCACAAAAGTAACAATTACAATCCTACAGACAAGTTTTTCTATCCAAAATAATAATTTTTTTTGTTTTTCTATCAAGTTTTTTCTTTCCCATAAAGCACACACAAACTTACCTGTGCTAAAATGCTGTTGTGTGTATGAACAACTCCTTTAGGTTTCCCAGTTGTACCACTAGTATACAAAATCAATGCTGGGTCATCACCTATATAAAAAACAATACATTCAGGAACTTATAAAAAAAATGACATCATAATAGTACACTAAAGGCAAAATGCACAAAATTTGCACTTTTCCACAGTTTAGCAAGCAACTTCAAACTAAGCACAAAACAGAAACCAACTTGCAATTTATTAACGATTCAATCAACCAACCTCATTTTTACTGAATTTCCTTGTAAATTTATTTTGTGGCATTGGTTGATGGTTTGTCATGCCAGCCACTACAAAAAATACATGTACAAGTTCAAAAAATGACCTATTATCAAAAATTCACATATAAAAATAATTAATAATTGTCACATCTGATACTAGGTGGCATACACATATACACAAAAAATGATTAATAAGATGCCATACCAGCAGTTTTTGAAAAAAATCATAAAAAGGACATGCTACCAGTTGAACATGTCATCCTGTTGCAATCGGTGATAAAATTTAACGTAGATGATAAAATCAGTAATAGAAGATCACTTGAATTTTATTTGTGTTCATTTAAAGTTAGTTGCTAAGATCGCCTGAAAGAAACTTCATTTTTGTTTCTTGAAGTTTGCCCTAAGAAATTATATATTAATAGAAGGAATAAACACCTTTTACGTTATTTGAGAATTGAATTTCTTTCTGAAGTGCACCATCATTGGCATCATTACTAGGAACATCAGGTATCAGGGAGAACTGAGACGCAGTTTGAGCTGCAATTTTTTGCATAAGCTCACTATGGTCCTTAGTACTCAAAATCATCGACACATCCTACAAAAACATACATGTTAAAAAGAGTTCTTTTTCACAAAAATAATAATGTAGAACAGGAAACAAGACAAGAAGGCAGAAGTTGTTTTCAGAGCAAACCGAATCAGTCATGACATGTAATAGCTCAGCTTCTGGGTAGCTTAATGCTAGCGGCACTGCTACACCGCCATTCGACCATATGGCCAGTACTCCAGCAACAAACTCAGCAGAAGGTTTAGCCACCACACCTATTCTAGCACCATTGAGACTCTTATTCTCTGTGGTTCCATCAACCTGCACATAATGGTGGTTTAGACTTTAGAAGGTTATAACTTATAAGATAGTCTTCAAATCCCATGAAGTCATTTGAACTCACTGTTTTCTGGCCATGGTTGGATAACAGAAGTGATATTCTCGAAGCAGAAGAAACTAGATGATGGTAGCCATAACTTTTGTCATCAGCTTTGAGAGCAACATTTTCATGAGAAGAGCCATGACTTTCAATCGCTTTGACAACCTCCATGAATGTGCCACAACCTGAAGCTATGAAGTTCATACAAAAAATTTAACTTTCATTATATAATCCTTAATGCTACTTAATATTAAACTCAGACCAATTGTTTACTTCCTATACTGAATAACATTTTGGTACAGGACACATGTTCAGATTGTCCTTTCATTTAAAACCTCAGACAACTTCACAATTAAAGGGCTAATCATCAGGTTATCTATGTCAATTTTGAATTCTAAATGCTCCAAATTATTCTTTAATGTTCCAAAAGGTCTATCATAAACTCAACCTCATATTGTACCTATTAAACTTCATCAAAGGATCATTATACTAGCAAGATCACAACAATTCTATGATCCCTAATGATGTTTAACTCAACTCATTCATCGTCAAATACTTTAAATCATAGAATTGTCAAAGACGACTAATTAAACTCCATTTAAACCAAGCATTTCGTCGAACACTTGGTGATCCAATTACAAATGTATCAGTAAATCAACAATTTCCCATTTAAACCCTAGAATTCTTCAAATCACACTCGCAAGATCAGCAATTCATCAAGAAAACGGAAGAAAACAAAAAGGAACGATCTTTAACAACTTGTCATCAAAGAAAATCAACGGGGAATCGAGGCAACTTACTAGAAAATCGACGAGATTGGGGGAAAGTAGCAGTAAATAGAGGATTGTAGTGGGTGAGGAAGTGGGTGAAGATGAATGCTTTGTTCTTGTAGTTATTATGCAAAATTGTAATAAATGATGAGCATCTGTTCATCGCTATTGGCGGTGAGATGGGTCGAATTTATGTCAACCCAACTGGCAAAAGGTATTAAAATCAATAAATTATTGAATTTTGAAAGATGTTTGTCCACGTTTCTTTCATCGAATCGAAGTGACAAAGGTTTCTTGATCGAATTAGAGACTTATGAACACAAAGCGAATTTGAATCATGTGATCATGTGGGATTTTGCCTCGCGGTCCACTTTTGTGAACGCAACACTAGAAGTTTGACGTTTTAGATAGCATAATTTTAACAAAAAGATTTTACTCTCGATGTTTGATAAAAACAACTATTTTTTTAAATATTAAAAACATTAAATTATATATAAATGTTTCAGAAGTTGTTTTAATTCAAGTCAAAATTTTCATAA
This sequence comes from Flaveria ramosissima, assembly GCA_025215565.1. Classification (NCBI taxonomy): domain Eukaryota; kingdom Viridiplantae; phylum Streptophyta; class Magnoliopsida; order Asterales; family Asteraceae; genus Flaveria; species Flaveria ramosissima. The sequence continues at coordinate 81,220,125 of CM046029.1, read as the reverse complement.
CTTGAATTTAAAAACTAAAATTTTTGGACTGAAACTAAAATAATTATAAAAATTTTATACTGAAATTTATGTTTTTAAACTTTTAAACAAAAATAATTATTTTTATTAAAATTTAGAGAGCAAAGTTGATATTATAAAATAAAACTGATCATTACTTTTTACAATAAGATAAAATTACAATAATAACCAAAAGCTTATTAGATTGTTTTCTTTAATTCATAGGTAAACTGATTTAGTCATCACAAGACTAGTCTGAGTGGTAAAAAACACAAACCTCTTAAAGGGACTTCAAGGGTTATAGCTCAGGCAAGGATAGTTTAGGAGTTTAACACGGTCAACCCGTAAACCAAGCACCATAAGATAACATTACAATAATAACCAAAACTTATTAGATTGTTTTCCGTAATTCATAGGTAAACTGATTTAGCCATCACAAGACTAGCCTGAGTGGTTAAAACACAAGCCTCTTAGAGGGATTTCAAGGGTTTTAGCTCGGGCAAGGATAGTTTAGGAGTTTAACACGGTCGAACTGTAAACCATTGTATGGTTTTATATGTATTTATGTATAAACCAGATTAACAATTTAACTTGTTTTGTTTAATTTTTGCATTCGTGACACAATTTTCTCATTTCATTTGACCATTGACGTATTTACATTTGTTTTTGACGTGTTTGATTCTTACAACTATTCTGTATATAATACGTTGAACTGTAAGCCTAGATCCAACGATGTTTAGGCCACTCAAGCATGTTGTCACGTCTGTGTGAGCTTTATGCATTATATTTGCTAAATTAAAAGGATATAAAATATCATTTACTAAATTTAGAAACATCATCTACAAATGAGTGTCATTCTCATCGTTTTAACTTAATAATTGTTTAAAATAATCATGACTTATTACACAATTCTAAAATAAAATCACATCTAAAATGCACACCAAAATCCACAATAACCTAGATATAGTTACAATTAATAATTAAACAAATCTATATTTGTTCCTCATAGCTAGTCTGTTATAACTATTTTGTTGAAAACAAGTTTTTTGCTAGACCACAATCTCACCTTATAAAAGCATCTACAATGAGTAAACATGATTGATTACATATATAAGATCTTAAATTTAAACACTTACTGGTTACTATAGACATACCCATAAAGTCATTTGTCCATATACATTTTGTATAAACGATATTTAATAATAAGATTCCGATGCGAGAGCCACCAAAATGCATATTCGTCAAAGATTTTTTTCGCCGATAACAGTGCATACTTTGCACCAAGAGGCAAGGCGTTGAATCCATATGAAAAGCCCGATAACACATCATACCAATATTTGAGAGCATGTCAACCTGCATACATCACAAGTTTGTACTAATATTGAGACAAAAATCATAAGGAAACTTGATAAACAAAAAGAAATCTAAGGTAAAGCGTAATGTTAAAGGTAGTGTAATGGACGGGTCATGTAACGGGTCAATACAAGTTTATAGTGAAATGGATATTTTTCACTACAGGTTGAAACAATCCAGGTTGGATTGACCTGCAACCACTTATGTGTCCTGTTTTTAAAATTCTAAAATTTAAATTTTCTTATAAAGAATATGTGTTATTTATGATTACAAAATCAGTATGTTAAATTAAACCCGACTATTTTAGTGAAAACAGTTTAAGAAGTTGTCTGCGTTACAAATAGAACTTTGAGCAACTTTCAGCCCGATTGACCTCCCTCTTTTAGCTAACTTAATTATGGGTTTGACCCATTTGAGATAATAAAAAAACACACACACACACACACAAACCAGACGAACCCATTATTCAGTAAACGGGCCGAAATTGTCACCAATAAACACAAACAATATACCTGTAACTAGGCTGGAAGGAGTGCCATCTCAATCTCTTGCAAAGTTTTTCCTTTTGTTTCCACCACATTGCTCCTAACAAAGAAAAATCCCACCAAACAAAAGCTTGCGAAAACTGTGTACAGAATCAACGGCCCAAGTTGCTCTAGCATCCTCAAAAACAGCAAACCAACAAAGAAATTTATAACCTGTAAAACACGCGCAATAGAACACATAATCATATATTTATTCACAAGAAAACCAAATATTGGTGTGAAGGGTCCAAACAACAGGTTGAAAGTTGCATTCACCCAGTGTACAGCCATGCAGATCGCCATTGCCTTTGCTCTTATTCGGCTAGGGAAAATCTCTGACAACAGAAGCCCAGGTACCGGCCCGACACCCATGGCAAATGACAAGACAAACCTGCATTTGATAACCACATTATGGGTCGGGTCCAAATTTCACATGTCGATCAACTCAATAGCGTGATTGGCTGCAAGTTTCTTATTTATTGTGAATAGAGAGTAAGGTGGTTGACTACTCACAGAAGCACGCCACCCACAGAAAAGTACACCACTGAGGACCCTGATATTAAGCTACTTCCTGCAACTGCTTGCATGCCCATCGACATCGCCTGAATCAATCAAAATAGTAAACAAAAATATGAAATATACCGTTGGAAGTTCATATTCTAGAAGCTAAAATTATCAGGGTAAACCTACAGGAAAGCAAATTAAAAGCAACAGTATCACAAAAGGGCTAACTGCATAAAAATCAGTGGTGTTAAATGGGTCGTGCTCACGGGTTAGTATCTTCAAGCCAAAAAATAAGTTGGTTAATTGCATTTTATGCCACTAGCATATTAATAAGATCATGGATAACAGACTGCACTTGAACTCTATCATCCCTTAATTATTATTTAAAACAAATAATCATGCAACGAAAAGCGCGAATAGTTTAGGTACCATGCCCAAGAAACTGCCAATAAGAAGGCCCTTCCTTCCTAATTTATCCATCAAAGCCATCGCCGCGATTGAACCTGTAAAGAGTTGGAATAAATGTCAAGAAATAATCAGCAACAACCTCTCGGTGAAAAAAATGATGATGTAAAATCACTTTGTGCCGTATAACCTGATAAGTTAACTACTCCAACAGACATATTGGCAATATCTGAAGGTACTCCAGCACTCTTGAAGACGGTTGAAGAGAAATAAAAAACAGCATTTATGCCCGATAGTTGTTGCAGGGCAAGCAGAGCAGACCCAATGAAGATCACTGAAGCATGGTATGAGAATAAAAGATAGCTTATTATGTATTATCATCGGGTTAATAGTATAACAAATGTGTTGATATATAATTGTATGTATGTATATACCTCTGAAATGTCGTCCATACAACAACTCAGAAAGCTTTACTCCGTCTACTTCATCCCCTCTGTCGGGCTTGGACAATTCTGCCATTGCAGATTTGACATGTAAGCTTCCTAGAAGCTTTGTAAACTCTGCTTCCGCTTCAGCACTTCTTCCTCTCTAAATTATCCGAAAGAACAAAATGAAACTATAAACTAAATAAAATTATGAAAAATATGTTGTGACGTAGAAGCTAAACAACAGCAGACACATCAAGATCAAGAAGCACATTTGAGGTTTTATTGATTGTGATCTTAGGCGTGAGGCGAGGTATATTCTTACCTTCAAAAGCCAATGAGGACTTTCTGCACAGAACTCCATTAGAAGAGCAAGCAGGGCTGCTGGAACGGTAGATACCCAGAAGCACACGCGCCACCTAATTCAACAATAGCACATCACATTTCATATGGGGGTCCACGACCCTCCTCGAATTCGTTACGTTTTTGTTATAAATTTAACATGTTTTTAGGAAAAACATGAGTTTAATCTGTTAGTCATAGTTGCAGCCGATTAAAAAGTTTTGGTTCCCCACTATCTGGGGATAAATGATCAGTAATAATCAACATGTAACACAAGTATGTATTATGGTTCTTACCAACGAGTTACATCCTTTGCTGGAATACCAATGTAGAAAGAAGAAATAAGTCCAAGACATGTTGCAATCTGCGTGAAGCTTCCGTAGGTGCCTCTCACAAAAGCTGGTGAAACCTAACTTTTGAAAATAAAAGGTCAGTATAAAGATAATATGCAAACGACAACATTCGAAATTTCAATCAGGTTCCATACCTCTGTAATGTACAGAGCTGCAACAGGAGGACTAACGCCCATTGCAGTTCCAACAAGAAACCTTCCAAAAAGCATACCTCCAAGTTCATCTGCTGTCGCGCTACAAATTATAATTTCAAAAGCCCTGATAGTACATCTTTGTAAAACAATTCCAACAAAATTTATCAGCAAAACAGCATAAGTGATATCCACACCTCATCGAAGCACCAATTATCAGCGGTATGGCACATAGCTGGAAAGCCCTTCGACGTCCAACCGCGTCAGCGATCCAGCCACTAACTGTAGATCCAACAAAAGCACCTCCTAAGCATGTACTAACCACCAAACCTTCATTTCATAAAACAAAACAATGAAATCAGTGATGCAGAAAGCAACATGAGTTAGACTTAGGATACAGTTAGAGTCCAGTTTAAAACATACCTTCAGCCATTGTATTCCCATGGAAGTGAAGGTCCAAAGAAATACTTTCTAGCGTGTCATTAACCACCCTGGACTCAGAAAGACATTTGAACATTTTAAAAACTGTATTTGTCACCCGTCAACAACCTCGTGGAACTAAAGTAGCCCAAGTTTTGATAACTGGTGTATACCCAAGATGATAGCCAAATAAGAACGATGCAAGAGCTGCGACAATGACATGTGGCAGCGAGCGGATCCAAGGGGGGTTTACTGATACTTTTGCTATATCATTCTGCACATAACTTGGATTACCTACAAACATACAAGTCATGTATCATACATCCATATGAAATACCACCTCCTAGAAAATAAAAGAAACGATTCGTGAAGTTGAAAAGAACACGAACTCAAATTCTGCAGGATTTTGACATTACTTAGCAATATGACATAAAAACTACAAATACAAAGTTGCACAACATCCTAAAGTTTTCTGCATTCTTTTTCCTGTCACTCCATATCTGTCTAGTTTAATAATCATCATATCTAGAAGTGTAATATCAATATATCATTCTCTACACAAAGAGCCCTTATATAACCCTATTATACACACAATCAATATACCATCACTGTTTCCGGTATATCTTGTATCAGATCATGTGGAAGTTGACTTTTCCATTACAGAAAAGGTTGCCAAACTGCAATTCATATCAAGACATAATCAAATTGCCGAAATCTTTACGAAGCCATTTCCATTGCCACTTCAAAGATTTATATATCTATTTACAATCCAAACCACAGGTCATTCCTATCCTTAGCTTGTACGAGATATATCAAACTAGTGATATAATCATGATATCTAGAAGGCATATATACGAGTGTAATATTATTCTCTATACACAAAACCCCTATGTACCACATTATTATATATACATAATACACAATCAATATACAACTCCATTGAAGAAGTAGACATAGTATAATACCTCCGAAACCATCTTCTCCATCTTGCGCGCTCAAACGATCATTCGAATAAGCGCGTTTATAGGTACTGTGTATATGCTCCCTTTGGCGCCCTCTCATATCCAGATTCAACGGCTAACTTTCTAAGTTCTAACAGAACCTATATACCACCAACACTACCAAAACAAACAATCAATTGCACATTTGCACATCAAATCATCAATACTTCATAATTCATAAACAAACGTACATCACTAACAACAAATCACGATATGATCATAAAGTCATAAACAGATCATAATGGAAGCTTATTAATTATTACCTGAATGAAGACACCGTAATGCAGAAGAATCGGTGGAGGTTTAAAGTGGGGTAGATGATAACGTGCGCCGTGGGGTATGGGGAAGTGGCTTTACACCTCGTAGGAATGAAGGAAGCTACTGTGTGTGTGTGTGTGTGTGTGTGTGTGGTGTTGATGGAAGAAGGAAAGGAGGAGAAGCAGGAGAGTGACACGTGTACTTGCGATTTTGAAATTACATCTAGTCGGTTGGTGGTTGTATGCTTGAAATTTTTATGAATATGTTAATTGAATGACACGTGGAGGAAAATAGAGATGGTGCCACTCGCCAAACTTATTTTATAAATTGGGTAGATCATTATGCACTTCAGCAATTGATATAATTTTTTTAATATAATAGAGAGATTATTAATGTTAGAGCATCGCATTACATTTTTTTATCCTTCTAATAACATTTTAAAAAAAATTCTTTTTTATTTTCAATTAAATAATATTTTTAATATTTTATCGTACAATTTTATCTTTACTCTATTCACAAATACTTTTAGAATATATTTAAAAATTTATAAAAGTTGAATAATGTATTACCAAATATACGAATAAACATTAAAATAATCTCTGTCATCCATTCACAACCACTTATAATCATTTTAAATGATATAATAAAAACACTCACACTGCACACGTAGGTAACTCTTATATAACCAAAATACATCTAGATGGGGTGGGTTAGTCTATTAACAAAACTATTTGTAGTTAGTGTGAATGTGTGATCAAGCTTCTTTTAAGGTTAAGAGTTCGAGCCCAGCATATAACGAGTTGGTGTAAAATATTATGATGTAGAATTAGATCTAGATTAGATGAATATGTGAATTGTCATTTAAATAAATACATCTTCCAAGTCAATATACGACTTAATGATATGATTTTCTTTCTTTTGCTAGAATAAATGCTTATACGTTTGTATAGGGTCATATAAGATGTTGTATATGACCGTATTTAGAGGGCACACTAAGTAACAATATAACTTCCTTTATCGCTTTAAAAAAGATTTTTCTTATGAATTTTTATATATAGATATTATTTAATATTTATGATCTTTTAATTTTTAACTATACCAGGCTTTCTTTTATTGAAATCAGAAAAGACTTCTATGAATAACTAAGTGATTAATTGAAGATCAGAAAAGACTTCTATGATTAATTGACTATGAAGGGGGGGGGGGGACTATACGATTTTACTTTTGAGAAATGTGGTTCGGAATGAGTTTGGGTAATCCCGCATTGCTATGCTAGCTCCAATGGACATTACAAATCATTTGAGCTTTGAAATAAAGCTCATATATATATTCGTCAAGCTTTGGCTCGAGTCTATGTCTATCAGACCTACAGGTTCAAGCTTAGTATAATCGTTCACAGCTCTAGTTGCGTTCCATTACATAAACATTCATAATAGTGTACCAAATCATGAAGTAATCTTCAAGAAGTTACATAAGAAATGTGTTAAGAAATTTAAATTCAGGATAAAAGATGATCACGACACTTGCTTTTTTTTTTTACTGTTGATCACTCTACCCACGATACAAAAAAGAAAATAGAACAAATAAGTAAAGAAATGAATTTGTTTTCTGCATTTTGAATCATTAATTAAAAGAAAAAACTAATCTATTGCATGTTTAAGCTCAAAAAATGATATGATACTCATTCCGCAACACATAAACAATAAGGGTGTTGTCATGAAGATTGAGAAGATTGAAGTACAAAAACGTATATTGAACATTGAAAGGTGACAATAATTTTAATTTCGGTTTATATAATGTGTTGTAAGATATATAACTGATATGTGAACATAGAAAGGTGAGAGTAATTTTATTTTCGGTTTATATAATTGTTGCAAGATATATAATTGAACCTGTACTTTAAATGTGATCTTCAGCTAGAAGAAGCCATAGCAATTAATGACCTCCTTGGGAAACATTTATTGATGAACCATTCTGGATCTGTAGATATGTACACATAAATAAACATGCGGGTTAAATTGTTTTATAGAATATATTGCACTATTTATTTACAACTTTTATGAGTGCTTTTAAAGGATATATGACCTTATTTACAAGCATGTCTACTTGTTCTCTGTACATTTCCTTCAAGTCTACGATATCAGCCCGAAGTTCTTCAAGCTACATAAAACAAAAGAATATTTTTGCATTCTTTTATTATTTTAAAAAACACCCATGCAACGGTACATGATTTTTTATATCTTTACGGGTAGGGTTGGTTACAAAAGAGGTGACAATGACCATTTATGTTATATCAAGAAGTTTAAGGGTTCTTATATCATTCTACTACTCTCTGCAGATGATATACTGATTGCAAGTTCTTATATGATAAAAATCAAGTAGTTAAAAAGGCAACCGTCTGAAGAATTTAAGATGAAAGACATAGGTCATGGGTATTCTCAGAAACAAGCAAGATGGTTCTTTGACGTTATACCAGAAGAAGTATATCAAGAAAGCCTTAAAGTTTCCAAGGTCAGAAGTACATTTTTAGGTGTTATTTTAAGCCGTCTAAAGATTAGTCACCCCAGAAGATGAAGACAAAGTAGAATTGACTAAAGTTCCTTATACATCCGTAATTGCTAACCTCATGTAGGTCATGGTGTGCACAAGACCAAGTATTGCACGATTTATATTCTTAAATGGATGCTTAGGTATATGAAAGGGACTTCAAAGATAGTGTTGTATTTTAAGGGAAATATGTCATTTTGAGAGGCTATATAGATGAAGACCTTGGTTGGTGTCAATAGTCTTATAAAAGCACCAACGGTTATATTTTCTTAGTGGGAAACATTGTTGTTAGTTAGATGTCTCGTCTTCATAAAAGCTTTACCCTCTCAATCATAGAAGCATAATACATGACTCTTGTTGAAGCCAGCAGAGATTTCTTAATGAACTTGGCAAAAAGCCAGTATTCCATTCGAAGACAAAACATATTAAGTCGAGATACCACTTCATCAAAGACCTGGTTAGTGATGATACTCTAAAGTTGAAGAAGATAAGAATGACCAAGACTCTAATTGATATCATAAATAAGATGGTTATCTTAGAGAAGTTGAAGCTATGCATAGTTTCAACTGGCTTTCAGGTTACTTGATAAGAAGGTGGCTGCAACTAGTGAATAAGAAAAAGGAGATTACAGAATACAAGTGGAGACAGCTCTATATGGCAAACATATTGAGGGCTAAAGACTATCAAAACGTAGTTTGAAACTTGTCAAATTGTAGTTTGATGATGTCAAAGCTTCTGAGCAGGAGAATTCTTGGGTGTGGAGACTTCACCATCTTGGGCCAAGCCTACATTAGGGCCCATTTGCCATACAGGGCAAAACTTGGATAGAAAGAAAGAAAACCCTAGCTTAGATTATTGCTATATATTAAAAGTTACCATGTATTGTAATCTCTATGAGAGAGCTTGGTTTAAAAAAGCGCTATGAGGCGCTGCCTTAAGCGTGAGGCACTAGAGGCGTTTTCCCGGGCACTTCGTTTCACCGAGGCGCTGCCTGTACACGAAGCGCTCTGAGGCGGCGCTCCAGGAGGAAAGCCTGAGGCAACATGAAGCAACGCTTCATGTGTTTGACCTTTTTATTGGGCCTTTTGTTTAAATGGTCAAATTGGTTAAATATTGGGCCTTTTTATTCTGGCCCATCTCTCCCTATTTTAATTCTATTGCAGCCCAACCAACCAACCCATTTAAACAAAATCAGAATAAGTTAATTTTAGAACCCTAAACTATCAACTTCGGTTCTTCTCCAATCACAGCAGCTGCGTTTTCTGCAACCTTCGGTTCTTCTCCATCTTTTGCGACATCGGTTCTGCGTTTTCTGCGTTTTTAGGAAGTTTAATTATGTTCTAAAATTTAAATTCTAGGTACGTTTTATGTTTATGTTTTGTGTTTATGATTATGAAGTGAAATGTGTCATGCATAATAATATTATTATTATTATTTTTAATTTTATCGCCTTGCATACGTGAAGCCCTCGCCTCGCGCTTGAGGCGTAGCGCCTCAAATTTTGGTACCAAAGCGCTTCGCCTCGCCTCGCCTCGCCTCGCTTTTTTAAACCAAGTGAGAGAGCACCTAAATACAAAAAATTACTAGTTGAAGAAAGTGGACGTAGATCATACTGATCAAACCACTACAAATCTTCATGTTCTATCTTTTCTTTGATTCTTGTTTTCGTGTTTGCTATCCTAAGTGTTATAGCGACTAAAGAGATCGTTGGTTGTGCCTAACAAAAAAGAAAGTGGACCAAAATTACCTCTTCATCTCGTTCACCCATCAATTCTAGTGCAGCAGAGTGTCTGAACCTTAGTGCTTCTAGCTCTGCTTTAATGCTAGGTAGCAAAGCCGCTTCTCGCCGTAACTTTTCACACTACAACAAAAATAATACACAGGTCAATGTTCAATTATAATAAAAACATGGTTCTTTATTTGTTTTCCACACAATACGAGTGAAAGAAGTAAAACATACCTCTTTAGTCATTTTAACCAGCTCCTCTGATAGAGAGTCACGAATTGTTTCCATGGACAACTAAAATGAATGAAAAAAAATAAAACTACTTAAATTAACATAAATGAGGGTGAATAATAAATATAAATTTGATGATGTGGTGAGATAGGCGGGTCGAGGGAAAATGGGTTACGAGTCAAACGGGTTGGGTTGGAATGGTTCATTTTAGTAGAGGTTGAAATTGGTTAGGTTGACCCAGAAACAATTGTTCATCTATTCATTAAAACTTATAATAATTAATGTGTTAACTCATATAAAAATGTTGAATATTAATCTTTATATTTTAATATAAAAATCTAGAAAATTGCATGTATTATAAGGCGTCGGCTAACTTTCAATCCGTTTGACCTGGTCAACCCGTTTGACTGTCCCCCTTAAGAAATTTTGTTGCTTCTTTTCTGATAACCACATCATGAATACTAAGATATGATTATGGTTTAGCATAGTTTCATACTAATCTAGACATATAACATGCAAGTCCACCCTCCTTTTGGCGTAGATAAAACGGGCTTTTGGTGGTCTCCCAGGGCCTTCTTTCAGAGAAACTATGAGAGGAGTCTATATATGCCTGTGGAAAGAAACTCTCTTCTATACTACTTAAGCTCCTAGCACTTGAAACTCTACGTGTCAAGCCTGTATAAGAATTAGGTACACCAAGGAATTAAATCAAATAGTTCGTAAACAGACTTTCGACCTATTTGACATGTTTCATTTTAAGCAATGCTTTTTTTGCATGCATTTGTAGGAATCTTAATAAGGAAAGGAGTTACTCTCACCATTTGCAGAGACAGACTTGGTTTTGGCTGCAGAACTTTGTCCATGTACAGTAGAAACCTGAAGTCGAGTCGTCTTTTCTAGTTCCATACGTGCAACTTTTTCACGTTCTATATCCTATACAATCATCAAGAACACAAGAAATGTAACATCAGTTTTCTAAGTAATCTCTATAAAATAGAAGGAAAGGGGTCAAATAAAACTTTTAATTAAAAAAGGACACTAAGATCAAAATTGGTTCAAAGTCTTTTTTAAACAAGCTAGTTCAGTTAAATACCTGCTAAACAACATCTAAAGCAACTATTGTAGCAACAACAGCTAGGAATTAACATATATTACCATATATGGTGTTAAAAATTTAGATTATTATTGCAATAATATTACATATGGTCTAATAAACTCAATAATTATATGTTAAAGGATCTTTAAAACAAACAGAAAAAGAAAATGTGGATCAACCTAGGCAATATCAGTCCATACTATAATATAACTCATCTCAATCTGAACCCTTGCTACGTCTAGATACATGTATTTGTGTGTATGTGTTTTAAGAATGGTGATGTACCACACAAGTAATACCTGCTGGAGAAATTTGTGTTGTGTCAGTGCTTCTTGCATCTCTAGTTTATGTTTCCTTTTAAGTTCCTTCATTTCTTCTTTGACTTGGTTCACATGACCTTTATGAGTATCAGCTTCTTCTTTTAAGGCAAGGTAATCCTGCCTACTTTCTGATGCCCTCTGTCTTTCCTTCTCAAGAGACCTAGTTAATTGTGTTTTCTCAGCTCTCAAACATGATATCTGCAACAAAATAGGATTGTTTAGACCCTTCTTTAATCATATTAACTAGTATGGAAATTATTGTTTTAGTGATTAGATAGATCATCATGTTATTTTACCATGTATTGGAGAATATTAATTTAGACAAAGATTAGGAGATGTAGTTAAATTAGGATATGAACCATAGCCGCTAAAATCTATAAATAAAGGATTATGGTATCAAGTTCATTATGCTTAGTTTAATAACTGATTTCAGTAACAAACCTTTCTTGTTCATTTATTTTACTTGATTTGATTTATCAGTTGATTCGGGTAATTTTATCTCTTAAATCACTTTGGTGGAAATATAATTTTAAAATTGGGAAAATGTAATTTTGTAAACATATTAAACACAATTATTATTTATAAATAGTTAAAGATTTTGCACAAGTGCTCCAATCAACCCACCCCGACCTGTAACAAAAATGTACCTATTTTGACCCGTTTCCCAACCCCTCTAATTTTTCCATATAACCATTAAGGAGAGAAAAAACAAAAACACCTGAGCTTCAAGAACGTTAACTCGGGATAATGTTTGGGATAAGTGTGCACTAACAGAACGGTCTCTTTCCTCTGCAGCTGCAGCTTTGTCCTCTGCATCCTACAAATGAGTTATCAGGGAAGTTTATGGAATTTAAAGTCTTTATACCTTAAAGTATTTATCAGACCTGAAGCCGCATGTTTAGTGATCCCTCCACAGCAGCCCAAGCTTCTGTCTTTCTAGCAGTTGCATCCTATTAAAGAAATATAGGCGTTCAAACCATAAAACTCAAGGTACCATGTCAAACAAAAGAATACCTGCATAGCCTCAATCTGCCTCAAAAGAGGCCTCGTAGATTCAGGAACTTGCGTAACCAGTTCTTCACATCTACGTTCACTTGCCTGAGAACAGATGATAATGATAGTTTATGTTAAGAATTAATAAACAAGGTGGAAATTTCGAACCGTCTACTTACGATTGGGCCAGTTAAGAATATGTTTTATCCCAAGCATGTCAAATGATCAAACCAACATGTTTAGCTTAACAAGAAACTGGTTGATAAAGTCACCAAAAGTGCATTGTAACACATACAACCTCCTATCTTTTTATTCTAAGACTTGGATTATTAATGTAATGTTTAGGCTTTGTAAACATATTTTAGGCATCAATTAGGGATAAATAAACTAAAAATAGAATTGGTTGCAGGTCCACTCTACCTATTTCAACTTGTCCTATAAAACTGTCTGTTAGCAAACATTGACCCGTTAACCCAGCCCTCCAACACCAGCCTAATCGCCACATCAGTAACAGAGGAATAGTGATGCAATGAAAACAAAGAAAACAATGCGTACTTATTGCCCTATTTTTGAATTCAAAACTTAAAAACATACTTGATATCGTTTTTGTAGGTCGTCGATGTCTTTCCTAAGCGTAGCTTCTCTAAAAACTGCCTGCAACAAGGAAATATAATAGTAAAATAGCATATGGATCCATTTATGAATGGGTTGATTTGTCTGTGTTTAACTCAAAGGGTCAGCTAGAATAGATAAAAAAAATTAGCTAAAAGAGGAACGGGTCAAAATAATTCTTACGACATGCCACACATGTTGAAAGTCGCCTTAAAAATCTGTGTTCAATGCATATAACTACCTAAATGGTGTTATTCAAAGATTTAGATTACTTTCGTAATAATATTGTTTCTTGATCATAACTACCGCATTCAATTATTATAAAAGAATTTTTAAAATAAACAAAAAACAAATTTTACCCCTACCAAAAATTGGCATGATTAAACCAAGCTCATTACAAAACCCATCTAACCCACCTATTTTAATAATTGTTTAACCTCCTAAATTGTTTTTTGTATATTTAGATTTGTTTTCTAATCTTAATTAACGAATTCATAAATCATAAAAATTTTAAATAGACAGGAAAATTGTTTATGGTTCACCCAAACCAGTATAGCCCATTTTTGACCCGTACCAAAAGAAAGACACGTTTTAACACCAACCTGCTCGACCTCATCATCTTGGCATCACCAAAAATTATTGATTTTAGTAAATTTAAACAGATACCTGCTGTTCCTTCCTGCTCAGAGTTTGCCTCAACTCTTTCAAAGTTTGAACTAGCATAGCTTCTCGTTCTTCAGTCTCCCTTAAACAACTCTCAAGTTCAGTTCTCGCTTCATTGTTGGCCCGGGCCTCAGCTAGTAATTTTTCTTCCTTGGCTGCATTCAATTCATTCATCAAGTGTTCTTTTTGTGCTGCAAGTTCAGCTTTGTTCTTATCTATTGTTTCTTGCAGCAGCTTATCTGTGGCTGCTTTGTCTTTTCTTAAACTCTCCAATTTGTTCTCTTCAATCTAGAAGTTATTTAAAAATGTTATTTATCATGACAACTACAACTCTGCTAAATGCAATAATCTGTTTTTGACTTTTTAAGTTTAGATACAGAGTTTCAGATTCAGCTTATGATTAGTTCGCATAATCAGTTTCTTGCTAGCTGCAACAAAGATGGCCATCAGAGGAAATAATGAAATTAGTTATTATTTTAACCTGTTTTGAGAGACTTTTACTCTCAGAATATTGTCATTTTTGGTCATTTACGTAGCAGTTTTGATAAAAGAAAGGTGAAGGTACGAAACCATTTTCCAGATGTAATTTGTCTTAAGTGGTGACTCTATGTACCGACTTTTGTGAAAAACATCTTGACAAACATATTAATGTATTATTATAAATCTAGAAAAGTATTTACCTGTAGCTTGCTTATAAATCGTTTCTTCTCTTCTTCAAACTCCCTAATCTCGGATACTCAAAAAACAAAAAGAACATGTGAGACATAACAGTTTTAGCTTTTAAAAGCAAAACGGTATATTCTATCACATACCTGTGCTCGTAGTTTCCTAATTGTAGATTCTTGAACAGCTTGTTTCTTTGAAAGCTCTTCACCTATATAAATTAGAAGGAATGATGGCCTTTATAGAGTGTTAAAACTTAAAACTATTTTAGCAAGTAGTTGCAGTCAAAATCTTTCTGTCAAGCATAAACAATTGAAACAGATTTGGCTTGATATCATATACAACAGGTTTGCCCTCGTCCCTCCCTCCCTAGACCCTACCAATTTCTACTGCCGTGAATGGGATTTTACTAGATAAGTTTGTTGTTTGAACCCACATTTCAGTTTTTGGTTCACACAAATGATACATTTGCATACCTTCTGCCATAACTTGAGTGATTATATCATCTTTTTCCTTTAAAAGAGTGGTGGCATCACTTCTTTTATTTTGCTCTCTACGTAGTGTGTCTCTTTCTCTCATGAGAGCATAAACCTGAGTTATAAAGGCTGAGTTAACATATAGCAACAAAATATTAGAAACACTAGTTAAAAATATATTAAAAGAAGGAAAAATGCCTATAGACTTTTTGCTAATTCACAAACCTGGACTTCATTTTGCATAACTATATTAGAGGTGTCAAACTAAGCTTCTAGAAACACGCAAACCATTTACCTTTCTTTCAAGGGCTGACACCCTTTGATGATACTCTTCCTGTAGAGACTCAATATCAGCATTCGATTTTCTCTGCATAGAAACTGAGAGTTAGTAGAGAAGAAAGGACAAATGAGTAACATAGAAGAAGCTTGTGATAAACTTTCCAGCAGCATCTGCAACGAGTAGGATATAATACTTTGGTTAATATGGATATTCATAAATCTTCTTGAACTGTTTTTGCAACTCTCTTCACATGCCCTATTTAAGATAATAAGACAAGTTGGCCAATTACGGAATATAAGGCAACGCAATAAGCAAAAAAAATATGGAAGTAGGTATTTGTGTTGATATCATGGTAATGGTAGGCGTCTTGTGTCTAATAGAGAGAGAGGTTTTAAACATAGCCTGATCGACCATAAAACAGAAAGATAGAAGCCCTAGATAAGTATGAAACAATAAGCCCAAGTTTCTCGATGACAAGCATAAACTTGTATATACCTTCTGAGCAACAGTTACAGATTTCAGCTGCTCATTCTCTATCATTAGCTTTTCAATTTCATCAGCTTTTGCCTGTATCAGATGACTATAATGATTAAGGACAGATGAACATACAAATAAATACAAACATTAAAAAAACAGTGCGATAGTGCATTACCACAGGAGATGACAAACAAATGCACAGTTAGGCCAATTAAGAACAACGAAATACGAACAACAACATTCATCAAGAGATGTGGCATAAAAACTGTGATCTTAAAGAATACCTGTAAGTCAGATTTGTGGTATAAATAACATGTCAACAACCTACTGATTGTTTAAAGATGAAATTGTTTTGATCTAGCTTGTAGCATAACAAATATTTAACTATCTTGGGGAGAATATATCTTTTTCACACTGTTTAGGACATATCATCCAATGACCACCCAACACCCATGCTTCAAGATATCAGTTTTTTTAATTAAATAACATGATTATTTATATACCTGAGCTTGTCTAGCAGCACCTAGAAGTGCAGTTTCCATCTTTTTCAATTCCATCTTCAACCTCTCTAATTCAACTGCAGATTCTGCATTATCAGACAAATTTCTTCCTGAACTCCTGTTGGGTTCTTCTTCATCTCTCTGTTCATTACCAACAAACTGATTCACGATATGAATTTTATCAATTTCATCCTCATCCTCAGCAACTACATCAGGAACCATCTCAGAAGCATCATCTTCAGGTGCATGAGATTGAAGCCCATGTGGCTTTGACTCAATTGCATCTTCCCCATCATATGATGCAAGCTCAGGGGAAGTGGTAGCAACTTGGTCTACAAAACCTCCCAACTCATCTTCTATTGCTACGAAACCTTTTGTAGAACCAACTTTCGAGTTCTCTCTATGTTCTGTTACGTCAGCAGCATCATCAGCACTTGTTTTTGTTTGTAAATCAGCTTCAACTTCAATGTGGTCATCAGCAATGGCAGTCGCCTCATCAGATGTCGCAATATTATTTTCTACTGGTTTTTCATCAATGTTTTCTGCTTCCTCAGGATGCCCATCAATGCTAACCATTTGGTCACCAATAACACTGTTTGTATCCATGTGTTTCTCAGCAGTGCTATCTACTTCCTCGTGAATTTCATAGTTTCTTTCCACAGAATGTTCTTGATGCTCTTCAGGAATTGAGGTTTCTACACTTCCCTTCTCCTCAGAAGAGTTAGTCATGCCATCAGCATCAGCTCCCATCTTTAAATGCCTCAAAGATTCATCTTTTTCTGTAAAATCATCACATTTTTCTAAAAAATCATCGTGTTTTCCTGAAGACTCTGGTCTTTTGGAAGACTGAAATTTTGGGGAAAATTCAGCAGTGCTATTGCCAAAGGCCATGATCTCGGGAGACCATGAGTGTGAAGCTAGAACCAAACAATTAAAACTATTATCAAGATAAAACTAAAACTTAACCCTCTGCGATGCAGTTTACAAACTTATAAAAGAAAAACCATCATTACTCTTAAGATAAATTGATTTTTGATACCACGATCCTGAAACCCTAGCATCAAACGTCTAAACTGATAGATTAACAAATAAATATGGAATTAAGTAGCGATCAAATACGTACGTACCATCAACGGTGGAAGCAGAAGCACCGGTCTGATCTTCGAAACCAAGAGCATTGTCGAAATTCTTCTCGATGTTCTTCACGCTCTCGCTGATCTTATTAACAGCTCCGGCTAAATCGGGGAAGCTTCCTAACGCCACCTTCCCGCGCAACCACGCCATCTTCTGAATTCCTCAAACTACATCGATCAAACGCGTTGCGAAACCCTAGAAAACGTAACGATAGTTTCACAATCATCGACATTGTATTGCAGATTGAAAAACGAAATCGAAAAGGAATACAAACTCGGTTTTAGGCGGATCAACAGGCAAATGGAGATTGTGAATATTGATTACGGTAGCGTTTTTTGTTTGATTTCATCTGCGTATTGATTGAGGTTGTAATAAGTTTTGGAATGGTGAATCGAATCATTGATATGGGATTTGCTGACCGTTGTGAAATCCTGATGATGATGATACGCTTTTCGTCTGTAATCATTACTTTCCAAATATAATTTTTATTATTATAAATTTTAACGCGTCAATATTAGAGATGTTCAAACTGGTTTTTTTTGCCAAACCGGTTCGGGTTCAAAACCGAACCGGTTTTTTTGTAGTGGGGTCAAACCGGTTTTTCTTCAAACCGGTTCGGGTTACAAACCGGTTTGGCACACCGAAAACTCAAACCTATCAAATCGGTTCGGACCGGTTTGAAACCGGTTTTTTTACCCAAACCGGTTTTTCTTACCGGTTTAACCGGTTTGTAACTTTTAAACCGGTTTTAAGTGTGTGGATACCAAACCGTTTAGAAACCGGCGGTTTGGGTCGGTTCGGGACCGGTTTGGGCCAAAACCGGTTTTCTTTGAAACCGGTTCCGGTTTTTTTGGATGAACCGGTCCCCGAACCGGTTTTTTGTTCATCTCTAGTCAATATGATTATTAATCTATGCTTCCTTTTGTTTTCTTTATTTTTTTATTATTTTTCTAAATCTACGTTAATGTGTAGATCATAACCTCGACATCTTTTACTTGTAAATTTTTTTTGGAACGGGAGAATATATTTTTATTAAATCACAAAGAATTCTAGCAAGACACTACAATCATCATAATAGAACATATACATTTCAAACACCGAAAATGAAGACACACGCTACTCTAATTCTATAATGTTGAAGTTACACCTGTCTTCCCATGTTATATTCTTTAGAACCGACCTACTTTTAAACCATAAAAATCCCAACACTTAAATTTCGTCCATCACTTTAAAATAATAGATTTATTCCAGCCATTTTTTGCTCTTTCAAATACTTCAACAAACTATAAGAATAATTGCATTCAAAACCTTTCTTATAACCCGATTGGCCTGGATATTTTTATGGATCTTAGAATGTCACCCAAACTAAAAACATACATAAGGGATCTTGCACCATTGCCCAACAAAAGACCATACAAAATTTGATAATGAATATGTCGTTAATAAATGGTGTTCCCTTCACCGCAAACTCTACAAAGTATAGATACGTTCCATCTCTACTACCTCATAAACATATTTTAATTCTTTGACACCCAATTGTTCCAACGAAATTAATTATTATTCACTACAAGAAAACATGGCTATGGCGACGACATTTGTCGTCGCGATAGGGTCTGTTTGTCGTCGTCATAGGCTATGGCGACGACATGTCGTCGCCATAGGCTATGGCGACGACATGTCGTCGCCATAGCACCAGTCGCCACAGACTCGTCGCTATAGCCATTTTATTGTCGTCGCCAAAGTTGTAGTCACTACAAAGGTCTATCCCGACGACATGTCCTCGCCACATAGTTGTCGGCAAAGAATTTCCCGTATTATATTTTAATTAAAAATAATTTTTTTTCCTGGGCTATGGCGACGACATGTCGTCGCCATAAGCCTTTTATTATTTATAATTATTTTTATAAAAATTAAAATAAAATAAATTTGACCAACACTATGGCGACGACATGTCGTCGCCAAAGACCAACTCTTTCTATTTTTAATATTTAATTTTCCTGATTTTTCATAATTTTTCAAGTTATGAAAACAAAAACAATTAATGACATAACCTACAACAAAATCAATTAATAAATCTTAAACATAATTTAAAAAATACAATTCAAATCCTAAAACATTTTAAATTCATGTTCTAAAATACAATTCAAATCTAAACATTTTCTAATACACATTTTAAATCTTAAAGGAATAATCAAATCAACAACTAAATAACCAAATAAACTTATGTTATCATCTAGAAAATATTTAAATCCACAAACCAATAACCAAATCAAAAAACTTATATTATCATTCTAAAATTACAAACTAATAATCAAATTAAACAACTTTTATATCATCATTCTAACAAAACAAACTATTATCATTCTAGCAATGCAAACTAATAACCAAATTAAACAACTTATATTATCATTCTAACAAAACAAACTAATAACCTAATCAAACAATTTTTATAATATCAATTTAACAGCACAAACTAATAGCCAAATCAAATATTTAGTTTATCATTCTAACAATACCAACTAATAACCTAATCAAACAACTTTTATGTTATCATTCTAAGATACAAACTAATAACCAAATCAAATAATTAATAATCTAATCAAACAACTTTTATTATATCATTCTAAGATACAAACTAATAACCAAATCAAATAACTTATATTATCATTTTAACAACACAAACTAATAACCAAATCAACCAATTAACTTATATAATCAATATAACAACACAAACTCATAAGCAAACCAAACATATTACATTATGATTTTAACACCATATTTTAACCAATAATCGAATATCATAACTTATTTTATCATTCTAACGACACAATTCATTTATCATATAATTAGTTCATAGAAAGAAGATAAAATACACACCTTATAATTTTGACAAAGATGATACAACAACTCTAGAATAGTGGTGGAGGAGTGGTTGTGGAGGAGTGGTGGTGGAGTTGTGGTGGATGCTGGAGGTCCCGGTGGTGGATGTTTTTTATGGTGAGGGTGATAGGAGTGGTGGTGGGGGTGAAGGGAGTGGAATCAAAGCTAGAAACGATGATGGTGGTGGGTTTAGGAGATGATTTGCCGGTGGGGTGAAGGTAGGTCGCGGTTGTGGTGTGATTTGTTTTGGTAAAATGAAGAAGAAATGATAAGGCAGACCGTAATTTAGTGCAAACTGCACCTTATGGCGACGACATGTTGTCGCCATAGGGTTATATTATTTTTAATTTTTTCTTCGTTAAAGGCGGGATAAATGCGCGCCTAAGTGAAAACACCTATGGCGACGACACGTCGCCGCCATAGGTCTTTCACATTTTTTTTATTTTTTTGCTTTTATTATTATTATTATTATTATTATTATTATTATTATTATTATTATTATTATTATTATTATTATTATTATTATTATTATTATTATTATTATTATTATTATTATTATATTAGTAGTAGTAGTAGTAGTAGTAGTAGTAGTGTTGTTGTTGTTATTAAAATTATTCTTATTTAATAATAATAATAATAATAATAATAATAATAATAATAATAATAATAATAATAATAATAATAATAATAATAATTTAATATTACTATTACTATTGTTATTATTTATATTAGTATTAGTATAAGTATTTTTATCGGTTATTTATTTATTATTTATTTTTTTTATTATTATTATTTATTATTTTATTCTCTTATTATTCTATTATTATTATTCTTATTATTATATTATTATTATTATTCTTATTATTATTATTATTATTATTAGTATTATTAGTATTAGTATCCATATAAGTATTATTATTTATTATGTTGTGGTAAACAAAACCTAGGTATCATAACGGTGTATTGTTGATTTTGTTAGACATCCATTAATCCAACGTTAGACATCTATTGATCCAACGTTAACCTTTTTATACACTTATTGATGATAACTAAGTATAAATAAAGTTAATTTACCAGTCATTGATCATAGTTAAGCGTTGTTTAACTATGTAAACAATGATGTAATCAACCCTAATCATCATAAGAGCACCTTTGAGTATGTAATCAACCCTGATCGTCATAAGAGCACATTTGAGTTAAACATAAACAATGATGTAATCAACCTTAATCATCATAAGAGTACCTTTGAGTTGAACATAAGCAATGATGTAATCAACCTTAATCGTCGTAAGAGCACCTTTGAGTATGTAATCAACCCTGATCGTTATAATCGCACATTTGAAGTTGAACATAAACAATGATGTAATCAACCCTAATCGTCATAAGAGCACATTTGAGTTGAACATAAACAATGATGTAATCAACCCTAATCTTCATAAGAGCACATTTAAGTATGTAATCAACCCTAATCGTCATAAGAGCACGTATGTAATCAACCCAAATCGTCGTGAGAGCACATTTGAGTTGAACATAAACAATGATGTAATCAACCCTAATCGTCATAAGAGCACCTTTGAGTATCATGTACTCAACCCTGATCGTCATAAGATCACATTTGAGTTGAACATAAAAAATTATGTAATCAACCCTAATCGTCATAAGAGCACCTTTAAGTATGTAATCAACCCTGATTGTTATAAGACCACATTCGAGTTGAACATAAACAATGATATAATCAACCCTAATCGTCATAAGAGCATCTTTAAGTATGTAATCAACCCTAATCCTCTTAAAAAAACTTAATTTACATTAACGTGCATAATTCAACAATGATCTTTATAACTAGAGCATAGCTAAATTTTAACCTAGGTAATTCACATTAATGTGCATAATTCAATAATGTTTGAAAATTCATTGCTGATAATTAAGCAGAACAAAACTTAACCTACAGTTAATAAATTATTATTCCCATAAAGTACTATCAACGTATATAATTTAACATCGATAATTATAATTGGATTTAACTTATATAAGTTATCTATAATTATAATTAATAAAAATATGATTTGTTAATATTATTATTATGACTTGTAATTATAATAAATATAATTATTATTTTTATTATTTTTATAAAAAATCCACAAAGTATTATTTTTATACATATAAGATTTGTTAATGTTATTATTTTTATATAAAAATCCACCTTATGGCGACGGCATGTCGTCGCCATAGATGTTTCACAAAAGGCGGGGTTATTTTCCTCCAATTTATTTAGAGGGAAAAAGAATAAAAATTGGTTTTTACCTATGACGACGACATGTCGTCGCCATAGATATTTCATAAAAGGCGGGCATTTTTGCCGCCGATTTATTTAAAGGAAAAAAAAAAGAAAAAATTGGTTTTTACCTATGGCGACAACATGTCGTCGCCATAGGTAAAACAAATTTTTTGTGTCATCTGAAATAAATAGAAATTATGACAAAATTACCTATGGCGACTAAATGCGGCGACGACTTTCGTGTCGCCGCGATAGGTGACACCTAAGGCGACGACATGTCGTCGCGATAGAACTTTAGTAGCCAAAAACCAAATCCACACTATAGCGACGACATGTCGTCGCGATAGGGTGACCTATAGCGACGAAACCATGTCGTCGCCATAGGTCCAGTCGGGATAGGGTCAGATTCTTGTAGTGATTATTAGATATTTTTTTATGATAATATACCTTGATATCCTTCGTCTCCAATGGGAAAACAATTGACACCCAATAGTTCTAACGAAATTAATTTAGACACACCTTCCTCCATCTCCAATTCCAAATGGGGTTATTGTTGAGTAATAAATAACAACCTTTAATTTTGCAAGGTTTAACAAGTTTAATCATTACTTAAACCATCTATACGGGAATAGCATTTGAGACACCACCAAGTTTAAGAAATTCCAATCAATTGTGTCAAAGGCTTTTTCTAGATCGATTTTAAATAACATACCTATGTGTTTGTTTTTTTAAGCCACACCCTCACTTCTTTTAGAATTAAGGGCCCCTCTAAAACGTTACGATTACCGAGAAATGTCGTTCGTTCCTCATGAATTAGTCTATCAATTACCATCTTTTGATAAAATTAAAATTAAATCCATCGAGTCCTAGAGCTTTATCCCCTTCGCATTCCCATATTGCACCTCTAATCTCGTTTAAAGTAAAAGGTCTAATCAACCAGCCTTCTAATGAAGAGAGTTTTTCCTCAAAGAAACGCTCTACTTATGGATGATGCGAAAGTGATTCTTTGAATTTATTAGCAAAAAAGGAATAAATCTTCTCTTTTATCCTTGCCGGAACTTGAATCCAAACGCCATCAAATTCCATTCCATTGATTCGATTGTAATTTATATTGCTATTGATCACATACCCTTATAACTAACTTATTTATGTAAATGTACGCTAATTTTTTTTACGTTACCCTTAAACTTTTCTTCTAGATCCGCTACTGCTGATGTTGGTAGAGAATTGCAAGAAAATAAGGAGACTATTTTGCATACATGCATTTGTTATAACAGCTTTGAAGCATTGAAATTGTTGTATGAATTGTGGAATAAGATGAGCTTACAGTGGTGACAGACTCTAATGGAAACACCCTTTTGCATTTGTTATATAATTATGACGTTATCCTGCTCTTAAATCCGGTCCGACCGGTCTGACAACCAAACCATTAAGGCGTCCGGTTCGACGTCTGATCCGGTTCTGAAAACATTGATTATTTCTGAACAACACAAAATAAAACTATGTTACATAGATCTACTGGATACAAAGGATAAATCAATATGATTACAAAAGGTTACAACTTAAACACCATACTCTCCGAAAACATTTTCCAAAACATGTAAAGCACCAATGACATTTACAAGGATCCGGTGAGATCATACTTTGCCCGATCTATGTTGCGTTGTTAGTGACCTATTCTCCCACTCTTTGACTTCATCGTCTCTTTGAAGTTCAAGATCGAGATAATGCCTGCAATGACTTGGCTTTTAGCGTATTAAAAAAGAACATAAAAAAATATGACTTTTCTTAAGGATTGACCAATGTCATTTAGATTCAAACAAAAAATAACGAACACCGCCGCAACGCGCGGTTGAGTAACTAATAACTATCTAGAAAAAACTATTATATCTATACGAATAATAATATTATTTAGGCTTAAGCTAGTTAAACTCGTCCCAAGCTCATTTATTAAATGAGCTTTAGTTTAGACTTAAGCCACTACAAGATCTGGCTGCTATTATCAGTGATTCATTTCCAATTTCTTCACTTAGATATGGTCATTGATCATGCAGTAGATCTAAAGGCCACAATTTTATCGTACGATACCAATAGCAACGACATGTCGTCGCTATTGGTTAAAGGATAAACCAGCATCTCAGATTTCCTCCACATTATCCTTTTCCTTCCACACCCACTCACCACTAACCTCTAGCCCTCGCCAATCGGACCTCCACTGATCAGTCGCCGACTACCACCGCCTAAACCCTCACCTTGCAGCCGCCGTCCGCCGACCACCACCGCCTGAACCCTCACCTTGCAGCCGCCGACCACCACCGCCTGAACCCATTCCCTTGTAGCCGCCGACCACCACCGCGTGCCGGAACCCTTAACTTGCAGCCGCCGACCACCACCACTTGAAACCTCACCTTGTAGCCGCCGACCTCCACCACCTGAACCCTCACCTTACAGCCGCTGACCACCACCGCCTGAACCCTCACCGAGCAACCGACCACCACTGTATCAACCATAACCACCACCACCAACCGGGCCTACTACTTCACAACAACCACCACCAACTTGGTTCTTACACCATTGAATCTTCAATTTAGTTGTGTTATTGGGTGTTAGTAGTGTTATTTGGTAAATTATTATTTAGCTTATGCTAGTTGTGTGAATCTTTATTTAGTTGTGTGAATCTTATTTTGTTTATAGTGTTTAGTAATTAGATGTTAGTTTAGGTGTTTTGTTGGTTGAAAATTATTATGTTAATGGTGCTTAGTAATTAGATTATTTAGGTTATGATAGTTGAATCTCAATCCGTTTTCCTATTTTTTGTTCATGTTTCGTGGATAGTTTTTCATCCGCTAAATCCTAAATTATATTGCAGTTCCATAATCATGTATGTCGATAAAAGTTGGCTTCTTAATACGAATCGTAGATCACCTGAGTATCAACAAGGATTCAACTTTTTTATAGATATGTGCGAAAAACTTATCGACAGTTATGGCCAGATTAGATGTAACCTTATCCCCACTTTAAAAATCCGAACCCAAACCCCATTGGGTCGATTATGTAAATTGAATTCATTATTTGAGTTATTTTATTCATTTTAGTATTTTAAATACAAAATTGATGTAATTCAAATAATAAAAAAAATATTTTTTTCTATAATTTATTATTTAATTATCATTATTCATGATTCAATGATTGTATTTATTTTGTTTAACTAGTTTTAGTCAACACGTGTATTACACGGATTGAATAAATAAAATATTGGATATAATAAAATTTTACTTAATTATAAATCGATATTTTAAGATAATTATGATTTAAATTATGTAGAAGTAAAAACTATAAGTAATAAAACAACGATAAATCAAATATTTTGTTTTAAAAATTGTCATTTTTATAAATATCCTTATTATAACTCTCATTTAAATTATTTTTGGTTTATAAAAAACCCGTGTATTACACGGGTTGAATAAATAAAATATTAAATATAATAAAATTTTACTTAATTATAAATCGATATTTTAAGATAAGATATGATTTAAATTACGTAGAAGTAAAAACTATAAGTAATAAAATAACGATAAAACCATATAGTTTGTTTTAAAAAATTGCCATTTTTATAAATATCCTTATTATAACTCTCATTTAAATATAAATAAAAATAACAAACAAAAGATAATTTTTAAAACTATAATTTTATATTAATTTAATTATTTTTCAAAACTAGGACTTATAAGTCTAGGGTGTATGTGTTTTCTAAAACTTGTTTAAAGTGTTTTTACACAATATAACAACCACTCCAAACACCAATGACTAAACTGTAAATTTATTTAAACCCAACCCCCTCCCTGTTTTCCCCATCGTCGACCACCAATTATTCCGGCCAACTCCCCGGTCGAGCTCCGGCAACACCGAACCGCTCACAAAAACCGGTGTTAATTCAATTAAACCGGTCCTTGACCTTCACGAACTCGATTCGAACCTGTAACCACTCTCAATTCATAACATTACATCTAAAATACATTCGGATCTGCAACCTACTCAGTCAACTCCTTTCACTCGATGTAAATGGAAATTGATAGAGGGCTATTGTTCATAATCACTTGAGAAAGCTTCACACCAAACCAATTGGATTATTATCAAAGAAATAGTCTCGAACCAGATTCATCTAATTCGCAACCTAGTTCTTTCTATATCCATCGATTTCACTTTCAATCCAGGTAATTCCACACATTCACATACTCGATTTGACGTGGGGAACAAAAGCCTTTGTTTAATTCGAGTATCGACATTGATTTCTTGTCTAATTGAATCGATCTATATCTAGGGTTCTTGTCTGATTTGGGGGTAACTATTATAAATCATTTTATGTTTTATGATTGGAACTAACAACATCTATGGGCTTCTAGCCCAATAGTTAAAGCCCTTATCAATTCCAAAGGAGGCTTGGGTTCGAACCCGACCTCTTTAATAATTTTTATTTTAAATCAAATTTGGTGTATTTTAAATTTCAGAAAACTTATTTATATATTATTAATTTAATATAAAAATTATTTTGTTAACCACATTTATTTCAGAAATTATAAATTAGTTTCTGAAAATTTTAAAAGTTATAATTTCATATTTTATTATCTTTTAAAGAATATAAATGTTATAAAAACATTAATAACTCATTTACAAGTCTTAAATTTTGCAAAAAAAAATATTATAAATCAACCTTAAATGATTCCAAAAATCATTTTAAACTAAATTTTGCAAATCCTTTAAATAATTAATAATTCAATTAATTATTTTAACCAAGTTATTTCATAAATAATTATTAAAAAGGATGGGTAAAAAATTGATTAATAGTACTTATTTTATCTTCTAGCGATTGTTTCTTATTTTTTATTTTATTATTTTGAATTCTTTCATATTTAAGGTTTTGATTATTTCATATTTATAATTACTTCTATACTTATACCTAAATAAATTTATAAAATAAATATGACCTATTTCATATTTTATAAATTCACGTGATGTCTTTTTCTTATAAAAGGAAATGATTTCATAACAATTAACAACGAAATAGAATCAAACCCCCAAATCGTCCTCTGATTTTGTTTCCAACGGTCACAAGAAAATCCCCTAATCACATATAAAATCAAACCCCCAAATCTGAACCCTAACAAACGGATCCACAACAAATCTCCATAATCGCTCCGGCGAGTTTAACAAGTTTTCCCGGCGAAGTTCCGATGGAGATTCCGTTCTCTCTCTCACAATTTGGTTCAACTTTTTCTTCTCATCTTAATTTTTTATCCTTCTATCTAACTTTTCATTTGTTTCATTTGTATAAATTGCCCTAATTTCATTGATTCTGAAGACCTGAATGTGTCGACTGCTCACCATTCAATCAGTATAAGATGATTGGAAAAGTACAGAAACTATGAAATCATTCCATTATCAGGTAATGCGTGATGCTGTTGATAAGGTACAACTTTAATTATTTCGTTTACTTAGCTTCTGTGTGTGTATAATGTAATATGTGTTCATGTTTGTTTGTGTGTGGTAATGTATGAGTGTTACATTAAAAAGCGTTCATATGTGTTTTGTACATAGAGACCAAATCTGAACCCTAACAAACGGATCCACAACAAAATCTCCATAATCGCTCCGGCGAGTTTAACAAGTTTTCCGGCGAAGTTCCGATGGAGATTCCGTTTCTTCACAATTTGGTTCAACTTTTTCTTCTCATCTTAATTTTTTATCCTTCTATCTAACTTTTCATTTGTTTCATTTGTATAAATTGCCCTAATTTCATTGATTCTGAAGACCTGAATGTGTCGACTGCTCACCATTCAATCAGTATAAGATGATTGGAAAAGTACAGAAACTATGAAATCATTCCATTATCAGGTAATGCGTGATGCTGTTGATAAGGTACAACTTTAATTATTTCGTTTACTTAGCTTCTGTGTGTGTATAATGTATATGTGTTCATGTTTTTTGTGTGTGTGTACTGTATATGTGTTTTTATCAATTTGTGTTCTGTGTGTTATCAAGATGTGAGAGGGTCTCGGCTTCATCATGTGTAATGTATATGTGTGTTTATCTGTGTTCTGTGTGTTTATTGTTTTGTTGTGACATGTTTGTTCGATAAAATTGCATGTTTGTAGCAGTCCAAATCTGAACTCATATTCTTGTTGGTTCAAACCCCTCACAAACACTCACTCAATACATACTATTTGAATGTTCTGGACTTTTTCTATTGCTTCAAAACAAAAGAGATACAAGACTTATAAAGGATACAAAACAACTTAAACAACCAAAGTAAATTTTGCATCCATGATCTCCATGTGCCATATTCTCCCAATTTCCCACGTATTTTCCATATTACTCAGTCAAACTATTGACTAAGTCACATTAATGAGTAGATATTTGATGAACCACTCAAATGACCCATGAACCCTTTGACCCGTGACCCGTTAACGAAACCGATTTAACCCAACAATTTTATGTTTGCTGCATAACAAATATACTTGTAAAACATTTTTGATTTATTTCAATCAGGTTTTATGACCTGTAATGTTTCGCCTCTTATTGTTATTGGAAGTACTAGCTTATATAAGATCAAGAAAACTTTTTTTAATTCTTGGCTTATGAAGCTATTTATTAGACTGGGTTGTAGTATATGTGTGTTCTTCTTGTTATTATTCATTTTAGAAACACCTGTCATTTTGTTGTGATCAATTTGACTATGTGATATCCATTAACTGCCATGGTGATCCTATGCAGTGCTATTTTAAGAAGTTTAGTGGACTAGAATAGACACAATTTCATCCCGCCCAATTCTCTAATGACTAACTACGTTGTGTTGAGATTTGGCAGCGCCAAGCCTGAGCTTATTGTAAGTCCGTCCTGTTCATATAATATCTTATACTTGTGCAACAACGCTGGTATTGTGTGTACTTTTAGGGGTAAAATATCAACAATATAAGTTGTAATATAAGTTCATGAGTTTAGATTTGAGTCCGTGATAGGGTTGTGACATGAAAATTTAGTATTTAAACATTCTGAAATTGTTCATAATCTGGTCAGGATGATTATTTTGAAAAAGTTGTATTTCTATTATAATGGAATGTCTTTGATCAAACTATAAACTTACTTTTTTTCCAACTGGAACACAACATGAAAAGAAAAACTAATGTTTAATTTATTGTATCATTTATTCACCTCATGGCCTCTTGTAGTTTATCTTTGTTGCTGGATCTGTCTCGCGACTCTGTTCATCCCCACCCATCTGCTCACCACCACCGTTGTGAAAGTAATCATGGTATTGTGCATAATTATCGGCTAAGACGTTGGACATCACCACCACCATTGTCGAACATCCGGTATCGCGGTCTACTGTTGTCTTCCATGTATAATTTGTCTTGTAGGCTGTTGCTGATCAAGTAGGCAAGCCTTGATCTTTTCATAATATCTTAAATTGCTTCATGTATTCTTGCAAAATCTGACATATTTTCACATATGCTTAGTTTTCTTATCAAAATCATGGCATTAAAGCCCCTGCTTTTGTTATCATTGTCAGATTGTGTAGTGTTCTTTCTAATTGGACTTTCATTTGGGTCTTAAAAGTTCATTGCTGCCACTTCATTCTACTTTTTCATAATTGTCTTATTATGTGTATTTAACATGTTTGAAATTGTTACTCTATGTGTGATATAACTAAGAATTTGTAGTTTCTGTCTTAACTAACATAAGCAGGAAGGAGCAAGCAAAGAGGACATTAAACTGCTGCCAAAATTCACATGCTGGCCTTATGGTCGAGCTGGAAAAACCAATGATGAGATACCAGGGCTGTGTGGTGGAGTAATGACCGAATGTGGCACTGACCTCTTATGTTACCCTTTTGTGTTCTCTCTTTATTCGATAACTTACTTCTTTAGTTAAGCTTAACAGATTATTAATATTTTCTTTTAGACTTATGTCAATGTGTTTAATGTACCTATGTTCTTTATGCAGATATTGATACAACAAAAGTACAGAACCAAGCGAGCTGCATCTTTAATCAAATCTACTCCTTAAACCTCTCTTTCAGGTTTGCAATCGTCTGCATCTTAATGTAAAATAATCAATTGCATACACATTAATAAGGGCTATAAAGTTTGAAATGCCAGGTACTGATCACTTCTTTGATGAACAGTTTTGAATTCACAGTTTACAATCATACTAGAGGATCTTATTCATTATTCACAAAAGTAAGCACTTTTTTTTGCTCTGTTTCATTTCAAGAAAGTGATATGTATGCTGAATCTGCAGTATGAAATGTCATGTGTTGCCTACTGAAATATATGTATGTTAAGTTACAATGTCAACTATAATCATTAGCTTTATGTATTGTAAAACATGTGACAAATTTATTACAAGTTGGGAAGTTAGGTCTTCCTGACCTAGCAGCACAAATGGAAGGTTTTTGAATATAACAGGATAACTGTTAATGATCCACCCAATGCCAAAAATTTTAGCATAATCAAAATAATCTTTCTTCAACTTCTTAAAAGTCAATATTTCTGGGAATTGTAAAACATGTGACAAATTTATTACAAGTTGGGAAGTTAGGTCTTCCTGACCTAGCAGCACAAATGGAAGGTTTTTGAATATAACAGGATAACTGTTAATGATCCACCCAAGGCAAAAATTTTAGCATAATCAAAATAATCTTTCTTCAACTTCTTTAAAAGTCAATAAGTTCTGAATAATCAAATTTAGTGATGACCTTAAATGATTCAAACTTTCATCTTTTATTCAATTTCTTTCTTCTGGAGTGTCTTTGGCTGAAGGATCTAATAACAAAATCTACCACATTTGTCAATGTTTTGGATATATTTTGCTGAAAGATAGTGCCTTGAACCTGTTAGATCTATGTATACCTTTGTGACTCTAGCTACAACATAAACTTGTTTGGTTCCTATCATAACCTTTGGTCCTGATATTTGTAATATCAGCATGGGTATATCGTATTGGCCCTAGCTGCAGCCAGGGCCGGCCCCCAAAAGTCCTTCGTAATTCCTGAATCTATGCTAGATCTACTTCAAAGTCCTTCATTATTCCACTGTAAAATCTGCTTCAAGAATTCGTCATACGATTTAGGTAAGGTTAATTTGATATTAGTTTTTCGTCTTTTTAATGTCCAATTTATGGATTTTGTGTTATTTTAGTTCCAAAAAATGGAAGTTGGAAAGAATGAGAGTCATCTGACTTATTGTAGCATTTTCCTTGAAGATTTTTGTGACAATGATCCAAAAAATGGTAGCAATAATATTCCTTTTATGAATATATTAAGGTTTTTTTTTCATATAAAGGCTGTTATGAGTATTTGATTCATGCTTATTGATGTAATTTAATCCATTTTTAGGTCATAGCTGCAATTTAATTCCATCTTCCAATTGGACATGGATTATATTCATGATATGAGGGGTGGTTCAAATCAGCTGCCACTTATATGGGCATTAATGATGGTTCTTTTGTTCCTTTTAATTATGTGGGGAGATGAGTAATACTTGTTTTCCAAAAATTGTTCTGATATTCAGAATGGTTTCTTCAAGAGTTGTTTCAATCTTTTCTTTTTGGAACCTGATGCATTTTCAATTGTAATGCAGATGAGAAACTATGTATCTGATGCATCACATTATGCCTATTTCAGTCAAGATAGTTTAGGTGAGGCTGGTTTTGGGTGATAAGAAGTTGAAGATAACCCGCTAAATATACCTAGTGATGGCGAATACCATTTCCTTGATAGAGAAGAGATGTGTTTGTCTGTTCTAACCCTTAGAATTCTTGTTAATCAGTAGTTTGGCATAAATGGTATCGTGCATGGGCCATCAGAGTATGGGCCAACAGTTACATGGGAACCCATTTTTACACGGTGCTTCTGGGTCCGTTCATGTATCCACATAACCTTCACGGCACTCTTACAAATTTTAAGGTATCTGTTTTTGTATTTGTCTATAGTTTTTTGGTAGACAATTGTGTCTGAGCTCTTAATTTTCATGATAAAAATTGATAGGGTCTGGTTGTTCAAGTAAAGAGAATGCTAAGGTGAGAACTAAAAAAAAGGATTTCTGAAACTGCTACAAACTTTTACATTGCCCTTAAATTTTTATATATTATAACTCTATTCTCTAAAATTTTAGATTGCCCTCAAATTTTGATTTTGATTCCCATGTCTTGTGGATTAAATTTAACAGTTTTGATCCGTGGGCTACTTAGCGATTAAGGTCACAATTTTAACCTTCACTTGGTTTATAAATCTGTATGACTTTTCATTCGTTTTCATTCTTGACTACCCTTAAAATCTGATATCAATTAGGGCAACTAAAGGAAACAATTATAATCCACGGGCTACTTAGAAATAAAGGTAAAATTTTGTCCCTCCCAAGGTTTAACGTTATGTATAACTGCTCATTCATTTTCATTTACTTTAAATTTGTAATCTTGTTTCAGCTACTACATGATCAAGGTAGCAATTTCGATGCGTGGGCTACTCATAGATTAAGGTAACAGTTTTGTCCCTACTCCCTACCTTGGTTTATCAATATGTATTAACTCTTTGTTCATTTTCATTTGAAATGCCTTTAAATTTTTTTTGATTCTGGTGAAATTTTGATCCCTTTGGCTACTCAATGATCGAAGATTAAGGTTAAAATTTTGACTCTTCCTTTGTTTTTTGTTTTATATAGCCGTTCTGTCGTTTTCATTTGAGTTCACCTGTGAATTTTGGCCTTGGTTGTGAAGACTAAAGGATCAAGGTAACAATTTCTATCCTTGGGCTACTCAACAATTAAGGTAATTGTTTCCACCCTTCCTTGGTTTATCATTTAGTATAATTGTTCACCATTTGAAATTGCCCTTATTGAAGTTTTGTTGGATATTTGTAATCAAGAAATAATAAATTAAAAGTCAGAATAGAAAGGTCAAAATAGAAAAAGTCAAACATGTAAATTAAGCGGGAATTAAAGGGTTAGTAGTGTTAGTTTTAGTAGTTTGTAACCGCTAATGTAAGGGTATAAATACGCAATAAGTATGTCGAATTATGTGTTGAATTTCAGATAAATTTGTGTGTAATGTGTTTCATGTTTTGACCCTGTGTTCCACAGGGTTCCCTGCACAAATCTGTGCACCCATCAAAGTGTTCATCTGTTATAATGATCCTTTATTGTTAATTGATCCTGGGCATCAAGTTTTTATCTTATTAAGTACTTACCGACATATTTAAAAATACTATAGTATTTGACAGTCTATTGTTTTTATGTTAATTTCACTTTTATACATTTACAAATACAATTCGGTGAGGTGTACGTGTAATGGACTGGTTGGGGAATCGGTCAAGACATGATTGGGTCAAATTGGGTAAGTTTTATCCAATAGTTTAGTTTCCTGTATTAATATTTAGTGACATTATTAATAATTTTTTTCAGATGTGATACTGTTTTTCTTCTCTGTATGGATTTTTTGGTTATCCTCCAATTGGAAGTGATGTTTATCTATTTTTACTATCATTTACAAAATGATTTAGAGGTGGGCAAACATGCGATATGGGTGAGTAGGGTACTGGTTACACATGGCTGGTTCATAATGAGTGATTTTCATTGTAATCAAAAGAGGTTGGTTAGGTTGACCGTGAACACTTTTGTCCAAAGATTTTGAATTTGACACCGTTATTCTCCTTGTGGTCTCTAGATTTATTGGTTCTCTTTTTCTCAACTGTAGGTGGGAAAATAGGCAGGCCTGGGTAATTAGCCATATCTCAAAATTTATTTGTTTGGTTGTCCTAGAACATTTTTGTCCAAAAGTTTAAATCTTTTCTTAAAATGACTTGAAAGGTTATTTTCTGTTTTAAGATATATTTTAGATAACATTTGAACTTGCCTTGAGTGATACAATTTATATTTCCACTGTCTAGTCACAACCACTTGTTATTTGTGCATTATATATAGCTAAAGTACTCATAGCAACTCATGTTGCACAAAGTTTTATTTGTGTGCTTCATTTTTAGACGCTATAGTTAGGTCTGCGTAATTGATCATAACTCAAAATTGATTGGTTTGGTTGTCCTATAACATTTTTCGTCAAAAAGTTTAGATCTTTTCATAAAATGACTTGAAAGGTTTTTTTTTCTTTCTATTTTCAGGTATACTTTGGATAAAATTTGGACTTGCCTTGAGTCATACAATTTATATTTTCACTATCTAGTCACAACCACTTGTTATTTGTGTATTATCTGTAGCTAAAGTACTCAGCAACTCAGGTTGCACAAAGTTTTATTTATGTGCTTCTTTTTTAGACACTTTAGTTTATTATTTTTGTGCATTATTTGTAGCTAAATGTTATGAATTGAAACCATTCTAAGGTATGGGACTTGTTTCACATAAGTTGTATGGATGATTGTTGTGGGGTTTATAAGTCAAATGGGTTCCGTCACCTATCTTTTGTTTGGTGTTTAGCAATAGTATCAGAGCCAAACTCAGAGTGGTTGCCCCCAGAGTGGTGGGCTAGAGAGAGCCAGCCATGACCAACGTCGTTTTGACCAATGAGGACGTTGGCCCTTAAGGAGGGGCAAATGTTATAACTGAAACCATTGTAAGGTATAGGATTTGTCTCATATCAATTGTATGGACAATTGATGCGGGGTTTATAGGTCAAATGAGTTTTCTCAACCATGTGACTAGTCATTTGGGTTGAGTTTTCTTGTTTAGTTTGTAAATTCATAGCAACACAAGCTTATAACTGTTGTTAAAAATTATCTTGATGGAATTTTTGTGGATTCTTCAAATGAAGAAGTAAGAGATTATACATGTTATTTTTTTTACTACTTATTAGTTATGTTGTCTTCAACAAATTGACCAAGTTGGTTGTAGCAGAATATGTTCCTTTTTTAGGTCAAACTCCGGTTACGTGAAGCCGACCTGAAACATCTTTTTGTCTATTTTGGTGATTATGTTTTTGTTTGATGGAACAATTTTGGACTATTGACATGTGGGCTACTCACCGATTAAGGTAACGTTTATGTCCCCCTGGTTGTTTTTTGTATAAAAACGGGTTGGTTGGGTTGTGGGCAACGTGTCTCCCATGACCAACTCAAAAGGTTGAGTTTTCTCTTGTCAATAATAGTAGTGCAAACCATATTGTCATGGGCAACGGGTCTCATATACCAATTCATGGTACCAACCACACTACACTTAGGGGCTGTTTGATTACACTGACTTAGTAAGATCTAACTAGGTCAGAAGCTGATCCGGTTAGAAGTTTTGACTGGGCATGCGTCTGACTAAAACTTGGTTGTTTGATTTAGTATTTGACTAGAACTAATATACGAGTTATCCCCTCTGTTGAACCCATCCCCATAGTCAACCGCCAATCCACCGAGTGACCCCAAAAGCCATCTCTCTCTCTCTCTCTCTCTCTCTACGACTGCAATCTCGACTCCAAATCCACCAGAGACGCATGCTCCCTTGTCTACCGCCGTTGTTTGACCCTCGAACGCTTCAGCCGCGACACCATCCGCATCCGTGCCTCCGGCAGCCCCGATGCCCTCGTTCACCTCCTCGCCCGTCGCTTCTCCAATGTCACCAACGTTTACATCGATGAACGACTCTCCGTCTCCCTCCCTGTTGATTTTGTAAGCTTCTTGTTCTTTCCCCCCAATTTGTTGATCTGGATTTTAGGGCCATCGCGGCGGCGTATAGTGGCCCTCGCGGCAGTTTGTTGTCGAGGTCCCATAAGATTACGACCTTTTTGGGTTTGGCGGTGAAGACTCCGTCGTTGTTTGGGACCATGTCGATGTCAGAGGTGAAGGCAGGGGAGAATGGGTGGTCGAAGGCGGATGGTGTGATTAAACGACGACATTGGCGGAATCCGAAGGTGCCGGCGAAGGCGGTGAAGGCCGAAGGGTTGAGGGTTGTGGAGGTGAAGGCTGGTCAGCTTGTGAAGGCTGGTCAGCATATTTTTTTTAAGGTTCGGGTCAGCAATGAGACCCGGTCAACTAAGCATTTTCCCGAAATCAAACGGGCTGACCTGCTGACCGGGTCAGTGGGTCAGTCGTGTCAGCCCATAACAAACATCTCCTTACTATCCTCCATTTAAATTAAACAATGTGTTATTTTCCCCTTAGCTAATTAAAAACCTTCTATGTGTCTATTGCCTCGGAGATCTTTATCCCTTTTGCACATCTTCTCCCATTCAAGTTACAAGTCCTTTTACATTTGTAGCCTTTAACTCAAGATCTTTTGTGTTCTCGCTTGGGACATCCTGGATCCAAACAACCCAACAACTCTTCGGCCTCTACACCAACCACCATTGTAACACCTCAAACCGATAAGGCTAACGTGTCACTATCACAATAATCAAATTCCAAAACACAATTCCATAATTAATAATGATTAAAGTCTAAATTTCAAGAAAATAAAACACTAGTCTATAACCTAATCAAAGTCTATTATATCAAAATAAATATAAGTCTATAAGATTCTCACTGTTAACTCCCCTCTCGGAAGACCTTGCTTGACCAAATGTGCATGAAAACAAAATCACGCCTGAGCATAGCACCCAGTGAATGGTATAGAAGATAACAAAATAAACAGATGTGATGATAACAAGAACAAGATAACATAGCATATATACTAAACCTAACATAACACGAGCTAATAATCATATCATATAATAACTAAACAGAGAAAACACAGGTAGTGAGCCCGTGAACCAACGTAAAATGGAGTATGGCAGACATACAAACCATTTACCAGAGTCCTAAATAAAGTGGTGTGCAACAATTCTTTAGAAAATAACATGACTAACATAGGATCGAAATTTGTATATGGTGTCATATGGTTCCCAAAAGCTTGCTATCAAAGGTTCATAGATTATATGAACTCCTGATCTAGAGAAATTTTATATTTCCTCTTAATTTGTAAAATTATATATTTTCTCAAATCATGCTTGATGATTGTGTATATTATGCATTAAAAACTTGTGTTTTGAGATAATATGTAATATTGCAAGTTTATAAAGGAATATATGTAGCTCTCCTTTTTATTTATAAGAATTCACCGGATATTGCTTATTTTTTAATATGTGTGGACGCCATTATTTTCACTACATCCTTAATGTCTCTCAAACAACATCTAATGTCCCGAATTTCTTTTAAGTTTGCTATGAAAGATTTTGGTTCGTTGAGTTACTTTTTAGGTATTTCTGCCACTTGACACTCTAATGGTTGCTTTTATCTTAACAACGGTATGCACTCGCCATTCTCAAACAGGCCAAAATGGAAGTGTAACCCGGTCCATACCTAGTCATATCCTAGGAAGCTTATTGCAACAAATGGAATTTTAATTGATGATCCTATAACATATCTTAGTCTAGTGAGAGCCCTATTATACTTGTTATTCTCCAGACCACGTATCTTGGTCTTCACTTGGGTTCACTTTTGATTATTGCTTATACTTCGAAGATAATTTTTTGTCATGGTATTTTAAATGTCAAAACGACCATCTTTTGGTCTAGTGCCAAAGCCGAATACCGCGGGATGGCAAGTGCGGTCGCCAAAAATATGTTGTTACATAAACTTCTTCTCGAAATTGGCCACCCCTCAAGACATGTCACTAGTTTATTGTGATACTAGCTTTAATAAATCTGTGTATTACACGAGTTTAATAAAAAAATATTAAATAGAATGAAATTTATTAATTATAAATCGATATTCTAAAATAATATATGATTGAAATCTTTCTTATAATAAATAAAATAAAAATTTTATTCTAAAACAAATGTTTAAAAAATGTCATACTTAAAAACTTTCTTCTATAACTCTCAAATTTAACTATTTTTTGTTTATAAATAATTTACTTTTTAAAAACACCAATTATATAATATTTTGTATTTTTAAAAAAGTTTGATGTTCTAAAAAGTTTTCCAATTTTATGAAAAATTATTTTTCTTAGAAATAACATTAGCAAAAATATCTTTTGCTTAATTGATTAAAAATTTTAAGAAAATCTAAATAATATTATTAGTAATTAATATGATTATTAAATAAGAGAGGGAAACGGAAAAAAAATATTGAGGAGCAATATGATTAAATAATAAAGATTTTGTATTTTTTTCATTACGAGGAATTATTAAATCATATTCATAATTATATTTTATAAGATATGGATTTTATATAAACAAGTAAGATTTATGGAGTTTGTAATGATAAAAGTTTGAATTTTGGGGTTAAAATGTTAATTTTCAAGTAACAAGAAACATATTGCTCCTCAATATTTAAATTTTTGGTTTTAATCGATCCCCATGAATGTCTTAATGATTCTTGTACGTTTCTTTACTTGATTAAATCAATAATTTGATGTTTAATCACCCAAAAACCGTAACCCCTTTAAACCTTCAAAACTTCAATGGTGAACCATATCATTCGGGCATTATTCTTGAAATTAAACCTCCCATTGTGTGTATCTACTGATTTCGAATCTAACCACACTAAAAGCCCCTTCCAAATCGTGTTCATATTCATCAATTTGAGGAATTCTCATTCTAGGGTTCTATAACTTCAAACGATCAATTATCCTTCAATTGCTAATGGAGTTAGGTAATTCTTGAGCCCATTCTCATTGATTTTTCTTGTACTACAAAAGCCCTTTATCTATTTTGATTGATAATGAGCCTTTTGTAGTCAATTGAAATGGGTAGATATTAGTTATATGTGAAATTGGGGATTTTCTAGGATTTGAATTTAGTTATCAAATTAATTATGTAAATGTGTCTATTAATCATATCTAATACTAATTTCACTAATTTGAGTCTTCGCTCACGTTTGGTGAATTGTTTAGGAGTTTTACTCAAGTATTTCATATCATTTACTTATTACTTTCTTGGTTTGGTTATAGTTCATTTTGATTGAATCACTCACAAGTTATAATTGTTGTTATCGTAATATTCTTACTATCTTGAAAATTAAAAATTATGTTATTGATGGTGGAGTTTATATAAATTACATTATGATTACAAATTATACACTAATGATTCGTTCGCACTATCTTCTTCATAACACGGGTTATAAAGAAACTGTTGATTAGGACTAGAACCAGGACTAGAAATAGTGACCTACTTGATAGTATTGAGCCCTAATGAAAATCTGATGATCTACGAATTATTCATTGTGTTCGATGATAATATGGATTTCATTTCATTGTTGTATCAAATATATACATCTCCAATCCTCCATTTATGTTTTGTATTTATCCAAAAACTATGATCGGTTATCTTGTATACATCGTGGTTGTTACATGTTTTATTAAGAATAAATCTTAAGAATTTTTAATAGAAAAAACCCATACTTTCATGGTAAAAACTCAACAAAACAAATGAAATTATATAACATCATTTTTGTCGATTTGTAAGACGTGAGGGAGTGGTCATCGAATAACTCCACTCATTCACATTTTCAAAGCTAATGAAACGTTAAAAGAAATTCAATTGTTAGAATCAAAACTTGAGTATTAAGTAAATCGTAAAATGAATAAAAGAGATTCAAAAATGAGTAAATTAAAGGAGAACTAGTATTAAGTTCTCGCGTTACGACGGGAGGCGTAAAACAGTACCAAATAACCCCAATGTCATACTATTGTTAACGACCACCAATATCAGAAAAACTCGTATAATATGTATAAAAACGAAAAATATAAATCAAACAGAAAGTAGACGTAAAAACGTTGAATCAATTCTGAAAACATTCCGTTAATAACCCAAACCCATACCACCACCAGAAAGTATAAATCAAACAAAAAGTAGACATATAAGTTTATCCTTCTATATATCTAACTTTTTTCATTTCTTTTCCTTTTGCCCTAATTTCATTTATTCTGACGACTTCAATGTCAGGATTACTCACTATTCACCATTCAATGTGTGGCAATCAATTCTGAAAACATTCCGTTATTGTTTTTACCGATAATCACTAGCTCAACCGGTCAAGGTGAAATATATTTACACGTAAATATTGGAAGAGCAAAATGGTCAGAGTTGAAGGTCGTTGGATTTTTCTCAGCAGTAAGTTTTGTTTTAAGTGGTCCATGTGGTTTAGCCATATTGCAGGTTTAGTCCCTAAATTTTAAATTTTGCAAATTTAATCCAAACGTTTGTGAGATGGTTGCAAGTTTGGTCCCTACCATTAATGGATGTTATTTTTTAAGAATGTGATGACTAAACTTGCAGTTCTCAAACCACATGGACCATTTTTATTAAAAATAAAACCAAATAAAAAAAATAAATTGCTCTCTTATCTTCCTTAAATAACCCAAACCCATACCACCACCACCATCATCCGGTCATCTTCTTCAATAAATCAACTACAACTCCGGCAACTTTTGACAACCACAACCGAATCTTCCGATAAACCACCACCCTAGATTTGCCCCACCATCGTCACTAACAATTTATAACAGAACTGGAGCTTTCTTTTTAGCTCAAAAATGGTAAAGGGGATTTAGGAACCTTGCAAGAAGGAAGCATGCAATGTCCAAGAACAACTTTCTTCTGCAAAAGTACCGATCATGTTCAGTTCGCAAGCCCAATTATGTATTTATGCTTAACCTAACAATAATTTTCATGATTTAACACTTCTTGTTTGACCAATTAGATGTTAGTACTATACTTTGTGATATGTGATTCATAAACTAGTTGATTGATTCCAGCTCTCTAGTTGATTCATACTTTCCTTTTCGAAATTTGGTTTGCAATAATTCCAAAATTTATATCATTATTTATATATTTCACAATCATCAGTTGATTGAAGAAGCTGGCCGGATTGTGGTGGTGGTAGGACTTTAAGTTCTTTAAGAAATATCAGATACCAATTTATTTGCTCATTTTTTATTTGGTTTTACTTTTATTAAAAATGGTCCATGTGGTTTCAAAACTACAAGTTTAGTCCTCACATTCGTTACAAACTAACGGCCATTAACGATAAGGACCAAACTTGCAACCATCTCATAAATGTTTGGATTAAATCTGCAATTTTTAAAATCTAGGAACTAAACTTGTAATGTGATCAAATCATAGGGACCATTTGTGTAATAAAAAATAAATAAATGAAAAGTGATATCGTTTAGCTATAATCTGATGAATAAATGAAAAGTGTAATTTTGTTATCCCTCGCTATTGATACATATGTGTTTATTATGTGTTATGATGTTTCTTATCTCTCATTGAGTCGGACTCTCTCTATGAGCGGTATCTCTATCGCATGAGATAGGAGTAGGGTTTGTCTTAATCACAAACCCCCCTCACACACTTTACTCTATTAGTGAGATTTGCTAGTTATGTTTTTTTGTTTGTAAATCTTTGTTACTATTACTTGAATATTATCAACGCTTATGCATAAAATTATACATTACTTTACTCACTCATAAATTATATTACTATATTTGTATAGAAAAGACAATAATTTAGTCTTGTCTTCTATTTTATATTGAAAGCATTTTGAAGATACTAAAACATGTTGAACAATGAATAAGAATGAAAACCGTTAAATAAGATAAATAATTACATCAAGTTGTTTTTGTATTGATTTCCATATTATATTTACTGTTTCTTGCCCTTTCTAACAAACATCCTACAATGACGTGCAACCAGATACAACAATCTTGTTAACGAACATGTCACTTCCAATTTTGAATTTACGATTTGACCTTTGGAATCAAACGTTTAGGTACAATCTGATGTTAATCATTAACATCAACAAACGAAAATGTATTGATCCAATTTTAAGTTTCAATATTTATATTTTTTCTCTTTATGTATGGGCAAAAACTCCTGTTGCAAGCACGATAGGTGTTTCAAAAAATGTGTGAAAGAGATACTGTTGATTTGATAGTTGATTTTTAGTGACGCGTGCTATTTTTATCTGTATTTCATGGTTTGTCAAAATCAAACATATGCATGCAAGAATAACTATACCTTCAATTTTTAAATGATATTAATTTGGTTTAGTTTCATTCGAATAAGTTTAATCCTTGATAAAATTAAGAAATATTTAGAGATTTATTAGATTTATTTGTTTGTTTTTGTTTTTATTAATATCATCAAATCCAAAATTTTATATAACACATATCATCAGTTTAATCATTGATAAAATATTTAATTATAGAGAAAATTATTTTTTTTCCTTTCTAAAAAGAGATCAAAACTACTTTTTTACATAACAATATAAAAACATACTAAAAATAAAAATCCCACAAAAAAATTATATAACGCGTATTTGAAAATAAAAGAGAACTTTCTATAAAATTCAAAAAACTTGTCTTAGAAAGTAAAAAAAAGAAATTCAAAAGGTATATAAAAATGGAAAAAGAAAACAACCACCTAACAAAATGTTGGTTGTTGCATTAAGTAGACTCCTTTCATCAAGATCTACTTGTAGCCTTGTAGGGATATGACTAAATGTGCTCTTTTTGTATTGGTGAAACTTAATTAGTAGGGTTGGCTTTGACGTAAAACATATTTTTGTCCATTTCGGTAATTATGCTATTGTTTGATGGGACTATTTTGATATTTCGATCTAGGAAGACTCTCCGATTAAGATAATATCTTTGGCCCCCCTTAGTTTTTCATTTTGTGCAACTGTTCTTTCGATTTCATTTGAGGTTGCCGATTAGAGGATTGTTCTAATACTTTCGATCCATGTGTTACTCA
Source organism: Flaveria ramosissima (assembly GCA_025215565.1). Lineage (NCBI taxonomy): Eukaryota > Viridiplantae > Streptophyta > Magnoliopsida > Asterales > Asteraceae > Flaveria > Flaveria ramosissima. The sequence goes on along the minus strand of CM046029.1, from coordinate 81,176,812 downwards.
GTGATTAACAATTTGCATCCCCCGTGTTATCGTTCTGCATTTCATTTATTTAACAAATCCTAAAATGTAGATAGTGTTTTAGCGACTAAAGCAAACCATCTGAATTTGTGGGTTACTCAGCAATGTTATATAATTATTTTGGTGACTAAAGCAAGCAATTTCAATGTGTGGTCTACTCAGCAATGAAGGTAACACTTTCACCTTCTCTAGGTTTATCATCCTAGATAACCGCTTATTTGTGTTCATTCACTTGAAATCTTGATCTTTATTCCCGTGATACATGATTAAGGTAACAATATCTCTGAGCCACGCATTGATTAAGGTAAGAATTTCTGTTTTTAATTGTTGGTTCATTTTTTATTAATAATGCCCTAAAACTTTAGTCTTGATTTTTTATTATGGTAAAATTTTGATCCCTTGGCTACACTGTGATAAGGATCATGGTAACAATTTTGACCCTTCCTTAAGTCATCAATTTGCATAGCTATAAATTCTCATCTTGATTCTCACAACAAATCAAATGATTAAGGTAACAATTTCTCACTCATAAAATTATATTATTATATTTGTATAGAAAAGACAATATTTTAGTCATGTCTTATATTTTATATTGAAAGCATTTTGAAGATACTAAAGCATCTTGAACAATGAATAAGAATGAAACTCGTTAAATAAGAGAAATAATTACATCAAGTTGTTTTTGTACGATTTCCATATTATATTTACTGTTTCTTGCCCTTTCTAACAAACATCCAACAATGCCGTGCAACCAGATACAACAATCCTGTTAACGAACATTCAAATCATTCAATGTCACTTTCAATTTTGAATCTACAATTTGGCCTTTGGAATCAAACGTTTACGTACAGTCTGATAATATAACGTGCTAATCATTAACATCAACAAACGAAGGTGTATTGATCCAATTTTAAGTTTCAATATTTATAATTTTTCTCTTTATGTATGGGCAGGAACTCTTGTTGCAAGCATGACATGCGTTTCAAGAAATGTGTGAAAGAGATATTGTTTGTTGATTTTTAGTGACGGATGCTACTTTTATTGTGTATTTCAAGGTTTGTGCAAAATCTAACATGAGCATATCGTTTTGCAAGACTAACTATACCTTTAACTTTTTAATGATATTAATTTGGTTTAGTTTTATTCGAATCAGTTTAATCTTTGATAAAACTAAGAAATATTTAGAGATTTATTAGATTTATTTGTTTGTTTTTGTTTTTATTAATATCATCAAATCCAAAATTTTATATAACGCATATCATCAGTTTAATCATTGATAAAATATTTAATTTTAGAGAAAAATATTTTTTTCCTTTCTAAAAAGAGTACAAAATTACTTTTTACATAACAATATAAAAACATACTAAAAATAAAAAACCTACAAAAATTTTATATAACGCGTATTTGAAAATAAAAGAGAACTTTCTATAAAATTTAAAAATTTGTCTTAGAAAGTAATAAAAAGAAATTCAGAAGGTATAAAAAAGGAAAAAGAAAACGATCACCTAACAAAATGGGAGATAAACAAAAAACCAACTAAAAATATAATCGTCTAATGTTGACATAAACTAGTTATAATAAAAGGAATGTAATAATATATATAAAAAATATAATAATTTCAAAAGGTAAATAAACAAAAAGTGATTTTACCGATAATCACTAGGTCAACCGGTCAAAATGAAATACTATTAAATGTAAATATTAGAAGAGCAAAATGCTAAAAGTTAAATCGTTGTATTTTTTTCTCAACAATAAGTTTTGTTTTAAACGGGTCACGTATTCTCCTCCAAAAAAGTGTCTTGTATTTAATATAAAAAAGAAAAAAATAATAAATAAATAAAAAGTGATTTTGGTTTAGCAATAAGTTTTAGATTTGCTATTTTTTACATGGTGTATATTGTATTGGCGGTTTTATATGTTATTTATGTTGTTGAAATGATTGATTTTAGTTAACACATTCTATTGGCATTGCTTTGTGTCTTTTTTGAATCTAAGATTTTTTCGCTTAAGGTTAAACGATGTATACTTTTATATTAAAATGCAAAGAAACATAAAATTTTCTTTTGTTAAAACGATTACTAAAATATAAAAGGATTAATATATCAAAATAATTTTCTTTTGTTAAAACGATTACTAAAATAGACTTTTAGTTGCTGCAGATCATGACGGGAAGGATATTCAAATTAATATATAACTTATTATTTTTCAAGTGTTATTTTAGTAAAATAAAAATAGAGATGAAATAGTAATACACCCATCATTACTAGTACTAAAATTTTAATATACTTTTATTTGTGTATTTCAAATATTTTATTGTATTTTTTATTTTTGTTTATTTTTTAATTTGTAATAGAATTGTTAGCTATAAAAGTTATTAAAGTTAACTAAGTCAAAAATATAAAATTGATAATAAATTGATTGAATAATAAAATAAAATAAAATGATTAGTTTGTTAAAAATAAAGAAAGGAACGGAAACACCATAAATGTTTTTTACATCACCCATTTTTTAAGTACTTTCTATAAAATTCAAAAAACTTGTCTTAGAAAATAAAAAAAAATAATTCAAAAGGAATATAAAAATGGGAAAAAACCAACCACCTAACAAAATGGGATGACCAAAAAATCAACTAAAAATATAATCTTCTAATGTTGGCATAAAACTACTTATAATAAATGAAAAGTGTTTTTACCAATAATCACCAAGTAAACTCGTTAAGGTGAAATATCACTACACATAAATATTGGAAGAGCAAAATGCATGTAAAAAAAATAAAAAAATAAATAAAAAGTGATTTTGGTTTAGCAATAATAATTAAAAATAGAAGAAAATCTGATGAAGAGAATGCGAATCCACTTCCTCCCGTTGCCCCAAATCTCCAAGGAGATTTCCTCCCTGAAATTACGCGTATAGAAACCCTGAATCGGCTGCTATTAACTCGCAATTGAAGCCCTCAATCTGCAATTGAAGCCCTCAATCTGCAATTGAAGCCCTCAATCTGCCTTTGATCTTCACCAAATCAACGATTTCCCTCAATTGAAGCCCTCAATCTGCCATTAAGACTCGCAATTGAAGCCCTCTTCGATCAACAATCTTCACACCGCAATCGCTGACGACTTTTGGTATACTTTCTTCCTTCCTTCCTTATAATCTATTTGCTTTCTTCTAACTATTACTTTGGTATACTATCACTGAACCCTAAGTAAGCCTTGTGATTTCGCTCGACCGAACCCTAATCAGTGTTACATCAGGTTAGGTTTTGTGAGATGATTCAAGTTAGTTATTGCATACAACATACATTCTCGTTGTGATTTCTTGTCTCACTGTCGACTCCCGCCACTCACACACCACACCTCACCTCACCTCACCTCACCTCACCTGTGCGTCATGGTTTTCTGACGTTGGGCCCAGAAACTGGGCCAGCCCAATGATGAGACTAGGCTTGGGTTAGCGGGTCAAAATGGGTTGGTGGGCTTCAATTTGGGCCTTAGGGCTTGTATGTTAACTTATGATGTTGTATTATACTAATAGTTTTTCTGATTTTCCATGTTGGAATATGAACTCAAACTTATGTTAATTGCTAACTAAATGGGTTGGTGGGCTTCAATTTGGGACTTTCTGCGTATTTGTCTTGTAATTTTAGATGCTAACTGTTTGACTTTGCTTGGATTACTTGCTTTGTTTGTTTATTTATATTCAGTCCTGTATGGGGTCGATGCAAAAGAATTGTTTCATTTGTATATCTTGATATGGATTCAAGATAAGCGTTTATCACTCTGGAATATGGGTAAGCTGGGTAAGATGTGCACTAAGCATAATTCATTTGTATATCTTGATATATTATTATTATTATTCTTTACCTTATTACTGTATTTATAAACACACAGTGCCTTTTGTCTAAAATTAATATCACCTGTGTTTCGTACTTACACTGGTGGGGTTGTTGAAATGAAAAAAAATTCTTGATTAACAGAGAATCAAAATTAAACTTATGTTCAAAACACGATATCTTGACTGTTTATGTGATCTTCATAATTTTCTGTCTTGTGGAAGGAGTGCTGTAGATATCACAAAGAGGAGCTTGGCAGACTAAGGAGCTTACCAAATAACTACTGTTTTATCCAATTTAGGTTATTATACACATGAGGCCATCAAACAAGAATGAAGAATAGGGGGAAGTTATAGTCCAGAAGAAATCTACACAGGTGAGTCTGTATTATGATCGTTTTAATGCCTTTTTGAGTTGTCTAGATGATATAAGTGGAAACCATGGAAACTTAAACAACTGCTGTTCTTATTTGGTATCTCTTGTATAGCTTCATGCTGTCTTTGAGCATAACAATATTGTTTGTGTATTAATTCTGATTAGACTGGGAGTGGGAAGACATGTATCAGTTGAGGGCCTGCCAGCCCATTGTTGGAAGATGATTCCTTTAATAATCAACAAGGCTCGACACCCTGTGTGTCTGAATGGATATTTTCTCGCGTTTCTGAGGTGAGATCGCATCTTATCTTTTTGTTCAACTGTCAAGTATGTATCGAATTAGCTTAATGTCACTTGTCTTGTTATCTCACTAATTAACTGGAAACTTGCATAGGAACAAAACAAATATGCTGGCAAACAACTCATGTCAATGCCTTATTCTTTTCTCAAGGTAACAGTTTATTTATCATGGACAATTTGAACTTTCACTTTTATACATATCCTGTTCATAAAACATTGTATTTGCATATCTACAATGAACATAAAGAAGGCATGGACCTTTAAAGGGTTATCCAGATGATGCAACAGCTGTATCTTAGTTGAACTGTTAGGGAGCGTTTGGTTGGAAGAATGGAATGGAATGGAATGGAATTGAGAAACTAGTATAATTTTTAAGTAAAATTATGTTTGAGTGAGTAATGAAATGTAAACCCAAGAGAATGTTTCACCTCAAATTCTCTTGGTTGTGAGATTTCAAATTCCCTCTCTACGTGGAAGGATTTTGAAATCCCACAACCAAGGGAATTTGAGGTGAAACATTCCCTTGGGTTTACATTTCATTACCTACTCAAATATAATTTTACTTAAAAATTATACTAGTTTCTCAATTCCATTCCATTCCATTCCATTCTTCCAACCAAACGCTCCCTTATAGTCTGCAACTCTGCATTTAGAAAGGGACACCGAAATTGTGAGCAGCTATTTTTAAGCATCTGTTTACCTTTTTTGAGTTGTCTGGATGATATTTATCGTGATTAATGTTGATGGGTCAAAGTCACGGGCCAAGTAGAAAAGTATTTAATAAACTAACTAATCACATGTTTGTTTTCTGGTTTATTAGAATTAAAGTTGTGGTCAAATGATAGTTTAGTTTGATCAGGTTCTTAGGAAGATGTGGGTTAAGTTGATGAATAAGTCTTAGTACAAGTTTGGTAGAAGAGTTGGTCTACCGGTTGTTAAGTGGAAATATGACTAAGTGGGTAGTTTTCTATAGTATTTTTTTGCTATTATCATGTTCATTTAATATGAATGAAGTTGTGAGCTTGTTTATTAGTTTTTGTCTTCTGCAATTTACTTTCACATACATAATGATTCTGCTGTTCAAAGTGGTCTATCTGGCGAATAGAATATGATACTGATCGAAGTCAAGGTAATTGTTAATACCCCTAAATAGTTCTTCATGGAATTATACATTAAGGCTGTCTACACACACACACCTGAATCCTGATGTGTGATGGTTTTCTTGAATTTGGGTCAAAATGGGTTGGTGGGCTTGAATTTGGGACTTTCTGCAGATTTGTGTTATAATTTTTTAAACAGTTTTATCAACCTACTAAATCTTTCTGCAGGAGCTAATATCATAGTTACCTATCTTGTTGTAACTGCTCCTTCCCCTCATGTTACTGGCCTTATAATTGCAATTGCAGGCTTCCAAAAGGATCTGGCCATGTTGACCAAATTATTTTAGATGCCAACTGTTTGACTTTGCTTGGATTACTTTCTTTGTTTATTTATTTATATTCAGTCCTGTATGGGGTCGATGCAAAAGAATGTTTCATTTGTATATCTTGATATGGAAATATGACTAAGTAGGTAGTTTTCTATAGTATTTTGTTGCTATTATCATGTTCCCACGTTTTCTTTTGTGAGGCTATATATAGCCTATTTAATATGAATGAAGTAGTGAGCTTGTTTATTAGTTTTTGTCTTCTGCAATTTACTTTCACATACATAATGATTCTGCTGTTCAAAGTGGCCTATCTGGCAAATATGATACTGATCGAAGTCAAGGTAATTGTTAAAACCCCTAAATAGTTCTTCATGGAATTATACATTAAGGCTGTCTACACATTCTGTTTTACCAAATAACTACTGTTTTATCCAAATTTAGGTTATTGTCAAGGTAATTGTTAAAAACCCTAAATAACTTTCAGTTCTGTTGTAGATGCAACATCTACACAGGTGAGTCTGCATTATTCTGAAACTTAAACAACTGTTGTTCTTATGCACACACCAAAAATCTTTTGTTCGATGCAGGGGTTTTCAAATAGGAGGTATAAACATGGAGAGTTCATGTTTATATAGGGTTTTCACTTGTGTTGTCAAATCAAGATGCAAGGTAATAAAAACAAGACACTGTTTAGACAATCAAATTTCAAGTTATTTTATTTTGTGATCTTCATAATTTTCTGTCTTGTGGAAGGAGTGCTGTAGTTATCACAAAGAGGAGATTGGCAGACGAAGGAGCTTACCAAATAACTACTGTTTTATCCAGTTTAGGTTATTATACAAATGAGGCCATCAAACAAGAATGAAAAAGAGGGGGAAGTTATAGTCCAGAAGACATCTACACAGGTGAGTCTGCATTATGATCGTTTTATCTTTCTATATGCCTTTTTGAGTTGTCTAGATGATATAAGTGGAAACCATGGAAACTTAAACAACTACTGTTCTTACGCACACACAAAAAATCTTTAATTTTCTGCAGGGGTTTTGAAATAGGAGGTATAAACATGGAGAGTTCACGTTCATATAGGGTTTCACTGGTTACCCTGATTATAGACTTATAGTTTTAATTGCCTCATATTATCTTCAGAACATGATGATTTTTCAGGAAAACGTGACCCTTCTTCAGAAGGGGATGATGCTGCTCAACAACACATGGATACAAACAATGTTATCTATGATCAAACATATGGCATTGTTGGGCTTCCTGAGGAAGCAGAAAACATTGTTGTGGTACTTTACAGCAAATTTTTTGTATTTATTTTTATGGTCAGTTATCCTTATTAATCTTTATAGTTATCTCTTACAGGTAAAAACTGATGATATTAAAAAGCTGAAGAAATCGAAAAGCTGATGAAATCGAAAAGCTGATATGACAAATTTTGGCACTTATCTGGAGCTTCTAATACTTGCTAAAGACCATCATTGTTTCTGATTTATATAGGTGAAGAGCTTTCAAAGAAACAAGCTGTTCAGAAAATCTACAACTAGGAAATTACGGGCACAGGTACGTAATAGAACATACCGTTTTGCCTTAAGATGCTAAAACTGTTTTATTTCAGATGCTCTTTTTGTTTTTATATATACTTTTTGTTTACATATGGCATTGTTGGGCTTCCTAAGGAAGCAGAAAACAGCGTTGTGGTACTTCACAACAGTTTTTTTTGTATTTACTTTTATTGGCAGTTTTCCGTGATCATAGTTATCTGTTACCGGTAAAACACATGCTGGTTGAGTTGCTATGTAAATATCTCTTTTGTCTATTTATTAACTTTTTTGAAATAATTGAGTGCGGTAGTTATGATTAAGAAACAATATATCTACAAAAGTAATCTAAATCTTTAAATCAAACTATCTAGGTGGTTATATGCATTGAAAATAGACTTTAAGGCAACTTTCAACATGTGTGACCCGTCATCAGATCCATGTTGACCCGTTCTCCTTTAGTTAATTACTTTCTGATTTTTCCTGTTGATCTGTTTGAGATAAACACAAACAATCCAACCATTTATAAGTAAATCTGTAAATTGTTCAATATGACTATCTTTACAATTATATTTTCCTGTGTAGACAGTTTATAGACAATATATGCTTAGGAAAGACATTAACGACCTACAAAAACAATATCAAGTATGTTTTGAAGTTTTGATTCCATAAACAGGGCAACAAGTACACTGTTTTCTTACTTCTTATTGCATAACTAGTCCTCCGTTATCGGTGTGGCGATTAGGCTGGTCAGGAGGGCTGGGTTAACAAGTCAATGTTGGCTTGGGACAAATAGAGAATTGTTTAGTACACGTCAAATGGGTAGAGTTGACATGCAAGCACTTTTATTTTTAGTTGCTTTATTATTAATTCATGTGTTATATGTGTTTACAACAACAATTCAATTCTTTCGTTATTTACTACTTCTTAACATAAACTACTATTATCAAGTGTTCTCAGGCAAGCAAACATAGACGTGAAGAGCTGGTTATGCAGGTATTCTCTCGTTTGACACAAGCTTTATGGTTTGAAAACTGATATTTCTTTAATTGGAAGTAACTGCTAGAAAGGCAGAAGCTTGGTCTGCAGTGGTAGGATCACTAAACAGTCAGCTTCAGGTCTAATAAATAGTATATGTGTGTGTATTTTTATTTAAAGCATAAATTTTTTATATACATAACTTCCCTGATAACTCATTTGCAGAATGCAGTGGACAAAACTGCAGCAGTAGAGGAAAGAGACCGTGCTGTTAGTGCACATTTATCCCACACATTGTCCTGAATCAATGTTCTTGAAGCTCAGGTGCTTTTGTTTTTCTATCCTTAATTGGTTATATGGAATCGTTAGACTAGCTGGGTTACCCGGTGACGTGTCAAAATTAGGCAAGTTTTTGCTACAGGTCGGGTGGGTTGATCGGAGAACTTGTACAAAATCTTTAACTATTTATAGTAAATGTGTTAAATATGATTACAAATTTACATTTTTCCAATTATAATATTATATTTTGCAAAATTACGTACATTTTTCCAATTATAATATACTGTTCTGCCTTTAAAAGCTAAAACTGTTTTCTCTCGTATGTTCTTTTTGTTTTTGAGTACCTTAGTTACAGGTACTTATTTCTCTAGACTAATAATATATATTTCAAGATGTTTTTCACAAAAATTCATGCATATAGTCAAAAGAGAAGATGGTTCAATTCTGAGAGTATAAGTCTGAAAAATGGTTTTGTTCCTTCACCTTTCTTGTATCAAAACTGCTATGTAAATCAGTATAAGACCAATAATGACATTATTTTGATTAAAAAGAAGGTGTTTATGAGAGTACAAGTCTCTCAAGTCAGGTAAAAACAAAAGGTGATTTCATTATATCCTCTTATAGCCATTTTTGTTGCAGCTAGCGAGAATTGAACTTGAGAGCTGTTTAAGGGAGGCTTAAGAACGAGAAGCTATGCTAGTTCAAACTTTGAGAGAGCTAAGGAAAACTCTAAGCAGGAAGGAACAACAGGTTTCTGTCTAAATTTTATAAAATCCAATAAATGTTGGTGATGCCATGAGGTCAAGCTTAAAAGATGACTTTTTTTTTGTACGGGTCAAAAATGGGCTTGGCTGGCCGGTTTGGGTGACTCATAAATAAAATTTTCATCATTAATGAATTCGTTAATTATGATTAGCTAATTTTCCTGATTTATTCTAGCTGACCCTTTTGAGAAAACCAAAACTAATCCACCCATTTTTAAATGGGTCTACATGCCCTTTTTACTATTTCTTTTCCTTGTTGCACACAGTTTCTAGAGAAGATATGCTTAGGAAAGGCATCGACGACCTACAAAACGATATCAAGTAAGTTTTGAAGTTTTGATTTCATAGATAGGGCAATAATTACACATTATTATCTTTGTTTTCATTGCATCACTAGTCCTCTGGTACTGATGTGGCGATTAGGCTGGTTTGGAGGTTGTTGTATGTGCTAAAATGCACTTTGGGTGAATTTATCAAACGGTTTCACCTGTTTCTTGTTTAGCTAAATATGTTGGTTTAAACATTTGACATGCTTGGGATAAAACATATTCTAAATTGACCCAATTGTAAGTGAATGGGTTAAAATTTCCACCTTATTTGTTACTTGGTAACATAAACTACTATTATCATATGTTCTCAGGCAAGCGATCGTAGATGTGAAGAACAGGTTATGCAAGTTCATGAGTCTACCAGGCCTCTTTTAAGGCAGATTGAGGCTATGTAGGTATTCATTTGTTTGACATGGGACCTTGAGCTTTATGGTTTGAACACTTATATTTCTTTAATAGGAAGCAACTACAAGAAAGACAGAAGCTTGGGCTGCTATGGAGGGATCACTAAACATTGGGCTTCAGGTCTGATAAATAACATATATATTTTATTTAAATATAAAATTAAATAGGTAAATTTTTGTTACGGGTAGGGGTGGATTGATCAGAGCACTTGTACAAATTTTTTAAGTATTTAGAAATAATAATTGCGTTAAATATGATTACAAAATTACATTTTTTCAATTATAATATTTATATTTTTATCAAAATGATTTAAGAAATAAAATTACCCGAATCAACCCATAAATCAAATCAAGTTGAATAAATGAACAAGAAACTAGAGAGAAGAACATTACGCAATCCAAGCTAACCAATTCGATTAGTTTTCACCCTTTCTATTCCACTATTTATTTGGTTATATTCAGTTACAAAGGAATAGGACATGTACAACATTAACCCCTAAACTTTACATCTATCACGCATTAACCCCCTAAAATAGTAACTAGGCGTTATTATCTTAACAACACCCATTCCCACTTTTGAAATTTTTTTATCTAAAAATGGAATAAGGGAAAATGTAATCGAAACTCATCAACAAAATCCTAGTTAGCTATAGTGTTTAGTAGATCATGCCAATGAACCAACCCCCAGCTGTGATGCGATGGACACAAAACATCCTCCGGACAGTAGGGGTTCGGTAGCAGCCTATGAAAGAGTGGTCCAAGCCCTTTGTTGGGGTCCAACTTGGACCACTCTTTCAAATTGGGCAAAGCGCCAAGCCAGCTCGGAAATATTTTGTTTTGGAGAAAAAATGAAAAAATTAAATTTGGGAAAACCAAAGCCGATGCGGCCTGCATCAGAAAGGGATGCGGAGGCTAAGGAATCAATACGAAAACTAACGTCAATCCACTATATCTGAGGAGAATGCTAAATAGTTTGCATTTGCTATAACTTTCTAAGGGCAAATTAATGTCAAACAAAAACAAACCTACAGACTTATGCTGAATTGTACTAATTCATTAGATTTAATAGGTGTGTGTTCATATCTAAAATCGTTTGTTGACTTTAACAAGCACAACCGTTTTGCCTTTAAAAAGCTAAAATTATGATTAGAAAACAATGTTATTACAAAAGTAATCTAATCTAAATCTATAATAAAAAAAGGTAGAATGTTAAGCAATTATTAAGATGGGTGGGTTAGATGGTTTTTGTAATGAGCTTGGGTTAATCCTGTCAATTTTTGGTACGGGTTAAAACAATTTTGTTTATTTTTTTTAATTATAATTGAATGTGATAGTTATGCTAGAGAAACAATATTATTATGAAAGTTATCTAGATTTTTGAATAAAAATAATTTAAGTAGTTATATGCATTGAAAATAGACTTTAAGGCAAGTTTTAACGCGTGTGGTCCGTATTAAGAACCATTTTGACTCGTTCCCCTTTTAGCTAATTTTTCCTGATTTATTCCGATTGACCCTTTGTTTCTAGGGAGGATATGCTTAGGAAAGACATCAACAACCTACAAAGACGATATCAAGTATATTTTGAAGTTTTGACTTCATAAATAGGGCAAATAATTATTGACCAGGATCAATTATGAAATGATGATCAATAGGATGAACATTAATGGGTTCTACACATGAATGTGTAGAGAACCTGTTGATAAACACAATGGGTGAAACTCACAAATTACACACACAAACATACATTGTGTTACATACATAAAAGGATGGTATGTTGGGTTATTTATACCCCTTATGGTTGGCGGTTATGAAAATAATCGACACATCCCTAATTCTTGTTAATTTACAACAATTTTGACTTTATGTTTGACTTTTACAATTGACTTCTATTGACACTAAAATTATTTAAGATTTCTTGATAAATCACTTTGAATATTCACTCCCCTGATCATAAAATCTTAATATTGCTTTCTTCTGTTCTTGTTCATTCGATCCGCAGTCTTCTTTTTCCTTCTTCCGTTTGATGTTCAAATTCCAATTTTGACTTTGACTCTCCGAATAATTTGATCAAGATTAAGCGGTGTTAACACCGTCTCTATCGAATTGAATCTGATTTGATTTGATCTAAAGATTGTTTGTCTCGATAGTCAAAGTCACACAAAAATCCGTCTCTTAAGATTGTTTGATCAAAGATTAAGCGGTGTTCACACCGTCTCTTAAACAACTGTTTTTTACGCACTCACCAAAAATCCTTTATTTTGTGCAGGGGTTTTCAAATAGGAGGTGTAAACATGGAGAGTTCACGTTCATAAAGGGTTATCACTACTTAGAGTAAAATTTCAAGTTATTTTATTTTGTTCTATTATATTGACTGTGATTTGTGTTAATGTAGGTTATTGTGTGAATTAAAAGGAAGGGGAAGACAGGCAAGTTAAAAACCTAAATAACTTTCAATTCTGTTGTAGATGCAACATCTACACAGGTGAGTCTGCATTTTCCGAGGTGAGATCGCATCTTATCTTTTTGTTCAACTGTCAAGTACGCATTGAATTAGCTTAATGTCAATCGACTTGTTATCTCACTAATCAACTCGAAACTTGCATAAGAACAAAACAAATATGCTGGCAAACAACTCATGTATCAATGCCTTGTTCTTTTCTGGAGGTAACAGTTTATGTATCCTGTTATACTTATCCTGTTTATAAAACATTGTATTTACATATCTACAATGAACATAAAGAAGTCATTAACCTTTAAAAGATTATCCCGATGATGCAAAAGATGTATCTTAGTTGAATTGTTATAGTCTGCAACTCTGCATTTTGAAAGGGACACCGAAATTGTGAGCAGCTATTTTTAACTTTCTATTTACCTTTTTGAGTTGTCTGCATGATATTAGTGGAAACCACAGGAATGAGGCCATCCAAGAAGAATGAAGAGAGGGGAGGTGGGGAGTTATTAGTCCCTCTGCATGATATTAGTGGAAACCACAGGAATGAGGCCATCCAAGAAGAATGAAGAGAGGGGAGGTGGGGAGTTATTAGTCCAGAAGACATCTACACATTCTGTCCAGAAGTCAAGGTAATTGTTAAAAGCCCTAAATAGTTCTTCATGGAATTATACAACAAGGCTGTCTACACATTCTGTTTTACCAAATAACTACTGCTTTATCCAATTTAGGTTATTGTATGAATGAGGCCATCGAACAAGAATGAGAAGAGGGGGAAGTTATAGTCCAGAAGACATCTACACAGGTGAGTCTGCCTTATGATCTTTATGACCTTCTACATGCCTTTTTGAGTTGTCTAGATGATATTAGTGGAAACCATGGAAACTTAAACAATTGCTGTTCTTACGCACACCAAAATTTTTTAATTTTGTGCAGGGTTTTTCAAATAGGAGGTGTAAACATGGAGAATTCACGTTCATATAGGATATTTTTTTGTTGAAAGCTGTCTTGCTGGATGTAACTGCTCTGTAATAGCATACCCGGGTGCGGGGTGGGGCATTATTTGGTATCTCTTGTATAGGTTCATGCTGTCTTTGAACATAACAATGTTGTTTGTCATTGTGCATGGATATTTAAGTGTATGCTTGCATTAACTATGTACCGTGTATTAATTCTGATTAGACTGGGAGTGGCAAGACATGCACAAGTTGAGGGCCGGCCAGCGCATTGTTGGAAGATGATTTATTTAGTAATCAACAAGGCTTGACACCCGTGTGTCTGAACGAATATTTTCTCGCATTTCTGAGGTGAGATTGCATCTTTATGATACTGATCGAAGTCAAGGTAATTGTTAAAACCCTTAAATAGTTCTTCATGGAATTAATCATACATTAAGGCTGTCACATTCTGTTTTATCCAATTTAGGTTATTGTACGAATGAGGCCATCGAACAATGATGAACAAAAGGGGGAAGTTATAGTCCAGAAGTCATCTACACAGGTGAGTCTGCCTTATGATCTTTCTAACTTTCTATATGCCTTTTTGAGTTGTCTAGATGATATTAGTGGAAACTTAAACAACTGTTGTTCTTACGCACTCACCAAAATCATCCTTTATTCTGTACAGGGGTTTTCAAATAGGAGGTGTAAACATGGAGAGTTCACGTTCATATAGGGTTTTCACTGCTTAGACAGAGTAAGATTTCAAGTTATTTTATTTTGTTGTATTAAATTGACTGTGATGTGTGTTAATGTAGGTTATTGTGTGAATCAAGAGGAAGGGGAAGACAGACGAGTTAAAAACCCTAAATAACTTCCAGTTCTGTTGTAGATGCAACATCTACACAGGTGATTCTGCATTATCCTGAAACTTAAACAACTGTTTTTCTTACGCACACACCAAAAATCTTTTGTTCGATGCAGGGGTTTTCACTGGTGTTGTCAAATCAAGATGCAAGGTAATAAAAACAAGGCACTGTTTAGACAGAGTCAAATTTCAAGTTATTTTATTTTGTGGTATTAAATCGACTGTGATGTGTGTTAATTTAGGTTATTGTGTGAATTAAGAGGAAGGGGAAGACATCTCATGATTCTTTGACCATTCTTGGGCAATCGATTACTTTCGATTCTGTTGCAGATGCAACCTCTACACAGGCGAGTTGTTTGTAATTTATAGTTCATATGGAATATATTTTAATGTTAATTTGGTTAGAACCGCTTACTCGTTTTCTGTTGCATTCCCTTTTTTATTCAGGCTGATATTTTAATGTTGAAAGCTGTCTTGCTTGATGTAACAGCTCTGTAGTAGTATACCCGGGGGAGATATTATTTGGTATCTCTTGTATAGATTCATGCTGTCTTTGAGCATAACAATGTTAGTTTGAACTTCTGCTTGGATATTTAAATGTATGATTGTATTAACTTTGTAATGTGTATTACTTCTTATTAGACTGGGAGTGGCAGACGTGTACAAGTTGGGGGGCGGCCAGCGCATTGTTGGAAGATGATTTATTTAGCAATCAACAAGGCTTGACACCCCGTGCGTCTGAACTAATATTTTCTTGAATTTGTGAGGTGAGATTGCATCTTATCTCTTTGTTCAACTATCAAGTATGTATTGAATTAGCTTAATGTCACTTGTATTGTTATCTCACTAATCCTGGAAACTTGCATAGGAACAAAACAAATATGCTGGCAAACAAGTCATGTATCAATGCCTTGTTCTTTTCTAGAGGTAACAGTTTATTTATCCTCTTTATAAAACATTGTATTTTGCATATCTACAATGAACATAAAGAAGTCATTAACCTTTAAAGGGTTATCTCGATGATGCAACTCTGCATTTAGAAAGGGACACCGAAATTGTGAGCAGCTATATTTAACCTTCTATTTACCTTTTTGAGTTGTCTGGGTGATATTTGTGGAAATCACAGGAACTTAAACTTTTTTTTATTCTTATCATACACCAAGAATCTTTTATTCTTTGCATGGGTTGTCAAATGGGAGGATTGGAGCTACAAGTATAAACAAGGAGAGTTCGCGTTCACATAGTGTTTTCACTTCTGTTGATGAAGATGCAAAGTAATAATAAAAGACATTGGTTGGACAAAGTAAATTTTCAAGTTATTTAGAAACTAAAATTAATCAAATTTTGAAACTCTTTTAGAGCAGAATTAATCTTGGGTCAGAAAGACAGAAGTTGAGTGGGGCAGCTGGAGAATGCTTAAAAGAAGCTAGGAATATTAATCGTTCACTCTGACAACTTGGGTAGGTAATCTGACTACTATTTCAATTATTTTAAGTCTGCTTATGTCTATAACTAAATATAGTTATGTGTTTCCTTTACAAGTATCTCGTGGTGGTAATGCAAAACTTGCTATGATCTGTGTCATCTCTCTTGCACAAATTTGCTTTTTGTCTGTGCATTCTTAACTATTTAGTCAAATGTGTATGTTACATGGTCTGATTATTTTATAATTTTATGATACAGTTGTAAACGTGAGGCTTTTAGTACATTGACGCTAAGCATGCTAAAGCCATTAAAAACAAAGCAGTTGTCAATGAGCAAATGGAAGATGATGTGAAATCACCATGTGAAGTTATAGGGCAACTTAAGGTAGATTTTCCATGCATCCTTTTTTAAAATACTGGTTTATAGTTAAAAATGAGTTTGGATTGGGTTACAGCCTACATGTCAATACGGGTTTGGTCTTGATCCAAACGGATGGGGCTTTCCCAGGATCACCTTTGTCCTGTTGTTTTGTTATAATAAATTTATTTATTGTGTAAATATTTTAATATGACTGTATTATAATAAACACCTTAACTTTAGCAGCCACTAAAGCATGCAAAAACATGGAATCAGGTATATGTTAAACCTTGAAAATAGTATTTTTTAAGCTAAACACATCAAAGCAGAAGCAGTTTTTCTAACACAGTAATTTTTAAGCTAAACACTTGATTATCGGGCTATTGCAGGAAGATAAGATAGCCCCTTCTTGAGAACTTGATGGATGGTGTGTTGTAAATGAAGAGTTGACATCATTAGTTGATAAACATGAGGTATGCCTTTCATTTTTGAATTATTTGTTCTATATATGTTAAGAATAAAGATATGTTTACTAATTCTAAAACTTATTGATTATGGAGTTTATTGTTTACCCTTCCATGCTATACAACCACTGAGGTCATCTTTTTGACTTTTAATGAAAATTTTCTACACAACAAATGGCTAAGCTGTTTTCATTTCATCAAAAGGAAATGATTTCAAATTAGCATATCACCAGTCATTTTCAACAGTTAGTGGAATATTATTTTCATATATTAGTCTCAATCTTAAAGGCCCAAAATCAAACCGTGCATAAAAATCAGAATTCAAAATCATTTTAATGATAAGTGTTAATTATATTATTACTCATTGTTTTTAGGGTTTAGTTATGGTTTGCTCATGAGTTCAACTTAGGTTTCTAGTTTATTTTCTATATATTGAGTTTTGTTCTTTATTGTAGTTTACCACATCCAATAAATACTAATTTCAGTTCTTTACATGGTATTTGAGCTCTTCTTCTAGTCTTTAGCTATGATACAAACCCTAGGCATCATCACTTCCGCCATCACTTGATAAATACCTAGACAGGGCGGCGAGGCTTCGATGCCGCAGTGCCGCCTTGTCCCTCCCCTTTTCCGTGTTCTTTCCAGGTTTTAGTTGTCCTTTTTCGTGTTTTTTATGTTTCTATTCCAAGTTCAATTTCCAATTTTGACCGGATTGTTCCTATCGTTCCTACATTGTCTCGCCAGAATTTCAGCTCGATTGTTTCGCTTCGGTTACTGTTTATTGTTCCAAAACGACTAGTTTGTTAGTGCACCCTGATAGGCTGCTCTAGTTTGTTGTTTGCTCCTTGAACCACTGCTTAGCCGCCCCTACTAGAATTCGCCCCTAGTGCAAACCCTAGCCATCGCCATTCTAGGGGTGCTAGTGACATCTTACCCCTACCACCATGGGAGCCTTAAAAGCCTCTGGTCGGGAAACCCTACAAAGATCGTCATCAAATTTCAGTCCATGAGCAACCATTAGAGGTTCACTGGAATTCATAAAACGGACTTTGATCTTTTTTTGGTCATCGTTTGTTGCCAGCACCCCACCTTGGCTTGGTTGGATGTCTCCGCACTAGTTCTTTGGAATTGGATCAATAGTAGCAGAAGGAGGCAAGTAACTCATTAAGGAAAGGCATGAGTTTCCATTTTCTTAGTAAGTTACGGACAAAGTGATTATTAGCTTTCACCCTTTCTCTGCTTCAAAAAGCTGATATCGATTCGCCAATAGAGAAGGGGGTCGGACATGAATAAGATTTGCGAACATGAAAGATAATCAAGGAAGATGCCAAGAAGTGGGCAAGGAACTTCCATTGGGACTTGTAGTCTTCACTTCTTTTAGAGGCTTTGCGGGGATAATAAGGGCTTCAGTTATTGAAGAAAATGTCCCGATGAACCTTTATTTGCACTTTGTGTCGTTACCCCCATGGTAGGCAGATCTAGCAGGTGACGGTAAAGGTACCTCTGCATTTCCAACCTTCGGAGAGGGCACTGCTGATCGAGCTTTTCCATGCCTAGTCCTAGTTTTGGATAAAAACCTAGAACGGGCTACGGATCTTTACCAATGAAGTTTTTTATGTGAGAAAGTCAAGCCAGGAAATCCCTCTCTCATTCTGGTGCTTGTAAGATAAGACACGTAGATGAAATTAGGAAAGAGGGCCTTGTTAGGGATCCAGGTGTAGATCGACACACACAACCAAACTAACCCCGCGCGAAGAAAAATAATATACAAGATGAACACGCGAGATTTAACGTGGTTCGGTCGATGTGACCTACGTCCACGGGCTGCAACATAGATAATACTTTATTGCTTTCTGCCTCACTCGTGGAATTACAAGTATAATACCACAATATAATAGAGAAAATTAGGGTTTACAACTTAATCCCCAAGAAAACCCTAATGGGCCAAATTAAATAAAAACGGGCCAGGTCTTTAATTTAATTAAATCGCCGTTAAGCCAGGTCTTTAATTTTAATTAATTTGCCGTTAATTTGTCTTTTAACCCGAGCCCAATCAAGACTCCACAAACCCAACAATCTCCCACTTGGAGGCTTGATCATCTTCAAACTGCCTTCGCTGGTGAAACACTTGTACCTCTTGTAATCTTCCTCGTCTTCCTGGTTGCAGCGACCTTCTCATCAGTTAACCTGAAGGCCCGTTGAAGCTCCCCCGAGCTTCAACATATCAGTCATGATTGTATTTGCCCCTGACCCGTTCTCCGTCCCTACCGGCTCCCACTGAAACAAACTACCAGATCCTGAGAACAAACGCTTTCCATATTTAGCAAGTAATTATCTGGAGAGATATTATTAGATGGAATATTAGTTCTTTTAACCCACTGTCATGAAGCACAACCTGTGCTCCCACTGCCATGAAATCCTTTAACTGGTTTTCCTGAACTCTTCCATACACATTCACTCTGAATCTTTCCTATGACTCTAGGTTTCTTACTTGCAAAACAAACCTTCTTCTGTCCACGAGATTCTGTGAACTGGATTTTAGTCTTCTTCAGAACTGGGACGTCACTTCCTTCATATGGTAAACTGACCATATACAATGAACCCATTTTCTTTCCACGAGCAATGACAAGATTCCCTTTAACAACTTTCCACTGCTTATTCCCAAACTTAACCTCATATCCCTGTTCATCCAACTGACCGACAGAAATCAACTGTTTTTTCAAATCAGGAATCAACTGTTTTTTCAAATCACTCTCTGACATCTTCTTCAAAGTCCATGAACTAGCTGAAGTAACTAAATTTATGTCACCCATACCCGTAACATCAAGAACATCATTGTTCACCAGTCTTACCTTACCAAAATCACCCTTTTTTAGATTCTGCAATGCTTTGCTGCTGTGGGTAGCATGAAACGAAGCTCCAGAATCCATGACCCAGGAATCCACACTACTCTCCACGCTACAGATTAAAGCATCATCGTCTGAGTAGTCTGCTGTAGTGTTAACTTCTTTTTGATCATTCGGACACTGATTCCTGAAGAGTCCAACCTGTTTACAGTTCTAACATGTCACATCATTCCGAGCCCTAGACTGACTTCTTTTCCTGTTCTTGCTCCTACTACCTCTGTTATTCTTTCTTCCTCTGCCAACATTAAGTAGTTCACTTGATGATTCACCTGAATTTCTTCGTCTGACATCTTCACCCATAATGATATCCCGAATCCCTTTTAAAGTGAACACGCTGGTGGAACTAGTAATCGCTGTAACAGTACTAGCCCAGCTATCAGGCAATGATGATAACAGTAGTAGAGCCTGAACCTTATCCTCGAATTTGATGCCAACTGACCCAAGTCTTGACAAAATAGAGTTCAAGTTGTTGATGTGCATTAAAACTGAACTTCCCTTTTTCATTTTTGTATTAACCAGCTCTCGAATCAAGAAAACTTTATTTGTTGCCCAAGGCTTCTCGTACATATTAGATAACGCATCTATTAAACTTCTCAATCTGAAGTTTTTCGCTATCAGCCATTATCTCAAACTATAATCTGTTTACTAATCAAGTCAAGACTGAAAGTAGTGCCAAACACAACTATGGCCGGCTGTCTGAACGCGAGATTTAACGTGGTTCGGTCGATGTGACCTACGTCCACAGGCTGCAACCATGATAATACTTTTATTGCTTTCTGCCTCACTCGTGAGGAATTACAAGTATAATACACAATATAAATAGAGAAAATTAGGGTTTACAACTTAATCCCCAAGAAAACCCTAATGGGCCAAAATTAAATAAAAACGGGCCAGGTCTTTAATTTAATTAATCCGCCGTTAAGTTGTCTTTTAACCCGAGCCCAAATCAAGACTCCACAAACCCAACAGGCCTATGCCTTGTTAAGAAAGGTTATAGTGATAACGGTGGGGCTTACTTTCTCTTTGGTTCACCTACTAAATAGATAAGTCATTTACGCTCGACTATAGCCATCGGGGTGAGGATGAGGCAGAAACACTTGCCACATGTGATAATGCCAAATTAGATAGAACAGTTCCTTATCAATGGAAGCCTTTGATGAAAAAGGTAAGTAAATTCTACTTAAGAAGCACAAGCACCCTTTTTTATTCAATAAGGATGAGATAGTGCAGGAGCGGGTCGACGATGACACTAGGGAAGCCCAGTCAACCAATAGGGGAAAAAATTCCATTAGCTTGTTTAAGTGCTACGTGCATGCTTCTTCCGGTGTTATCATATCATCGTCATTGACCGTTTGCCACCACACGCCTCCGGATTCATGCTTATGTCCTCATTCGGTTTACTATTTCCGTTCATGTTTCAGTTTAAAGGATTATGTCATGAATTTCAAGTTTGAGTCCATGTTCATGTTCAGATTCCAGATTCAAATACAAATAAACAATTCAAGATGCAAGTTGGTCATGTTTAACATATATGTTCCAACATGAGTTGGACATTCTCCAACTTTGTGTGCTTCTTCCGCTGTTGTCATATCATCGGCGATCGTATGCCGCCATGCAATGTGGGATTCATGCTTATGTCTTATTCCGGTTTTCTATTTCCGTTCTTGTTTTGGTTGTCCTGATTCCATCATGGATTTCAAGTTCAAGTCCATGTTCATGTTTGTGAAACATTGCCAAAAAGGGTAAATTCTTATTGCAATATTGCCTCACCTACCCTTTTGCCAAGCTTTGTCTCAACTCACTTGTTCTGTTTTTTCAGCTTATGTGCACATTATTAATAGCCAGTTTGTGCATATGTGGTCATGTTGAATGTTATTGTAGGTTTCATACACTCCAATTTGCCATGTGGAATGTTATTTCGTATTGGACTTGATGGATGCCAGCTAAAGTTTAATTACAAAACCTCTGCTGTTAGAAATTTTCAAATTACAATTGACTTCAAGAAAATTCACCACACTATTGTTCATATATGGTTATCATCTTTGCTAGTGGACTTTGGAAGCTATCCTTGTTAAGTAGATCAAAGTTTTTTGTATTCTCTGTTTACATTGTGTTCCTTGTCAAGTAGATCAATTTTTAATAGTATTATCTGTTTAAAAGTTATGATAAACAATGCCCAGTTGAGACCAGTTATGATAGATAACAATCATCTACCCCTCAAGTTCAAAGTCTAGAAAGAAGACATGTGTAACTTCTCTCGGACTCCCACCTTTAAAAACAAGTGTTTTTGGGCTACTTCTCTATTCTTATAATCTGCTTTTTTCCTGCACTTTGTTCATGTTCCTTTGTTCTTGTAATAGTCTTCTAACTCTTCATATTCATTATTAAAGCTTTAACAATCGGTGAAGTGTGAGGTCTTCTTTTTCGAGTGACTGATGCATAGGTTTTGACTAATCCATAGTTTTAGTAACTCTTAAGGATTATTGGATGATGACTTACATGAATCAGCCTATGAAGTACTGCTTTCATGCATTGCATTTTTTGGGTGATCTCTCCATTTGTTTCAATATCTATACGTGTGTGTATCCTCCCCCCCTCTCTCCCCTCTCTCCCCCAAAACACCAATCTCTAGTCATAGTCATGTAAATATTTATTAGATGCTTCCTACATTTTGTGCATATTTACTTCCCATTATGATATGTGTATGTGATCCCACTCATCTTTTATCTCCTTTGTCAATTTTGAACAAATAGGATTGCTATTCCTACTTTGGAGATGCTAGATTTCTAACTAGGTTGAAACAAGCAAAGTAAAAGACATCTTAGGTCCCAGTTTAGACGCATGTGAGTTATTTTCTCATTTATCACCATCTTAAGAAGAAACAAAGACATAAAAAAATGAGTCTAGTGCATCTGTAGACAGTAGTTAAGTATCATGCTATGTTATTACCTTAACCTTGCTTGATTCATAGTTTAAAATTATTTGTTTTTTATCATTGAAAGTCAACTTAGCGAGTAAATTCACGTGCACACTTGATTTGACTGTGGGTGAGTATTTATTTTGAATATTGAGCTCGTTTGCTTTTAATTTAAAACGATAAAATATAGGCAAATGGTTTATAGGAGTCCATTTTTGGGAAGCACCATGACTCTATTGATGTGGTCTTGAATCCCCTCTTTTATCAGTTTATGTACTCCTTACATTCTTTTACTTTTTAACTAATAGAACCTAAATCCGAATCCCTTGGTTATCGGCTATGGTTGTTACAAGTTATCCCAAAGACTTAGCACAAGATTTGGTTTAGTTAGTTGATTGATATATATCATGTATTTGAATGATAGATGAAGAGATAAACATGGATTGTATTATAAATAGTGGATTACATCAAATCAATAAGATCATCAAAAGTTTCTAGCCTCTAATATGGTATCAGAGCTCTATCTCTGAACCTTCTTCCACCTCCCCCCTCCCTTTCTTTCTAATCAACCATGGATAAAATACATCCAGCAATTACGTTAACCAACATCCGGAACTTCATACCTTTCACCCTCGCGATGGAGAACGACCAATACAACTCCTGGGCCGAACTCTTCAAAATACATTGTCGGGCGTTAGATTTCAGCGACCATCTCGAACCAACCGTAGCACCTCCCACTCCTTCTTCTGATCCTCCTACCAAAACTTCTACCAAAGATACCATCAATCCAAAATTATGGTCACGAATCAACGCCATAGTTCTTCAATGGATCTATAGTACGATCTCCAATGATCTTCTTAACACAATTCTTAAACCCAAAGCCAAAGCCTTTGAAGCCTGGAAAGCCCTCGAAAACATCTTTCAAGATAATCAGAACTCACGGGCGGTGTATCTTGAACATAAATTCGTCACCACCCGACTTGACAATTTTCCAAATCTCTCCGCCTACTGCTAAACATTAAAGATGTTGTCCGACCAATTAGCCAACGTCGGAGCACTAGTAACCAACCAACGCCTCGTCCTTCAATTAATCGTTGGCCTGAACGAGTCCTACGACGGGGTAGCCATGATGATACAACAAACATCTCCACTCCCTGATTTCTACGACGCACGCTCGAAGCTAGTCCTCGAAGAAACCCGCAAAGCAAACCAAGCCCCCGCCGTTGCTGCTACTCCACCCGGCACCACCCTTGCCGCTAATACTACTCCACCTTCCAATCCAACCACATGCAACTTTGATCAACAATCTATTCGACCTACCCACGATTTCCGAACCCAATACCAGCGGGGACGAGGCAGAGGCCGAGGTAGGGGACGCCATTCCTATCGAGGTGGCCCCGGATTCCAGGGCCATCCCTACCCTGCTTTTTGGTCTCCGAATTGGTCATCTACCGGGCCTTGGAGTTATCCAAACACAAATTAGGCCTATCCCCTTGTCCATATCATAGTCACATGGATCGCGGTACGTTCCGGTACGCGGTACGAAAACGGGTACGCGGTTCGTCAATATATAAAATTCGGTACGCGGGGGGGTAGGTTCATTCGGAACGCCAATTCGGTACGCGGTACGGTGTACCATATAGTGCGATACACCGTATCCTATAAAAACAATCTATATTATATCTTTTAAAGATAATGAGTGAATTACATATTAAATTAACACATTTTATAATCATATTAAATAACTTTCATAACCAAACGATTCAAAACTTCAAAACAAAAAGTTCATATTTCATAACTTCAAATAAATAACCAACATCTCATAATCATAATTCATAATAGTAAATTCATAAAACTAGTCCAGCCTCTTTCTTTTTCCCTTTGAGCAGCCATTCACATCTTCTTCTTCTTCTTCTTCAAGATCTTCAAACCTTGTACTAGGCCCTTCCAAGTAATCATTTTCTGGATTCACATCCCATTTTTTTGTTGGCCCTTTGTTGTAACTTTCTGAGAATCGAGATTGAAGACGGATGTTGGAATGTATAAACACTAACTTGTCTGCCCGTTTAGTATTTAAACGATTTCTCTTCACACTATGTATATATGAGTAAGTGCTCCAGTTTCTTTCCGCTGATGAGCTGCTAATAGGCTGTGAAAGAACTTTAAGAGCCACTTCGGCTAACTCTTGTGTTTCCGAGCCATAACTGGACCACCAATCAATCGCATCCATGGTGACAGCATCGACTTGAGCTGCTTCCATTGAATACAATCCCTTCTTCATATGAAACCTTGCGAATTGTTCTCGTAACATTTTTTCTTCTGTAGGACTTTCTGCTATCTTTTGAATGCTTCCATAACCCCTTGAACCACTTCTTTGTCTTGATTTGGAGCCTTCCTAGAAACTCCACCCGGTGCTAGCATACGAAGGTAGTTAGTATCATAAAATCTTGGTGACAATGCAAATCCCAAACAATGTAACGGGATCGTCATCTTTTCCCACCTACCTTGCACAATGGAGTGTAGTTGAGGGTAATATGATGCATACTTACTTTGCAACATAACATCTTTAATTTCTCCTAACATGTTATCCATCTTTTCATAAATTTCTCCCATTTTTGAACCTTCGCCATCACAAAACTTGATCATCAGGTATATAGGTTTAGTAATACTTAAAATAGTCTCAACATCATCCCAAAAATCTTCGCTTCTAATTGTGTCAACAACCGTTGACCCGATTGTTCTTGTGTTTTCATCACCGTGTTTTACCCAATCTCTCCAAGAATTTAAGGAAATGGTTGTACCAAGTGCTTCTCTACATCTCATTATCCTTTCTAATAAAATATAGTGAGACGCGAATCTTGTTTTCGCCACTTTTAATAGTTCAAGCTTCGAATTCTCTCTAAAAATTGACAAAGCGTGACCATGATTGATAAAGTATTTCACAATCACTTTGCCCCTTCTATATGTGGTCATCATCCAATCAAACTCTTTTCCAAGATCTTTAAAAACCAAATTTAAGGTATGAACAGAACAAGGAGACCAAAAAATGTGTCTATGTACCTTTTCTATCTCTTTTCCAGCTGCCTTGCAATTCGCAGCGTTGTCAGTAACTACTTGTAGGACATTACTTGGTCCTACGGTTTCAATAGCCCCAAGTAAGTAGTTAGCTATCGCTACCCCGGTTTTATCCAAACCAGAAAAATCCTCTGCATACATAAACATTGCTCCTCGACTGTTCACTGCAAGAACATTAATCAACGGTTTGTGCTTAACATTAGACCATCCATCAGATACAATGGAAACACCTTGTGAATACCACGTGTCCTTGACAGGAGTTAAGTCCTTTTCAACATCTCTAAAACATTCATCGAGCAATACCGTCCTTGCTCTTTCACTAGACGGGGGTTTATATCCTGCAGGTGCTTTGTTGATTGCACTAACCATCTCCAAAAATTGAGGATTACGTAAGACATTAAATGGAATTCCATTAGCACACAACCCTCTCATAATTTTCATATCAACTTGATTTCTTTCCATTACACCAAAACTTTTTTCAAGGGGATTTTTAGAACACTTCTGTTTAGTACTAGTAAATAACGAATTTTTTAAAGACTTTGAAACACCTACCTTTTCAGCCTGCTTAACTCTCTTCAAGAGTTTCTCATACTTTTCACGATCTTTTAGTAAAGCAGGACACCGTTTAATGTCCGTTTTCTTTCCCGGTGGAGCACCAAAAAAGTGAGCATGAATGCGTGTATACGAGCTAGTAGACTTCTGACCGCAATGCTTGCAAACCCAGACTTTTGAACCCCCTGCATTCTTGCTATTACCAGCACCTACAAACTCAACTTCTTGCAACAATGGTTTGTCATCAATCGCCTTTACTTGCTGAACTTCAGAATTCTGTTGCGTGAGATCGTCCACTTCAATTTCTGTATCGCTAAGAACTTGCAAATCTGAATTTTCAGAAGTTTCTTGTCTTGAGGTTGAACTTGAACCACCTTTACCAAAAGCCATTGCTATACGTGAATTGATACCGCCTACTGTGAATTGATTGGTTTGAAGAATTCTGTGTATGCTACTGCCTACTGTGAATTGATATTGAGTTCCAATTTATAATGAAAGCAATAAAATTGGTTCCAAAAATATCAACGGACATTACCTTTTCGATTAATTAACAAAATGGAAAGTCTAAACGTTGCCTTTTCAATTCCCAATCGCGTACCAAACTGATCGAATTCATGAATTTTTGCGATCTGATTCACGAATCGGTGCGACTCGGTTCGCGATTCGAAGTAGCGTGGTTCGATTCCTACTGAAAACGGAATTCGCCTATTTCAGCGAACCAAATCGCGAATCGGATGGCGATTGGTACGCGAATGTACCCGAATCGGGTACGGGCGATCCGATTCGCGATTCGTGGGGTGGGGGAGCGAATCCTGTGACTATGATCTTGATACTGGTGCTACACAACATATGACCAACAAATCAGGTAACTATTCCTCCTATTATTTCAATAATGGTTTTACCATGCATGTCATCGTCGGTAATGGCACGCGTATTCCAATCCACGCTACCGGTCATCAAACCTTATCTTCTTTATATCCACCTTTACAATTAAATAATGTTCTACATGTCCCTTCTATTATTAAGAATTTGCTTTTTGTCCGTCGCTGAACTACCGATAACAATATTTCTATAGAATTTGATCCTTTTGGTTTTCTCGTGAAGGACCTTCCGACCAAGACACCTATAATGCGATGCAATAGCTCGAGGGACTTATATCCGCTTCTACCATCACGACTCTTCTCTACCAACCCAACCGCACTCACAACTATCACCAAAGACATTTGGCATCAATGGCTCGGCCATCCGGGATCCTCTATGTTTCCTTGTTCCAATGATATTTCTTTTTCCAATGTTAAAACGTCTAATATTTGTTCTTGCGTATTCGGCAAACAAATAAAATTACCTTTTATTTCGTCATCTAATTATACTTACTTACCACACTTACTTACCGTTTGATATTATACATAGTGATGTGTGGACCTCACCGATTCAAAGCTCGGGAGGCCATCGATATTATCTTTTGTTCTTAGATGATAAAACTAACTTCATTTGGACGTTTCCCCTCACCCACAAATCACAGGTTTTCTCCATTTTTGTTCAATTCTTTAAACTTAAACAGAACACAATTCAATACAACCATCAAAACAATTCAATGTGACAACAGAAAAGAATATGATAATCGTACATTCCACAATTTTTGCTCTCGACATGGTAAACTTTTTCGCTTCTCTTGTCCTCACACATCCTCCCAAAACGGTAAAGCTGAACGCAAACTTCGCCATCTCAACAACATCATGCGTACCCTCCTCTCTCACTCATCCACACCTCCTTTCTTTTGGCTACACGCCCTCGAACATGCCACCTACCTTCACAACATCCTTCCTAGCAAAATTCTCCACAAATCCTCCCCCACGTTTCTCCTCTATAATCGTCACCCATCATATTCTCACCTACGTGTCTTTGGCTCCCTATGCTACCCTCTGTTCCCCTCCTTTACCATACATAAACTCGCACAACGCTCTACACCTTGTATCTTCCTCGGGTTCCCTCGGAACCGTCGTGGCTACAGGTGCTATAATCCCTCTTCTCGTCAAATAATCATCTCTCGCCATGTCATCTTTGATGAATCCATCTTCCCATTTTCTCAACCGCCATCTTCCCCACCATCCCCCCTCGTTCCTCTGATCACCACCCATTGTTTTGGCAATCATCATCCCCGACCACCACTAAGTCTTCACCGCTCCATGCCCCGGTCCCTCCTTCCATCGACTCCCGTTTCTCCCAAACATATCACCGCCGCTCCAAACCACCCACCACCTCCTCTACTACCACGGCAACCCCACTATCAACGCCTCCCCCTCCCCCTCCTCCCCCTGTCTGTCACTCTATGATCACACGAAGTATGACCCGCACTGCCACCACACCTACCCCTCTTAATCTCAATGCCACTACCCCACCTATGCCTCCGCCACCCTCCCTTATTGATGCCCGTAATACCCCGGAATGGAACCGTGCTATGACCGACGAATTTTGGGCCCTTATTGATAATAATACATGGGAATTAGTACCTCGACATGCACACATGAATGTGGTGCGCAGTATGTGGATTTTTAAACATAAATTCAACTCTGACGGTTCTCTTGAGCGATACAAAGCTCGTTTGGTTTGTGATGGCAGGTCTGAACAGGTTGGGATAGATTGTGGTGACACCTTCAGCCTCGTGGTGAAACCAACTACCATCCGCACGGTACTCAGCTTGGCTCTCACTCACTCCTGGCCGGTACCCCAACTAGACGTGAAAAATGCCTTCTTACATGACAACTTATCAGAGATAGTCTACATGCACCAACCAACAAGATTTCGAGATCCTCAGCATCCTAATCATGTCTGCCTTCTGAAGAAGTCTCTCTATGGCCTTAAACAGGCCCCTCGAGCCTGGTATCAACGCTTCGCTGATTATGTCTCCACGATCGGTTTTCGTCACAATCAATGGGATCATTCATTATTTATCTACAAACAAGGAAACGACGTCGCCTATATCCTTCTTTACGTGGATGATATCTTCCTTATTACTTACTCTGACAAACTTCGGGCTCAGTTCATGTCATACATATCCACAGAATCGCAATGAAAGACTTGGGCCCCGCTCAGCTACTTTCTTGGCATCTCTATCACCCGAACTCGAGACTCTTTCTTCTTGGATCAAAAGAAATATGCCAACGAGATTCTGCAACGGGCCGACATGTCATCTTGCCACTCGTGCGTGACTCTAGTCGACACACAACAAAAAGTTAGTGCCACCATCGGTGATCGTTTATCCGATGGTACTGAATACAGGCGGTTAGCGGGTGCCCTACAATACCTAACTTTCACCGCCCGCACATCACATATGCCATCCAACAACTCTGCATGCACATGCACTCACCGACAACAGCACACATGAATGCCTTGAAACACGTTTTACACTACGTCAAGGGCACTATTTCACATGGGCCACATCTTACTCGGTCACCCTCTCCACATCTGATCGCATACACGAACGCCGATTGGGCCGGCTGTCCAGATACACGGCGGTCGAAATCCGGTTATTGTGCCTGTTTAGGAGATAATCTCCTCTCCTGGTCTTCTAAACGCCAACCGTCCATTTCCCGATCTAGCGCTGAAGCAGAATATCGGGGTGTCGCCGTTATCGTCTCTGAAATTTGTTGGATTCACAATCTCATGCTTGAGCTCCACCGGCCGCCAACTCATGCTACTGTCGTCTATTGTGATAACGTTAGTGCCATTTACTTGTCCGACAATCCCGTCCAACATCAACGAACAAAACACATCGAGCTAGACATCCATTTCGTCCGGGAGAAAGTCGCACGAGGTCAAGTTCGGGTACTACATATTCCATCCCGTTTTCAGAATGCTGATATTTTCACAAAAGGGCTTCCCTGGGTTCTCTTTAAAGATTTTTGGGACAGTCTCAACGTCCGACAACCTCCCGTTTCGACTGCGGGGGTATAATAGAACCCGAATTCGAATCCCTTGGTTATCGGCTATGGTTGTTACAAGTTATCCAAAAGACTTAGCACAAGATTTGGTTTAGTTAGTTGATTGATATATATCATGTATTTGAATGATAGATAAAGAGATAAACATGGATTGTATTATAAATAGAGGATTACATCAAATCAATAAGATCATCAAAAGTTTCTAGCCTCTAATATTAGCATTTATGGTTATCTTTAAATATTTGGTTGGGTGTGTTCTTGGTTAGTTTAGTTAAATGGTATTTAGTTTAGTTGCATGTTTTATTATTAGATTTTTTAGTTATTTTCATATTTTTAATCTGGTTGAAATGGTCATTGATGTTAGCAGCAATTGAAGTAAAATGAATTTGACAAAATGTACCCTAAATTTAGAATTGCATATATACGGGAGATGATAGGAAGTTAATATGTTAATTCTTATACATGGATTGGATCTTTGGGTAGGCTCAACCCACTTCCTGTTTTTTGCCATTGTATGCAAGTAACCTTCTCCCACATACTTTGTTAAAAAAATTGAAGCTGTATTGTGTGGCTATCCCTTGTGGAGCTTTATTTTTCCTTGAACATTTGCATTATGTTTTTTAGCTTTAGTTATTGATTAATTACTCTCTTGTTTAATGTTCTTCCAGAAGCTGATTTTTATTGGCTTGGGTGCTGAAACGTATAATTCTGGCACAGACAAATAAGTCAAGGTTAGTTCCTCAAACATAAAAGCCTTCTTATTTTTCTGTCTTCAGGCTAGTAAACGAGTCAGCTTAGTTGTCTTACAGCTGAGCTAAAAACTAATGTTGGTCAGAAAAGTCATTTTTTGATGAGTTAATAAGGTAAGGATTTGGTCCATGTACTTTTTGGTCATCGGCATTGATTATCGGGTAATGCCGTGATGTTGTTGATCAGGTACTCTTTTTAATACTTATGTGTTCCTTGTGTGTATACTATACAGGAGTGTTTATATGTGTCTATGTGCTCATGTGTGTCCATATCACTCCCTTGACCCTTGATTATCTTGTAAACTTTGTTGGCATGTGAACTATTTTGTTTAGAGTTTTGAAATCATGAATTTGTTTTCTGGCAACTCACATTTGGCTTAGTAACATGTCGACATACCTAATCTGTAAGGTGACATTTTCACCAGTTCACTTATGAATGGGTTTAAGCCTATTATGTTTCATGAAGTGGAAATAAGACTTCACCTTCAGTAGCTGGTTTTTGGGAGTCCATTTTCAGGAAGCATCATCATTAAATGTGGCCTTGAATCCTCTCTTTTATCAGGTTATGTACTTTTTTCGTTCCTTTACTTTTTAGCATTTATGGTGAACTTAGTTTTTGGTAGGGTGCGTTCTTGGTTAGTTTAGTTAAATAGTATTTAGTTTAGTTGCAGGTTTAGTTAGTAGAATTTTAGTTATTTTCTTTTTTTCAATATGGTTGAAATGGTCATTGATGTTAGCAGTTTTTTAAGTAAAATGAAACTAACAAAATGTTCCCTAAAATAAGAACTGCATATATATGGGAGATGATAGGAAGTTAATATGTAAATACTTATACATGGTTGGATGTTTGGGTAGGCTCAACCCAAAATGAAAAACCCTAATGTCTGTGGTGTAAATCAACTGATACGTGGATGTGTTTAGCTTCCCATCTTAATATACATGATTTAAGAAACTAAGTCCCGACAAAAATAGGTTGCAAGTCCACATTCCCTTTCACACACACAATGCTTCTTCTTGTTTTAGCACTCAAATTAGAAATAAAAGTGAAAAAATTAATAATAGTCCTTATGCTCGTATTAATCATGAATGGAAGAAAAGAAAAAATTACTACGGTTATGGAGGATCAGAAAATCAAAATTAGGGCGTTTAAGACCCGAAAATCATCAACATGATCCTCATAACCTAAATGTACCTTAAATACTCACCATGTCATTATTGAAGATCAGAAAATCAAAATAGGGTGTTTAAGAGCCGAAAATCATCAATATTATCCTCATAACCTAAAAAGATAAGAAAAAATTCACCGCGGTTATTGAGGATCAGAAAATCAAAATTAGGGCGTTTAAGACCCGAAAATCATCAATATGATCCTCATAACCTAAATGTACCTTAGATACTCACCATGTCATTTGTTAGGATTATAAAATCAAAATAGGGTGTTTAAGACCTGAAAATCATCAAATATGATCCTCATAACCTAAAAAATCTAAGAAAAAAATCACCGCGGTTATTGAGATCAGAAAATCAAAATTAGGGCGTATTAGCCCCGAAAATCATCAATATGATCCTCATAACCTAAATGTACCTTAGATACTCACCATGTCATTATTGAGGATCAGAAAATCAAAATAGGGCGTTTAAGACCCGAGAATCATTAATATAATCCTCATAACCTAAAAAGAAAAGAAAAAAATCAAAAAAGAAAAAAGTCACCACGGTTATTGAGGATCAGAAAATCAAAATTAGGGCGTTTAAGACCCGAAAATCATCAATATGATCCTCATAACCTAAATATACCTTAAATACTCACCATGTCATTATTGAAGATCAGAAAATCAAAATAGGGCGTTTAAGACCTGAAAATCATCAAATATGATCCTCATAACCTAAAAAATCTAAGAAAAAAATCACCGCGGTTATTGAGGATTAGAAAATCGAAATTAGGGCGTATAAGACCCGAAAATCATCAATATGATCCTTATAACCTAAATGTACCTTAGATACTCACCATGTCATTATTGAGGATCAGAAAATCAAAATAGGGCGTTTAAGACCCGAAAATCATTAATATAATCCTCATAACCTAAAAAAGAAAAGAAAAAAATCAAAAAAGAAAAAAGTCACCACGGTTATTGAGGATCAGAAAATCAAAATTAGGGCGTTTAAGACCCGAAAATCATCAATATGATCCTCATAACCTAAATGTACCTTAGATACTCACCATGTCATTATTTAGGATCTGAAAATCAAAACAGGACATTTAAGACTTGTAAATCATCGGTATGATCCTCAAAACCTAAAAAGAAAAGAAAAAAATCTAAGAAAAAAATCACCGCGGTTATTGAAGATCAGAAAATCGAAATTAGGGCGTTTAAGACCCGAAAATCATTAATATGATCCTCATAACCTAAATGTACCTTAGATACTCACCATGTCATTATTGAGGATCAGAAAATCCAAATAGGGCGTTAAAGACCCGAAAATCATCAATATTATCCTCATAACCTAAAAAGAAAATAAAAAATTTAAAATCACCGTGGTTATTGAGGATCAGAAAATCAAAATTAGGGCGTTTAAGACCCGAAAATCATCAATATGATCCTCATAACCTAAATATACCTTAAATACTCACCATGTCATTATTGAAGATCAGAAAATCAAAATAGGGCGTTTAAGACCTGAAAATCATCAAATATGATCCTCATAACCTAAAAAATCTAAGAAAAAAATCACC
Organism: Flaveria ramosissima; assembly: GCA_025215565.1. Lineage (NCBI taxonomy): Eukaryota > Viridiplantae > Streptophyta > Magnoliopsida > Asterales > Asteraceae > Flaveria > Flaveria ramosissima. The sequence continues at coordinate 81,143,189 of CM046029.1, read as the reverse complement.
GCGGTTATTGAGGATCAGAAAATCGAAATTAGGGCGTATAAGACCCGAAAATCATCAATATGATCCTCATAACCTAAATGTACCTTAGATACTCACCATGTCATTATTGAGGATCAGAAAATCAAAATAGGGCGTTTAAGACCCGAAAATCATTAATATAATCCTCATAACCTAAAAAAGAAAAGAAAAAAATCAAAAAAGAAAAAAGACACCACGGTTATTGAGGATCAGAAAATCAAAATTAGGGCGTTTAAGACCCGAAAATCATCAATATGATCCTCATAACCTAAATGTACCTTAGATACTCACCATGTCATTATTTAGGATCTGAAAATCAAAACAGGACATTTAAGACTTGTAAATCATCGGTATGATCCTCAAAACCTAAAAAGAAAAGAAAAAAATCTAAGAAAAAAATCACCGCGGTTATTGAAGATCAGAAAATCGAAATTAGGGCGTTTAAGACCCGAAAATCATTAATATGATCCTCATAACCTAAATGTACCTTAGATACTCACCATGTCATTATTGAGGATCAGAAAATCCAAATAGGGCGTTAAAGACCCGAAAATCATCAATATTATCCTCATAACCTAAAAAGAAAATAAAAAATTTAAAATCACCGCGGTTATTGAGGATCAGAAAATCAAAATTAGGGCGTTTAAGACCCGAAAATCATCATTATGATCCTCATAACCTAAATGTACCTTAGATACTCACCATGTCATTATCGAGGATCAGAAAATCAATATAGGACGTTTAAGATCCGAAAATCATCAATATGATCCTCATAACCTTAACGTACCTTTAATTCTCACCGTGTCAATTATTAGAGGTGCATGGCCAAGTCAAGTTGTGGTTTGGTGAATTGTCAAAAAAACTTTTGAGGTTAGGTAGATTTTACTGTGTTTGTTAAGTGTGGTGACACTTAATTCATTATGGTAAATATAATTAAAATCACAAGCACAAAGCATTAGTTGGGACAATCAAGGTTAGAGCAATAGTACTATTCCTTAGTAACATGAGGTGTGAAAAATGTTAACGCGTTAATTATGATCCCTTTACTTTTCCTTTCGAGACGAAAAAGTATTAAGTTTGGGAATATGATCATCTGAGATTTAATGCATGTTTTAGGCATAAACATTGTATGTTTACAATTATTATTCTACGTCGAAACATGTTACTTTGTATGCATTTGTATGTGTAGGGTTGCAGTGGAAGATGTGATTTATCAGGATGCAAATTATCAAACCGGGCACATGTTGATGGAGAGAAAGTAGTTTAAAGCTCATGTGTGCAAGAAAGAACCAACAAAAGTTATGCAATAAAAATACATGTAGAAGTCCTACTAGCACTTAGAAAGGTGGCATCGTCAACTGTTGGAATGGATAATTCTCGTACAAACAATGAAGTCAAGGTTAGTTCCTCAACTGTAAAAACCTGTAAATTTTCTGTCTTCTTTCTGTCTTCTGGTTAGTTAACAAGTCAGCTTAATTGTGTTACTGAGCTAAAAACTGATGTATGCTCTTGGTCAGAAAATGCATTGTGTGATGAGTTGATAAAATTAAGAATTGGTCCATGTATAGTTTTGGTAATTGGTATATACAAAGGAAACTATGCCCCTGATAATCTTTCAGCTAGATATGCTTTTAGTTGTATCTTTTCCTGACCTACTTTTAATTTGAGATATTTGACTGAATGGCTTCTTGTTTGGTACAATTATTTCTTCTCAAATCTATATATGATTTGAACAGATGTTTTTTATACGTGCAGCTAACAAATTTTAATGATGAAAACTGTCTGTGTTTTCACCTATTTTTTTGTCAATGGTTTTCAGATGCACGTATGGTAGCCTGTGTACATTTGCATCAATATTATGTAGTTTTTTACAACTGATTAAGCAGTCTGCCATCCTTCATTTTGCTATATGTTGTGCTTTAGACATGCCTTTTATTTTTAACGTCTTCTCGGTGTGGGTGTGTGTGTATTGGGTGCATTCTTTCTTCTGTCTCAGCCAGATTCTGATGGATGTCCACCTCAATGCGCACCAGCATCATGTGAGACCAATTATTATACACAACCCTAATCTACCCCCTGTTTTATACTAATGCCTCAGAAGCAACTATTTCAGGGAATGATTTTGGGGTATATCCTTCCTACATGGCACCCTCAAGTTCAGAGTCTGCAAAGAAGACAGATGTATTGATAGAACCCAAAACAGTAAGCTTGAATCAAGCTGGAAAGAAATACAAATAGACCCGGTTCAAGATGGGTTGATCTCCGATAACAAGGTATATAAACCTTACTTTTGATGAACATAAACAAAGACAAAAACAAATAACACATAACAATACTATTCAAACTAAAACTTCCTTAACTTCTCCCACAATTTCAGCACCTGATTTCGTGGAACACCCACCCCACCTTCTGAAAATTGAATCTTTCCCGCCGCCAAGCACTGCCACTGGATTCCTATCAATACTACGCGCCCGGAGAAACGACTTGTCCTCAAGTCGAAACAAAGTGGTTCGAGTGAAACCTTGTTGACCGGTGTCAAAAACCCAACATTGTGCCATTATCGAGCAATGTGTCGAGTAACTGTTGCAACCTGCTGTGACTGTTACAACCCAACATGGTAAAGACGAGTCAACACAATTTTTAACTTCTTGAGGGTCCCCAAATTCAGCCATCTGAAGACATTGTAAGTTGCAAATGGCACTTTGTGTCTCGACAACTTTAAGGATGGCACAAAGCCTAATCTGAATAATTTTTGTATTATTGAGGGTGTCACCTTTTGTTACCGGCGTCAGGTTCAGTTCGGGGTCCTCCGCCTCTTCTCGCGACTTTAATAGCTTGAAGGTATCCACCTTGTTGAGATGCCTGGAATCATATTTATCTATGCTTTTAAAGCATTCCCCACGTGGATATCGACCTTGTTTTTCGGTGTCAAGGATGCTTGGTGTGTTTTCGTTTGGAAGTGTCGATGACAAAGAAACAGGGGGTGAATTAGGTTTAAATGCAGATGTGGAAGATAAGGTTTTATTGGGCCTATGGTGACCTCTCTTGGACTCAAGTTCAAGGGCCAAACTCGTTGCATCATAAACAGTACGAGGCTTATGGAGTCTAACATCAGCCTTTAAATCTTCTTTGAGCCCATTTAGAAACACACCTAGTAAGCAATTTTCTGGCCAATTAGAAACCCTAGCTGATCGACGTGCAAATTTTTTGCGATAATCATGAACTGTTCTTTGCGATAATCAGAAACCAAATTAATTTTTAGTCCCACCATCTTCCTTGAATGGTCCCTCATATGAACAACATATTCTTTAATTTTTACTTTTTAAAATGAGTCTAGTGCTAATGCATAAAGCATGAGTGGACAGTAGTTAAGTATCATGCTATGTTATTACCTTAACCTTGTTTGATTCATAGTTTAAAATTATCTGTTTTTATCGGTGAAAGTTAACTTAGTGAGTAAATTCACCTGCACACATGATTTGACCGTGGGTGAGTTTTTATTTGAATTTTGAGTTTGTTGTTGCTTTTAATTTGAAAACGATATAAGATAGGCAAATGTTTTGATAAGATTAGAAATCCAGAGAGGTCTATTAATCTTTTATTTGGTTTCTTTTACGTTAACAATAAACATTATTGTCCATATATGAGAATACAGAATACACAGCTGTCTAGCGTTCTCTTTTACTAGTTGTTTGGCACTTGTAGGAAGTGAATGTTATTATGACTCCTGCCGAACTGTGCAGAAGTCCTTCTAGCACTTAGAAAGGTGGTATCGTCACTCTTGGAATGGATAATTCTCGTACCAACAATGAAGTTAAGGTTAGTTCCTCAACCGTAAAAACCTGTAAATTTTCTTTGTCTTCTGGTTGGTAAACAAGTCAGCTTAGTTGTGTTACAGCTTAGCTAAACTTGATGTATGCTCCTGATAATCTTTCAGCTAGATATGCTTTTAGTTGTATCTTTTCTTGACCTACTTTTAGTTTGAGATATTTGACTGAATGGCTTCTTGTTTGCTACAATTATTTCTTCTCAAATCTAAACATGATTTGAACAGATGTTTTTCAAATGTGCAGCTAACAAATTTTAATGATGAGAAGTCTGTTTTTTTGTCAATGGTTTTCAGATGCAAAGAAGACAGATTTAACTTCTATGGGACAGGTATGTTTAGAGTGATTTTGGGGTAAATCATTCCTACATGGCACCCTCAAGTTTAGAGTGTGCAAAGAAAGATTAAACTTCTATGGGACAGGTATGTTTTGGGCTACTTTTCTATTTATTAATAATCAGATGCAGTGATGGGATGGACCTATTGTTGTTTAATCTGTTGTATTTCTGCAATTTGTTCCTGTTTGCTCTGTTCTCGTAAATTTCTTCATATTCACAATCAAGCTCTATCGATTGGTGAAGTGATGGGCTTTCTTTTTTGAGTGACTAATGCATGGTTTTAGTTATTTCTTAAAAATTATCGGATGATGCAGGAATAAGCATATGAAGTACTGCTTTCATGCATTGCATCTTCTAGGTAATCTCTCTCTCTCTCTCTCTCTCTCTCTATATATATATATATATATATATATATATATATATATATATATATATATATATGATGGAATATGGTAAAACCCTGTTCGTGTGCCCATCTCATTGATAAGCATTATATAAGAATACAATTTACACAATACACCTTTAACTATCGTGTTCTAATCGAAACCATCTAAACAATAAATATATACGCTAATACACCCCCTCAGTCTAATGTGGAGGATCACGAAGGGTTAGACTGGTTCGAAAGTCTTCAAAAAGAACTCTTGGTAGACCTTTTGTAAAGATATCTGAAAAGTTATGTCTGGTTGGCACATGGAGAACACGAATATGACCACGTTGCACTTTTTCTCTGACAAAGTGGAGATCAACTTCAACATGCTTGGTTCTCTGATGTTGAACCGGGTTACCGGAAAGATACATGGCACTGACATTGTCGGTGTAAACAAGAGAAGCACGCCTGACCGGACAACCAAGGTCGAGAAGAAGGTTACGGATCCAACAAATCTCGGCCACAACATTAGCAATACCCCGATACTCCGCCTCCGCACTAGAGCGTGAAACAACCGTCTGTCTTTTAGAAGACCAAGAAATTAAATTATCACCAAAAAAGATGCAATACCCGGAAGTGGAGCGTCTAGTGTCCGGACATCCAGCCCAGTCGGCATCCGTATAAGCGACAAGTGACGAGACTGGACATGAGCGCATGGTGATGCCTAAATCGACTGTACCACGGACGTAGCGAAGAATGCGTTTAAGAGCATTAAAGTGATCCGTGCGGGGGGCATGCATGTACATACACACTTGCTGTACGGCATAAGAGATATCCGGTCTAGTGAATGTCAGATACTGTAAAGCCCCAGCAAGGCTGCGATATAAAGTCAGATCTGAAAATAAGTCACCTGATTCAGCGCTCAGCTTACCTGCAGTGTCAACAGGAGTCTGAACGGGGTTACAGTCGAGCATCTTAGCTCGTTGTAGAAGATCCAAGGCATACCGACTTTGAGATAAAAATAAACCATCTTTGGTATGTTTCACTGCAACACCCAAAAAATAACTGAGAGGACCCAAATCCTTCATAGAGAACTCCCGAGCTAAATGACCCATGAAATGCTGCTTTAACTGAGGAGAGGAGGTAACCATGATTATGTCATCCACATAAAGCAATATATAAGCAATATCACTCCCTCGACGATAAGTAAGAAGCGAATGATCGGATGAACTGAGACGAAACCCAAGTGTAGTAACATAATCTGTGAAGCGTTGGTACCAAGCACGAGGAGCCTGCTTGAGACCATATAATGAGCGCTTCAAGCGACACACATGATCTGGTACATTGGGTGTTTAAAACCAGGAGGCTGATGCATAAAGACAGTCTCAGACAAATAACCATGTAAAAACGCATTCTTGACATCAAGTTGCGTCATATCCCACCTGTTAGCCAAAGCAATAGATAAAACAGTTCGTATAGTGGCCGGTTTAACAACCGGACTAAACGTCTCATCACAATCAACTCCGACTTGTTGTGACCTACCATCCCCAACCAAACGCGCTTTGTAGCGCTCCAAGGATCCATCCGACTTAAGTTTGGGTTTATAAATCCACATGCACCTTATAACATTCATATTTGGTCGACGAGGTACCAACTCCCACGTCTTATTGTCAATAAGAGCCGAAAACTCATCACGCATGGCTTGGTTCCAAATTGGCTTATTTAGGGCATCATGTAAGGTTTTCGGGGTGGGTTCAATAGAGGAGGTGGAAAGGTTAAATGGAGTTTTAGGTTTAAGGCTACCGGTTTGGCTACGGGTACGCATGGGATGAGTGGGCGGTGGAGGAGGAGGAGGTGGAGGTGGTGGTGTTGGGGACGTCGGATGCGCTGGTGTAGTAACGGTGGGAGGTGTGGGGGTGGCCGGTGGGGCTGATGGTGTTGTATCAGCATGTGATGGTGAATGGGGCGGCTGGTCGGGTGTGCGAGAGGGGGCAGCTGGTTGCCGGCGTTGATAGAAAGTGCCCCACCGTTGAGTGGGGGCAGCGGGATGGGTGGTTTGGGGAGGTGGGGTAGGGGTGGGGGGGGGAGTTGTAAGTTGATGAACGATAGCCGGATGAAGTGTGGAATCGGTTTCCTTGTGAAGAAAGTCATATGAGACCGGGGCACCCGAACGGAAGGGAAACGTGTTTTCGTCAAACAAGACATGACGAGAGATGATAATCTTTCTTGTAGAAAGATCATAACACTTGTACCCCCGATGATGAGAGGGGTATCCTAGGAAAACACAGGGAAAGGAACGGTTTTGAAGTTTATGAGTGGTGGTGGATGGAAGTAACGGGTAGCATAAACACCCGAAAGTTCGGAGATGAGAATAGGAAGGAGGTTTATGATAGAGGAGAGTGGTAGGAGTATGATGGAACTTAGTTTTGGAGGGAAGAATGTTGATAATGTAAGTGGCCATCTCTAAGGCGTGGTGCCAAAAGGATGGTGGTAAGGACGCGTGAGTTAGAAGAGTTCTAAGAATATTATTAATGGAACGAATTTTACGCTCGGCCTTACCATTTTGAGACGACGTGTGAGGGCAAGAGAAACGAAATTGCATACCCGTTTTATTGCAAAAATCATGAAAGGATCGATTGTTATATTCTGTGCCATTATCACATTGGAAAGTCTTGATTTGTCTTTCAAATTGTGTTTTGATAAGAGTTTGAAATTGTAAAAACGTAGAAAACACATCAGACTTATATTTAAGCGGGTATGTCCACAGAAAATTTGTGTAATCATCTAGAAACAAGATATAATAGCGATGACCTAATGAACTAGATATAGGAGAGGACCACAAATCACTATGAATTATGTCAAATGGCATAGATGTAAATGACAATGAATCATGAAACGGTAATTTTATTTGTTTCCCAAAGACACACGATTGACATAAGTTGTTATTACGAAAAGACGAAACAGAAATAGACTGTTGATTATTCAAAACACGTAATAAAGAAGTCCCCGGGTGACCCAAACGATGATGCCACAAATCTTGAGAAAAAGCAGCAAACGTTGAAGGAGTTGATTGAGCTGGAAAAGTGAGTGGATATAGGTCCCCGGTGCTGTTGCATCTAAGGATAGGGCGCTTGGTGATGAAATCCTTCACAAGAAAACCGAAACGGTCAAATTCAATTGCAATATCATTATCAGTTGTAAGTTTGCGAACAGAAAGCAAGTTTTTAATCAGACCGTTTGAAATAAGAATATTTGGTAATTTTAGTGGCGGGTATGGTGGTGAGAGGACGGTTTGGCCAATGCCGGTGGTTGGAATTTTGGAACCATTGCCAACGATAATATGTTTTGAGCTATTATTGATATAAGAGGAGAGTTTACCTGGAGTGTGAGCCATGTGGTTTGTTGCACCCGTATCCATATACCAGTTTTGATCAGGATTAAGAGTCATGGTATGTAGGGCTTGCTCAATGTTAGTAGGTGCAAACGAAGCTTCCGAACCCGCATAAGAAGAACCTGCATAATTAGCGGACGGACCGGGACCAAGTAAACCAGGAGCACGTGGTGCGCCACGACCAAACGGGGCCGTAGGGTACGGGCATGGAGGAGCCGCCCCCCACGGGTGAGAGTACTGCCATGGGTAGCCCCATGGGGGCTGAGAAGTGTATCCATATGGCGGGTAGGAGTTGTAACGACCCCCACCACGACCGTTTCGACCTCCTCTACGTCCACCTCTATTGCCTCGACCACCACGTCCACGATAACCCTCATCGCGTGACCGAGGAGGTTGCTCAGCAACTGCCGCAGCGGCTGCTGCTGGTTGGTCAGGCGCAACGCCATGTGGCGCTTGGGCAGCAACATTGGCATTCGGTTGAGACTCGTTCATACACGCTTTGCGTCCCTCCTCCATAATCAACCTAGACCGGGCAACAGCGAAGGTCGGGAACTCATCAGATTGCTGTAAATTAGTTGCTAGATTATCATATTCCATATTCAACCCTGCAATAAGCTGTAAAACAAGATTTTGGTCAGTAACAGGGGCATCAACATTAGAGAGCTGATCGGCCAATGATTTTAACTCCTGACAATATGCAGATGCATTAGGGAAGGCTGAAATCTTGCAATTCACAAACTTATTTTGCAAGTAGATAGCTCTGGTGGGCTTGCTATCAATGAATAATTGTTCAAGCGCCTTCCACGCCTTAGCAGCGGTATTAGTGGGACTAAGAATGGTGGTGAGAAGGTCGGTGGTGATGGTACTGTAAATCCATTGTAAGACAATAGCATCCAGCTGTTCCCATTCTTCGTCATGATCCGATGCGCCTTCTTTTGCGGGAATAATGTGATCAAGAACCTTGCAGACGGTACATTGCACCTTGAACAGAGCCATCCAATTGTTATAATTGCCGTCATCCGTACCTAGAACAAGTGGGATGTGGTTTTTAATATTCGTGACGGTGGTTGCGGGATGGAGGCCGGGGGCTGTTGATGGTTGTGGTTTGTCTCCGCCTCCTGCCATGAATTCAGAATCGAATCAAGGAGAAGGATTGATTGGTTGCAAGAAGAAACAAAAGGGGAAGGATCGAATAGGGGGAATGCGAACAGCCGGCTGAGGAGGAAGCCAGAGAAGAGCTGTCGCAGAGAAGAGAAGGATCGAATTAGGGTTAGCTAAAGTTTAGGCTCGTGATACCATGATGGAATATGGTAAAACCCTGTTCGTGTGCCCTTCTCATTGATAAGCATTATATAAGAATACAATTTACACAATACACCTTTAACTATCGTGTTCTAATCGAAACCATCTAAACAATAAATATATACGCTAATAATATATATATATATATATATATATATATATATATATATATATATATATGTGGACGGTTTTGTTAAAAAAATTGAAGATGTATTGTGTGGCTATCCCTTGTGGAGCTTTATTATTCCTTGAGCATTTGCATTATATTTTTTAGCTTTAGTTATTGATGAATTACTCTCTTGTTTCTATTCCCTCTTCAGAAGGTAATGTTTTTCCGGAAATTCATTTTCATGGCCTTGGCTGTTGGAACGTATAATTCTAGCACTGACAATGAAGTCAAGGTTAGTTTCTCATCCATAAAATCCTTATTTTTATTTGTCTTTAGCTTAGTAAACGAATCGGCTTAGTTGTGATGCAAATACAGAAGCAATCAAATGGCTCGAAGATCTAATGATAATCATAGTCGATAGATCAACGGTCTTACATTTTATAAATTAACAAAAACTTCTAACAAATAAAAACAAAGACTAATATTTATACAGTTATACTAAACCTAACAATTAAAGATAATAATAAACTAAAAAAATAACATAAATAAATAGATAATTAAAGAAATAAAATTCAAATTCAAATTTGAAGTCTGGATCATACTTCCCGGGTTGGAAAAAACTCGTCCTCGAGTTCTGCTTCCGCAACAAAGCCACCCGGGGGATGTGAAGGGAGGATCAAATCGTTTTTGTTTACTATAAACCGCACTAGGAACAAGAACTTGATATTAGTCTTCTTTAGCCTTCTTCATAGGAAGAATATTTATACTAAATACTAATCACCTAATGATATTAGATAAACAAAAAAACTAATATATAATCAAACTTAAACTAATAGATAATCCCCTTTTTGGAAAAACTCGTCCTCGAGTTTTGCCTCCTTGTCATAGCCACTTGGGTCGAAGGGAAAATCAGGTCGCTTCAAGTGTTCAATTCCCATCTCATCTCGAGTAGTAGTAAGCTGAGAAGAGTAGCCCAACTCCCAAACATTTGTTGAGCATAACTTATTTTCATAAACACATTGCTCATCTAATTTAGCCACCTGCCCATTACTACTATTTTCTAATAGACTTTTATTAAATGGGGCACTATAATTAATTACATATTTGGGATATAACCCATCAGAATCCATCTTTGAATTTGGAAATATTGGGTGTATGTGATGATGGTATTAGGTAATTTCACCGTTAATTTTTTCTTCCTTGTCATCACAGCTAATGATTATTTTTAAATGGCCATGATCATCACATCCATATTTGTCGGCGAATATATAAGTTGAAAGCCTATCTCGATCACGGGCACACGAACCACCAATGTTCTTGTCAATGTTGAATCTTGTATGCCCAAGACACATACAAGATTGATGTGGTTAGTACGTTATGATTCAAGTCGGGTCATACCCAATAACAAGCTAAACAAACGCCAATAAATATTTATTTGTTGATAAGATCAAACAAATAAATAAACAAACAAACATACATACATACCCAGTAATTCCCACTTAAGAGCAGGGTCTGGGAGGGGTAGTTGGTAGCGAGTCTTTCCTCTATCTTGAGAGATAGAGAGACTGCTTCCGAGGAGACACCCGACTCAATAAGAAAAACAATAACCGTAGCAATCATAATATACGACATACAACACACAGGTAAAGATCACATAAAAGCTCAGAAAGTGTGTACAACAAATAAGCGGCAAGAAACGCGAGAAAGGGCAGATTGAAGAAAACAGGGGTCCCGCAACTAAGTCTACGTCTACCCTTCCTACCCACAGATCCCGCTAAAAGTCTTTAATTTTAATTCTACGCCTCCACGCACTCCTATCCTCGATCATGTGCTCAGAGAGGTGCAAATATACCATATCTCGCCTAATTATCTCGTCCCAAGTCAACCTATGTCTACCTCTACTCCTCCTACCCTCTACGTTGATGTTCTCTACTGCTCTAACGGGTGCAACCATCAGCCTCCGCTTTTTTTAACGACATTATTTTTTCAAAAAAAATTCACCATAAATTTCAGTATTTTTTTATCTTTCCAACGCCTACCATATTGACATACTTTTCTAAAAAAAATCGTACATCCGTTTTTTACATATGTGTAAATCTAGTTATACACATGTGTAGTACTGGATTTACACATATGTAAAACGAATTTCGTTAAAAAAACGGGAATTTTTTTTTATTTTTTATAAACTTTTTTTATTTTTCAATGAAAGAGGGAAAGTAGGGGAACATTTTTATTTTTTTATTTTTATGTTATTTTATGATTTATAAATTTTTTAAATATGTTTTTGTTAATTACAATTTTACAATTGAGAACTAGTGGTTGAGATTGTTTCCTAGAGTTCTAACAAAAAAAAACTAGTTCTCATTTGATCCCTCCCCTATATATATGTATATATATGTATATACATAGGTATATATATACGTATACGTATATATATACGTATATACATACGTATATACCTACGTATATACGTATATACATACGTATATATATATATATATATATATATATATATATATATATATATATATATATATATATATATATATATATATATATATATATATATATATATATATATATATATATATATATATATATAGGGTCAGGTTCTTTGCAGAACTTGATTTATTTTCAGAACTCACAGAACTAATCTTAACCACTCATTATTTTTCAATCTTAAAATTTTAAAATTATATAAAAAGGGTATAACAGTAAAACATTAAAACTTCTCTCTTGTAACACCCGGAAATTACCTTTCTTATGGCTTTACGTATTATGACGAATGAATTGAAGTATTATGTAACGTAAAGTGGAAAGTGATGACACGCCTTGCATGTATCGGATAACGGGTCCTTCTTTGTGACTGACCATTATGTGGAACCTCTACCGCTTACCCTTAGTACTGTGGCATACGTTTAGCTGTTCATTTATTGACTTCGGCCCAGTGGCTATGACCGTCGGTTATCATTAGTACTGTGGCATACGTTTAGCTGTTCATTTATTGACTTCGGCCCAGTAGCTAAGACTGATTGGTTAACCCCAGTACCGTGGCATACGTTTAGCTGTTCATTTATTGACTTCGGCCCGGTAGCTGTGACTAAATGGGGTGTAGCATATGGTATTGGTATGGATGATGTCCGATGCGCAAGTAAGTTAAAAGGAACAAATGAACGAACGAATGAATGAAGAAGATAATAATGATACTATCTATGCGTACGTATGATGTGTGATCATGTCAAAGTAACGGATGGTTTTATATGAAAGTAAAGTATGTTTTATTATTAAAACTAGAACTCACTCAGCAACGCTGACTTTTATTGCATTTTCCAGTTGGCAGGTAAATGATTGCTGAGGATGGCACGGCGAAGCTACTCAGCTCTTTTGGGATGGCATCCAATTATATAGCTTTTGTGATGTAATGCAAACATGAATTTTTGTAACCGGATAATGGTGTATTATTTGGCAAAAGTATTTATAATGAAATGTGATGTCATTTTTAAATGTTTCCGCTGCAATGTTTTCTTAATGAAATTGTAATTATATGTTTTATGTGCGATGAATGACCAACTGTAGGCGTCCCGGGAACGGGGCCTTACAAGTTGGTATCAGAGCCAAAGTTTAAGTGAAATGGGTAAATTTTCAAAATAAACCTTAACTTAAACTGAGAATGGGACGGAAAGGGAATGGGATGCCAAACTGAGTAGCTGCGTGCCATCAGGTATTTTCTTAAAGTTAACCGGATTTATGTGCGCATGGTATATGTTATGTGTTGTATGTAGATTCGAATACTGATGTAGTCAGGACAGGTAATACTTGGGGTATGAAGAGTACAGTAAGTGGCTAATCACAACTGACCACTGTAATTAGGGACTTACTATACTTGACATAAACTGAGTTGTTTCCTTGAATGACCGTGTTGGTGTTTGAATCTTTCAGTGTGTTAGAGAATGGCTGGTGGTAGATCTTCTAGAGCTTCTAGGGGTGGAGGCCGTGATGGCCCTGTTGCTGAACCACGCCCTAAGAGAGGAAGGCCTAGAGCTGAGAAAGAGGTTCCTGCAGAACCTGAGACTCCTCATCCAGAAGCTGGGGATGAGAGTGCGAACTTAAGGGCCTCGGTAAAGGAGGCTGTGGTTGAGGAAGTGCATCAGGTCATGCAGACAATCTTACCGTCTGTGGTGACCGAAGTCATCAAAGCTGTGAAGGAGGGGGAACGAAAGGAGAGGAATCGGGCCTCGGGGGAGCAACCGGAGCCTGAAACTATTTTCTCCGATAATGAGGAGGAAGAGGAAGAGGAGCCTGTGCGGGAGGTGGCACGAGGCTGTAACTACGGGGTGTTCATGAGATGCAAGCCCCCAACTTTTGACGGTAATGGCAATGCCGCTGCTGCTCACCGATGGGTGAGAGAAATGGAGGCTGTTCTCGACATAAGCGAATGCCGAGAAGATCAGAAGGTAAAGTTTGCCACCCACTCCTTTGTGGACTCGGCATTATGCTGGTGGGACAACATTGTCCAAGCTGAGGGTAATCGGGCGATCGGGAGAATGAGGTGGCCCGAACTGAAGAAGATGGTAATTGAGGAGTTCTGTCCTCACAGGGAAATGGATAAGATTGAGAGGGAGTTCCTGCAGCTGGAGGCGGGATCCATGACGCACCAGCAATATACTACCAAGTTCAACGAGATGGCACGTCTGGTGCCGGATCAAGTGACACCTCTGTCCCGAAAGATCAAGAGGTACATTCAGGGTTTACCGGTGGATGTTCGCCGGCATATGATCGCCGCCCGGCCAAGTACGTTTAGGTCGGCGGTGGATTTGGCGGGAAGATTGTATGATGAGAGGACGGTGGTGGTGACTGATGGTGGCAGGAAGAGCGGTGGTGACCGGATCTGGCAGGGGAAGAGGTTTGGTCGGGGTGAGGCCTCGACGGGTAACAAAAAGGCACGGGTGGATGACCGCCGCGTGACCACCCCGGGAGCAGGGTCGAGGAGATGTGGAAAGTGTGGAAAGGAGCATGCGGGAGAATGCAGGCTGGGTTTGAACGTGTGCTTCAAGTGTGGGAAGACTGGGCATATGGCGAAGGATTGCCTGACGGGCAAATGTTTTAACTGTGGGGAAATTGGTCATATGAGCAGGGATTGCAAGAAGCCGAGGGCTGAGGGTTCAGGGGCGAAGAGGACGGGAGGTGATGGACCGAGGGCGAGCGCCAGGGCATTCACCATGACCCAGGAGGAGGCTAGGACGGACCCTGACGTTGTGTCCGGTACGTTTCTGGTGAACCAAACTTTAGCTTCTGTGTTATTTGATTCTGGTGCTAGTAGGAGTTTTATTTCTGCTGCTTTCTGTGCTAAGCTTCCTGTTGGTAGTAGATGTGTTGATGCGCCCTTTGATGTAGAAACTGCCATAGGTAAGTCTACCAGGATTTCTGAGATGATAAAGAATTGTGATGTGGAGCTTGAGGGTCATAAGTTTCCTATTAGACCGTTTGTGATGACCTTAGGTGGTTTTGATTTGGTACTTGGGATGGATTGGTTAGCGGACTTCGAGGCGAACATTGTGTGTCGCAAGAAGATGATTCGATTGTCGGCGCCTGACGGTAGTTCAGTGACGGTATATGGTGATCGGGTTACTACGATTTCGAAGGTGATCTCGATGGCGGTGGCGGGAAAGTGTATGAGGCGTGGATGTAGTGCCTACTTGGCCTATGTAAAGGATGTGGATACGCCAACACCACAACTAGCCGATGTACCGGTTGTGTGTGACTTTCCAGATGTGTTTCCAGAAGACTTATCAGGAGTGCCACCTGACAGAGAGATCGAGTTTCAGATTGATCTGATACCGGGTGCCCAACCTGTTGCCAAGGCACCGTATCGGTTGGCTCCGACCGAGATGAAAGAGTTGATGGAGCAGTTGCAAGAATTGCTCGATAAGGGGTTCATTAGACCGAGTATCTCTCCTTGGGGTGCTCCGGTCCTGTTTGTGAAGAAGAAGGACGGTAGTATGAGGATGTGCATCGACTACCGCGAGCTGAACAAGTTGACAGTGAAGAACCGATACCCCTTACCGAGGATAGATGATTTGTTCGATCAGCTCCAGGGTGCCAGTTGGTTTTCAAGGATAGATCTTCGATCTGGTTACCATCAGTTGAAGGTGAAGGAGCAAGACATTCCTAAAACAGCTTTCCGTACGCGCTATGGTCACTACGAGTTCCTCGTCATGTCTTTTGGTTTGACCAACGCGCCAGCTGCTTTTATGGATTTGATGAACCGCGTGTGTCGGCCTATGATGGATAAATCAGTGATAGTGTTTATTGATGATATCCTGATTTACTCGAGGAGCGAAGCAGAGCATG
The DNA here is from genome assembly GCA_025215565.1 of Flaveria ramosissima. Lineage (NCBI taxonomy): Eukaryota > Viridiplantae > Streptophyta > Magnoliopsida > Asterales > Asteraceae > Flaveria > Flaveria ramosissima. The sequence goes on along the minus strand of CM046029.1, from coordinate 81,127,484 downwards.
CCAGACACATTCGGGAGGTTTTAGAGACGCTGAGGAGGGAGAAGTTATATGCAAAATTCTCCAAGTGCGCGTTCTGGTTGCGCGAAGTTCAGTTCTTGGGTCACGTGGTGAATCCCGATGGGATTATGGTGGACCCGACAAAAGTGGAGGCGGTTATGCAATGGAAGTCGCCAAAGACGCCATCCGAGATTCGTAGCTTCTTGGGTTTGGCGGGTTACTACAGAAGATTTATTCAAGACTTCTCTAAGATTGCTTCTCCACTAACCAAGTTGACCCGAAAAGATGTGAAGTTCGTATGGGGTCAAGCTCAAGAGAAGGCGTTTGAAGAATTGAAGGCGAGATTGACTCAAGCTCCTGTTCTGTCATTACCCGATGGAAGTGAAGATCTGGTGGTTTATTCCGATGCTTCTTACTCGGGGTTGGGGTGCGTGTTAATGCAGAGAGGAAAGGTCATAGCATATGCATCCCGACAGTTGAAAGTTCATGAGGTCAATTATCCTACTCATGACTTGGAGCTGGCAGCCGTGGTCTTTGCATTGAAGATTTGGAGGCACTACCTCTACGGGACGAAGTGCACCATATTCACTGACCACAAGAGTCTGAAGTACTTCTTTGAGCAGAAGGATTTGAACATGAGACAGAGGCGGTGGTTGGAACTTATAAAGGATTATGATTGTGAGATCCACTACCATCCGGGCAAGGCCAACGTGGTGGCTGATGCCCTTAGCCGAAAAGAGAGGCCCGAGCCGATTCGGGTGAAAGTGTATCAGCTGATCATGACCTCCGATGTGATGAAGCAGGTTAAAGGGTTTCAAGATGAGGCATTGAAAGAAGATCATCTTAACTCTGAAAGAATGAGAGGTCTGGTTGGAGAATTGGGTGAAAACACGCTCGGTGTTAGAACCCGATTCGATCGTGTGTGGATTCCTCGTTTTGGGGATCTACGGGGGAAGATAATGGATGAAGCTCACAAGACTCGGTACTCCATTCATCCTGGTGCCACGAAGATGTACCATGATATGAAGAAAGATTATTGGTGGCCGGGTATGAAGCGCGATGTGGTGGAGTACGTGAGTAAGTGCCTTACTTGCTTACAGGTGAAGGCCGAGCACCAAAAGCCGTATGGGAAGATACAACCTTTGGATATACCGGAATGGAAGTGGGAGCACATCACCATGGATTTCATCACAAAGCTACCGCGTACTCCGAAAGGGTACGATGCCATATGGGTGATAGTTGATCGTTTGACAAAGAGTGCTCACTTCCTACCGATCCGCGAGACATATTCATCTGAGAGGTTGGCTGATCTGTTCATCAAGGAGATTGTGACTCGTCATGGTGTGCCGGTGTCTATTGTGTCGGATCGCGACACTCGGTTTACATCTAAATTCTGGAAGAAGTTCCACGACGCTATGGGGACGAGGTTACATATCAGCACGGCTTATCATCCCCAGACTGATGGTCAGTCAGAAAGGACCATTCAGACGCTGGAAGACATGCTTCGGGCATGTGTGATTGATTTTGGTGGAAGTTGGGATGACCACCTACCGTTAGCCGAATTCTCATATAACAACAGTTATCACGCCAGCATTGGCATGCCTCCATATGAGATGCTATACGGTAGGAGATGCAGAACACCCGTTTGTTGGGGTGATATTGGTCAGAAGGAATTGGGGAGCGTCGAGGTAATCGAGGCTACGACTGAGAAGCTTGAGAGGATCAAAGCCTTCATGAAGGCAGCTAAAGACAGACAGAAGTCGTATGCTGATAAACGACGCAGACCGATTGAGTTCCAGGTGGGTGACCGGGTTATGTTGAAGGTCTCACCTTGGAAGGGTATCATTCGCTTCCGAAAGCGGGGCAAGTTGAGCCCAAGATATATAGGCCCTTTCCGAATTATTGCTCGAGTAGGAGAGGTGGCCTATAGACTAGAGTTACCGGATGAGCTAAGTGGAATTCACCCGACATTCCATGTATCTCATCTAAGGAAGTGCTTAGCAGATGAAGATATGATTGTCCCATTGGAAGATATCGAAGTAGATGAACGGCTCAATTATGTGGAGCAACCAGTGGCAATCATCGACCGAAAGGAGAAAAGGCTAAGGAATAAAGTGGTTCCTCTTGTGCGTGTACAGTGGAAGCACAGGAAGGAATCCGAGTCGACGTGGGAGACTGAGGAAGAAATGAGACAATATTATCCACGTTTGTTCGAGGAATGACAGGTTTCGGGGACGAAACCTATTTAAGGGGGGTGGACTTGTAACACCCGGAAATTTATTATTTTGAAGCCGGCGAAGAAAGAAAAGAAACAAAGTCCAAAGTCGAGGGACCAAACTCGCCAACGAAGAAAAATTGGGAGATGTGGTGGTATGTGTAGGGAGAGGGCAGCCCACTCTCCCCACACACTCCAAAATTTCAGCTCACAAAGAGGAGAAGAGAGAAAAGAGGAGAAAAAGGAGAAAAAGTGGTGGTTTTCGGGTAATTCGGGTGTCCAAATCCGTCGAGTGGCAAACCAAATCGAAGCTCTTGTCTTTGTGCTCGATTGTGTGAGTTCTAGGACCCCACTTTTACCTGTTTTCAACTGATTTTGGGGGCTGGAAGATGTCAAAAACCCGTTTTTATGTGTGTGTATGTTTGACCCATTTGGGTGTGATGCGTATGAGGTGTTTAGAGTATGTTTTCGGGCTTGTGTGTGCTTGTATGGTGTTAAGGTATACATTCCTAGGGTCCAGGAGGGTTGATTTAGGCTTAGAATGGGTTTGGATGAGCTTGGAGGCCGAAAATGGCAGATTGGGTTCGGGGTGAACTCCATTCTGCATCAGCTAGGGCTAGGCGACCGAATGAAGGCCATACGGCCGAATGAGGGCGATTGAAGGTCATTCGCACGATTGGGGTTCAGTCGCACGACTGGGAGTCCATTCGCATGAGGGATGTGCGACTGAGGGTTCAGTCGCATAGATGCTTAGTCGCATGAGTTCATTCGCATGAGGTTAGTCGCATAGGTGCCCATTCGCAGCAATCCCATTCGCACAAGGTCCATACGCACGATTGGATGTTCATTCGCATAGATGACCATCCGCATGGGTCCAGTCGCATGATGTTCAGTCGCATGGAGGCCATGCGACTGAAGGGTGTCCATACGCCCGAATAGGGCTGTTGCACTCGAATGAATGTGTAGTTTGACTTCTGGCCTTCGGGGAAAGGTGCAGATGTAAGTTTGGACGTAAGGTAAACCGTAAGAGCATGCAAGAGTATGGTTATGGTCTTAGAGTGCATATAGGGCATGATGGTGATGATGTTGCATGTTTATGCATATTATGAATGTATGATGTTGCCCTGTATGATGATGATGAATATGTTTGATAAGTTCCTTGTTATGATGTATGATTACCTTTCTTATGGCTTTACGTATTATGACAAATGAAATGAAGTATTATGTAACGTAAAGTGGAAAGTGATGACACGCCTTGCATGCATCGGATAACGGGTCCTTCTTTGTGATTGACCATATGTGGAACCTCTACCGCTTACCCTTAGTACTGTGGCATACGTTTAGCTGTTCATTTATTGACTTCGGCCCAGTGGCTATGACCGTCGGTTATCATTAGTACTGTGGCATACGTTTAGTTGTTCATTATTGACTTCGGCCCAGTAGCTAAGACTGATTGGTTAACCCCAGTACCGTGGCATACGTTTAGCTGTTCATTTATTGACTTCGGCCCGGTAGCTGTGACTAAATGGGGGTGTAGCATATGGTATTGGTATGGATGATGTCCGATGCGCAAGTAAGTTAAAGGAACAAATGAACGAACGAATGAATGAAGAAGATAATAATGATACTATCTATGCGTACGTATGATGTGTGATCATGTCAAAGTAACGGATGGTTTTATATGAAAGTAAAGTATGTTTATTATTAAAACTAGAACTCACTCAGCAACGCTGACTTTTATTGCATTTTCCAGTTGGCAGGTAAATGATTGCTGAGGATGGCACGGCGAAGCTACTCAGCTCTTTTGGGATGGCATCCAATTATATAGCTTTTGTGATGTAATGCAAACATGAATTTTGTAACCGGATAATGGTGTATTATTTGGCAAAAGTATTTATAATGAAATGTGATGTCATTTTTAAATGTTTCCGCTGCAATGTTTTCTTAATGAATTGTAATTATATGTTTTACGTGCGATGAATGACCAACTGTAGGCGTCCCGGGAACGGGGCCTTACATCTCTCCAATTAAACAATTAATTTATCTCTCATCTTTTCTCTCTCATATTTTTTTCCATATATCACATATGTTAACATCAAAATGATTATATTGTTATAAATATGTTAAACGTAAAAATCCATCTAAAATATGAATGCTATGTTTTTATATTTGAATATTTTTAATAATTATTTACATATGTATTAAACAACTTTACAAAAATGAAAATTTATTTACATACATGTAAATATTAATATCATTCATATATTTTTTGAATTAATAACTATTTACATATGGGTACATTTGATACTAATTATTTATTTTTCAAATTGTACGCTATTTTCTTAAATCTTCTAATAGAATGTCAATTTACATATATGTAAAAAAATGTCTTGAGATTCTCTTTTTTACATATACGTAATAAAAATACATGTCTTGAGAAGCTTCTATTTTTCTATTTACCCATAGTTAATTCCAAACGAGTTCAATTACTTTCAGTGCATCACAAAGAACAAACTCATAGTGAATTCTAATCTAAAAGTCATATTTCATCACACCTAATGAAGTTCAAGATGTATCCCATGTAATAACTCTTTTTCTATTAAACCCCACAAGACTAAGATGAATAATATAGAAAATACGTACTGTACAAATTTACATACAAATAAATTCAAATCTATTACCATAGTTTACATCACCTTCAATTGTTGATCATGAATGCCAACATGCTAAGGATTCTTGCAGTGATCCAAACGTGGCAACTAAAAACTTATCTTTTAACAATGATTGTTATTATCATAAATTATTAAAATAATTTCTTTCAGGTACCTAGATCATAATATATAATGATGAAATCATTAGTTCTGACACTAACCGATACCAATGCACCTTCAACGATAGTTTTAGTCTCCTTTACTCCGAAGACGTTCTGCATTAAAGAAACTCAAAAATACTGTAGGAGTTTGCGTCTTTGCGATTGCAAATAAAGCGGAACACATAGTAAAAGTATAAATTCTTGGCTAACTAGAAATTCCTCCATATAATTCTTTCTCGCCAGAGAAGATGAAGGCGGCGATGGGTATGGTGACGACGGTGATGGTGACGGAGAAGGTAAAGGTGATGGCGGTGAAGCAACGGTAGTGATTTGTTTGGATTATTGTCTCTTCTTAGACTTCGTAACTTGACTTTTAAGTGGTTTCTTGTGATCCAGCGCAAAAACTTGGAGCGATCTGAACATTTCTTAACATGCTTAAGAACCTAATTGCAATTCCAATTAGAGCAATTTGAATTTTTTTTCTACGGTTGTTCCTTGATTGGTGGAAAGATATATTAATTAAGAGATTGATTGATTATTAATTAAGGAAGTTTTAAAATTGTTTGAGTAAAAAATACCTATAATACCCTTTTAATTTTAATTAGTTATTTTAATCTTTTATTAAATTCAATTAAATTTTAGCCATTGATTAAATGATCAAAGAGTCTAGATTAGTTCTCACAGTTCTGAAATTATTTGAGAGTTCTGAAATGATCTTATCCATATATATATATATATATATATATATATATATATATATATATTATATATATATATATATATATATATATATATATATATATTATATCTATATATATATATTATATATATATATATATATATATATATATATATCATACATACCTACATACATATGTCTATATATATCTACATACATATGTATATATATATATACATATATATAACTATACCTATCTATCCTATATCTTCTATATATATATATCTATATATATATATCTATCCATAACCTACATATGTATACGATATATACATATATACATATATACATACATACATATGTATGTATATATATACATACATACATATGTATGTATATATATACATACATACATATGTATGTAGTATATACATACATACATATGTATGTATGTATTACATACATACATATGTATGTATGTATATACATACATACATATGTATGTATGTTATAACATACATACATATTATGTATGTATATACCTACATACATATGTATGTATGTATATACATACATACATATGTATGTATATATACACACACACACATATATATATATATATATATATATATATGTGTGTTATATACATACATACATATACGTATATATATATAGGGTTAGGATCTTTTCAGGACTTGTAAAGATTGCGAGAACTACGAGAACTAATCCTAACCATTCATTAATATAATTTTTATTTATATTTAATTTAGTCTTAAAGGGTATTAATGTCATTTTATATTTGTGCATTTACTTGTTTTCCTTTTTTCAATATCTTTAATTAGGAAAGTTAATGTTTTCAAAGTTTGATCCAATTTCCCTTTCTTAAGAGATTGTAGACACCTTCATCATTTTTTTCATGTTCAACATTCGATTATTTCATCTGATTTGCACATCCTAATTCATATTTCTTGGGAAATTAGTTTCGAATTATCAAGCTAAACTGAAAAAGATCGCACCTTCCATTGAACATCTTTGTTCTCTATTTCAAAATCCTATCAGAATTTCCTTTGAAGACGATTACAGGTTAATTATTCATAATCTCGTATATTTCCATTCAGTTCAGATCACGTTTTATAACTAATTCGATTCATATTGCATGAAATGTCGTCCCGTTAAGGTTTTGATATGGCGGTTAACCCGATTGATATCCAAAATCAAATGGAGCAAGTGGTTAATGAAGACACTATTGTTGATGAAGGTTACTTTGGCACATATCAAAAGAGTAGGAAACGTTTTTGTCGCTATTGCGATTCTTTCGGTTATCATAATGCTAAGAATTTTCATTTGAAACTAGAGTAGTCTTATTTGTTTTTTTGTAATGGATGATGAATCATTTGATTAATATAATTAATTTTATATTATTTAATGATTGTTGTTGTGGGTAATATTGATACTATTTTAGTACTTATACTACTGTTGCTATTGTAAGTTTACCCATTTTATGTTTATTCAAATGATCGTAAGCTGAAAATTTTGTTTTCTTAAAATTTGTCTATTTTTTTACATATATGTAAGTGTGCTTTAATGTGTTCACCAGGTAAATGGTTATAGAATCTCTCATTTAGTGATGACTTGTACAAACTCTATATCTTGCAAAATTTCTGTACGAAATGCAATTCACCTAGTAACAAAATTACCAATATCCACTGTGCTATGTCAAACACTAACTTACATGATAAAGAAACATGTATTCTATTAATAAAACTTTCAATATTAACTAATTTACATATGTGTAAATCATTTTGCAGCAAAAATTATAATATCCATTTACTTGTATATATGTAAATCACGTAGTAACAAAATTTCCAGCCGCCAATAACTTACATTATAAATAAACATGTAACAACTAATCATATCATACATCAAATATCATAATAAGTGTTTAAATTTAAACATCATGCATATTGTGTCAAGCTTTCTTCCGTCTCCTTCTCAATTTATAACTCATAAACATCATACATATTATGTCCAAATTCCTTCTTTTCAGGACCGGAGAATTATTAGCACATCAGTTTATTTTTAAAACACCTCTTCTACATTTTTAAGTTTTCTTCATTTTATTACTTCTCGTATATTCTTTGTAAGTATCGACAACTAATTTCTCAAACCTCTTTCTTACGTCATCATCAACTCCAAACAAACTTCATTTTTATTATTGTACTCTGTATAATATATGAAATAGTCATCAAAACACAATTATATATTCATGTAATATTTCTCTACAACATTTTAGGTTATGTAGAGATGATATACGATTTATATAATTTCAATATTAAACAATATAAATCTAACATGTTGTTAAAGTTTAAACATGTTATTCTAACGATTCTTGTAAATCTGACTTATTGTTACAATTAATGAAACTATTAGATTACTTTTAATACAAAATCCTTCAATTTTACATATATGTTCAAATGCAGATCAACATACACCCTTACTCTTACAAATACTTTTCCTGCATAATAAGCATCTTCTTCACCCATGTGTAAATTTTCCAACCAAATTACACCTTTCCTTTAACAAGTTAATTCACTTTTTGTTCACATGAACCCTAACTTCTAACATTTAAAACCCCAAACCTAGATTCCAACACCTATAACCTCACACCTGATTGTATCATATTCCATTTACATATGAAATTAAAAGAAAACACAACATACCTTTAAAATCACTAATCAATTATCAACATCACTAGATAACTTATAAAACGAGTATCAATTGAATCCTTTTACAAGATTATACGAAATATGCAGAATGTATCAACAAACAAATAAAAGTTTTGGGTTAAACACTTGCAATCGATTCCAAATCCATCACAGATCGATTGTTGATGCCTATGTAATGGCATATGATTGTGGATGCCTATGTAATGCCTATATGAATCATAGCTTGCTAACTCCAGACCCCTGTATATCAATTTAATATACAACTAAACATCCATATAGATAACTGTCTGTACATGACTAGTCAATGTCGTAAGAGAAATTTACATCTTATTTACATCAAACACTCAATTAAAGGTGTATATAAAAAATAATTTAGCTAGACAAATACATTGTAAATGCTAACTGTGCTATATATTGAATTGCCCTTGTTCTTTAATACCAAACAGAGACGTATGTCCTTTGTTATGAATTTTTAACCCATATTTACATATACGTGTAGTGAGACAAATATACTAGAGTTTGTGATTCTTAAATAAAAGGATACAGATACAACTATATTTCACAGTGTAAACTATATTATTTTCAGAGTTTGAAACACACAATTACACATACGTATACAAAGATTACTATTTTTCACATTTACCCATACGTACAGTTACAAACATTTTACCAATTAATCATTATTATTGCATCAAAGCTACGGTTCTGAAGCACACTAAATACCAACTTTGAATCACATCCAAATCTCAAATTGAAACATTATATACCAAACAGTCACAACTATCCATTTTTTATGATGTTGGAACACATGTATACACATACGTCTACATACACAACTAAATAATTAATCTGCTAATTACATATACGTATACATACTTAATTATGTTACACGGAACCAACTATCATTTTTACTAAATTTATACCCAGTTTTACACACACGTAAACCACTTTGGCAAATAAGTTCAACTATCCAAAAAAATTGCTCAAACTACCCACTATTAGAACAACAAAACATAGATTCTAAAGAGCCCTAAATACCTAAAATCTACACAACCAAATCCCAAATTGAAATATAATATACCATTCGCATTATGTATATTCACACAAACCATTAATTACTCAAACAGTGATAACATTAGTCTCGTTTTTTTGGCTAGATTGAACAATAATTCACAATGATTTTAAACCAAAATCATTAATGCATGTTTGATTCATCATCAATTGAAGTTTTTACAAAACCATTCAGAACTATAATTGCAAATATCAACAAAAATTAACATAATTGCAGAAACTTACGTCGACTTCCTGTTTCGCAACTTCAATGACCACACTGCGAGCTTGAATGAACAATCTTTGTAATCCTGGAAGCTTCTTCAATTTTGCTTTTTATTTTGTTTCTCAATTAGGGAGGATTTGATTTACTGGATTCCACCAAAAAGAAACAGGTTACCATATACAAGACAGATGACAATTTACATATATACCCTTTTCATATAAAATTACATATTCTTTTGTCTTGAAAATTTACTTTATTACCCCATTTAATCTCAACCATAGATTAATCTAATCAATGGTTACAAAAGGTTCTTGTAGTTCTCATTTAAAATACAGTCCTGCAATGAACCGGACCCTATATATATATATACACGTATATATATATACACGTATACACGTATACACGTATACACGTATACACGTACATATACGTATACACGTACATATACGTATATATACGTATATATACGTATACACGTATATATACGTATATATACGTATATACGTATATATATATACGTATATATATACGTATATATATATACGTATATAAATATATATACGTATATACGTATATACGTATATACGTATATATATATATATATATATATATATATATATATATATATATATATATATAAGAGGACAATAAAAGAATATAAGGAGGACATTAAAGAATTGAAGGATGACAATAAAAAGTACATTTACATTAAGTTTTAGGCTTTAAGTCTTTACAAGTGTTAAAACACTTTATTCAATACTTTAAAGCTAAACCTAATGTTTTTTTTTCCTTTTTGACTTTTTGGTTTGTCACACATCAACGGTTGGAGCCAATATAGATTAAACTACTATAAGTAGAAAAGTCTCATTACTTGAACAAAATAAACTATATATGCTCTTTATGACTAAGTTGGGTAAACAATGTGCATTTTTTTATTAATAATAGATATTAATTTTTTAGTGCACGTATTTAGAAATTTTTCAACGGTTCAAAGCTCCCACGAAAAATCTTAACTCAAGATCTATTAGGTTGTAAACGCGTCGAGTCGGATCGGCTTCTTTTGTAAACGGGTCGATCTCTAGCTAAGTTGTCCACCCGTGTTTCCCAATGCATCGCGCGGGCACCGCACTAGCATGTGTGAACTAGAAACTCAAAAGAATAATGTGAGGTAACAGGTGGTATGTGATGATTGACCGACTGGACATGGTACATGATTAGACTGTAATTTTATTTTTCATTGTTTTATTTGAATTTAAAGATCATTATAAAATATTTGTTTGTAAAACTAAATTTATAGTGGATGAGTGTCCAAGTGGTTTGTGTGAGTGCTTTGAATCTCACATTCACCTGGGCTCGCACTACAAGAAGGGAGACTAATAGGGTTTAAATATCCTATTCATCAGATCCATAAATATGGCGGGAGCATTGGTTAATCCAAATGGCATCACCAGAAATTCATAATGTCCATACCTTGTTCTGAATGCTGTCTTAGGTATATCTTCATCCTGTATTCTTAACTGATGATACCCCGATCTTAAGTCTATTTTTGAAAAGTAACTAGATCCCTGTAATTGATCAAATAGATCGTCTATTCTAGGTAAGGGATACCTATTCTTCACAGTTACCTTATTGAGTTCTCTATAGTCTATACACATTCTAAACGTTCCATCCTTTTTCTTAACAAATAAAACTGGTGCTCCCCAGGGTGATACACTAGGGCGTATAAATCCTTTATCCAAAAGTTCCTGAAGTTGGCTCATTAATTCCTTCATTTCAGTAGGTGCTAAACGGTAGGGTGCCTTAGCAATAGGGGTTGTTCCTGGTATCAGTTCAATTTTGAATTCTACTTGACGAGGAGGTGGTAAACCAGGTAATTCATCAGGAAATATATCAGAATATTCATTGACAATTGGAACATCTTTCAGGTTTACTTTGTCTATCTTAGTGTCAACAATATGGGTCAGATAAGCCAAACATTTCTTACTTAGACATTTTTGTGCATTCTTACAAGAAATTATCTTTATGGTACCCCTAGGTTGTTCACCATATATACACAGTGTTCTATTCTCTTTAACCAAAGGAATTTTGATCATTTTCTTACCACATACTATTTCAGCTTGATTTTTACTTAACCAATCCATTCCTACAACAATGTCAAATCCTCCTAAATCAATAGGAATCAGGTCTATATAAAATAGTTTTCATCTAGATTCATTGTGCAATTAGGAATGATTTCATAAGCTTCGATTGTCTTACCATCAGCTAATTCTATCATATATTTTTGATTTAGCTTTTCTGAGGTTAGGTTAAGTAGTGGTCTAAACATATTTGAAACAAAACTATGGGTTGCTCCAGTATCGAATAGTACAGTAGCATACTGATCGTTTATAGGAAACGTACCCGTGACAACCTCTGGTTCGTGTCGAGCTTCTTCCGCCTGTATTATGAATGCTGCTCTCCCCCGAGGGTTGTTCTGATTAACCGGAGCCTTTCCTTTTAGTTGTGGACATTTGTTTCGGCGATGGTTTTCATTTCCACATTGATAGCAGACTGGTTTTGGATTTGCAGGGTTTTTGCAGTCTCGGGATACATGTCCCTTTTTCTTGCAGTTGTAACAGATTACCATCGCACAGTTGCCTTGATGATATCTTTGGCAAGTGTTGCACCATGGCTGGTTTTCTGCCTGGGGTTTCTTTTCCCGTGTCATTCCTAGGTAGTTCCGAGTGGGCTGTCTAACTATTCGTTTCTGAGGGGTTCCTTTAAATCTTCCTCCTGGACTATCATCATTCCACTTTCTCTTTTCTCCTGATCTAGGGTTACCTAATGATCCATTTCTTATCATTTCGTCTGTCAAGCTTCCTGATAAACTTACAGTATCTTGAAAAGTCTTGGGCCTAGCAGATTTTACTAGTCCCCTTATCTGTGGCACTAGTCCCCAAATATATCTTCCTATTCTTTTTGATTCTGGGGCCACTAAATGTGGTACTAACCTCGAGAGTTCATTGTACCTGTCGGTGTACTCCCGATGTGCTGCTCCTTTCATTTCTAAAGCTAAAAATTCAGTTTCTAATTTTTCTATTTCATTATAAGGACAGTATTTTTCTATAACTAATCCTCTGAATTCCTCCCAACTTAACTCATTCATAACGTGCCTACCTTTAGTGGTCATCTCCATTTTCCACCAGGATTGTGCTTCCCCTTTTAATGAATGCGAGGCAAACAAGGTTCTGTTGTTATTGGCACATTTGCTGATTTCCAGAGTTGATTCCATCTCATCTAACCAGCGTAGAGCTTGTACAGCTCCGCCTCTACCATCAAATTCTCGGGGTCTACATGACATAAAGGCTTTGTAGGAACATCCTTTCTCTGTTATAATCTCCTCTGCTGGTTGTTCTCTTATGGCATCATCCATTGGTATTTCGTTGCCGGGTGTTGTTGTACCGAGGTTTAGGTTTTGTTGAAGTTGAGTTACTAGTATGGGTATGGCAGCCTCCAATTGCTGTGACACTATCCGGGAGATCCTTTCATCTTCATTGGCTGTCGAGTTTACAGGTGTTTCTTCCCAAGTCTAGTTCTAGGTCGTCCCACTCGCGCAGTCCTCCTTACGGGTTGCGTATTCCTTCTTGGCGGCATGCATGTCTTTCTATAGTTAATTGTAGTCAATATTAAAAGAATTTTAGATTCTTAACAATATTCTAGCTAACACATAGCAAGTAATAGTTCAAACACACAAGATGTATTTCATTTAAATTCTTATTAGAAATTTCAATATTAAAAGTTAGCTTCTAATTTCCCTGCACCCATTTCCATATTCTTGAGAAGATGTTTCCTTGGGTGCTTTTAGTTCTTTAACATCCTTCTGAATGTCCCTGATCCCTCGTTGAATTTTCTTGAGCTGTTTAAGGGTTTGTTGAGTGGCTGCGTTTTGATCTTCATCCATCCTTTGTCTTTTAGCCTTTCTTTCTTCGTTTTTGAGGAAGTCAGTTTCTTGTATCTCCTTGCCTTCATCTTGCTTGGTTTTGAATTTGTTTCCGGGTCGTACCTTTTCCTAGGAGTTTTAATGGTATATCCCCCTACCATTACCGGTGCACGACGGACATAAAATTTAGGCTTATGATTATCTTCATCTTTGGTTGGAGAAGGTTCTAAAATTTGCTGAGGTTCAGGTTCAGGTGTAAGTTCTTTGTGATTGTTATAGTCCGAATATTCGGATGAGTCAGTCTCACAGAAATTGTTATCAGTACTCATGGCTGCAAAACAAATCCTTTCATGATTTTGAACCCAACAGTTAGTTACCTGTTTCCATATATTATAAATTCCTTACTATAAAAGAAAATATTAAAATGTTCATGGAATCATATCACACAAATTCATATATACACATAATCATACTGATATGAGCTTATGGTTATAGTCTATGTATTTCATGGTACCTAAATCTCTATAACCAATGGCTCTGATACCAACCTGTCACATCCCGGCGGAAACGTGAAATGCTTAGGGTGTGACCTGTTTGCTCAGAACTCATTGATACACAACTTTTACCAAGTATCACATGACATATTTCATAAATAAGCACAATAGATATTATCACATAACATAACATATTTCATAATATAAGAGTTAGGATTACACTAATTCATGATAGTCAAAATTTGAAATAACATAATCCTATTACATTAAAGTCCTAACAGCAACATCTTCAGAGACGATGGAAGTGAGCATCCACCGAAACACTGAGATCATACAAGTTCACTGTCAGGTTTACACAAACTTTCCCCACAACCTCTCCCCAGCCATTATAAACATCAAAGGAGAACATTAAGCTGTTAGTCATGGTAAATTCCTGAAAAAGCATACCCAAAACAGTCAACATAAAGTTGGTAAGCTTCACAGGTTTATTAAACATGTAACATTGATGCATTATATACAACCAAACCTCACATAGCAATCAGATCATTCATATCTGTCTTAACATATTTCATAAATCAGATAATATAGCATCACAACACTCATCTCATTGGTGCAGGAAATATTTTTCCTAAGTAGCGCTACCAATATTATCTAACGGTTCCACATCCGAATTAATGGTTGTAACATAAATTTCAGAAATAATGCATCAATTTGTAAATTAGTATGCTTTTTTTCCAAAACTTTATAAAATCAAAATGGGCTATGAAACTCACCTTTTCTCCAAATGGTAACCTACTATAAACAAGAAAAATATTTATAGTTTAGAAAAATGTATTTTTCTTTAACATTTTTAGCACCTCAGGTTATAAAATTTATTTTATAAGTTAGGCTTTTGTATAAATCACGAAATTTTTACAGTGGACATATTCTAATATTAAATACAATATACTAAAATTTCATATTATTATTATTTTCAGACCATTTCTTATAATTTTTACATTATTTGGATAATTTCTTAGAAATACCTTCGGGCCTCTAAAATTAGTCAAACTTTGTCAGAATAATTTTTATAATTCTTATAGTTTCTCAAAATTTTCTCATGTTTTAAATCATAGCAGAGTCACTTTTTATAATTTTTCTCATTATACTCTTATTTGCTAAAAATATCAGAACATGCTCAAAAATTCTAATTTTTACACAGACTGTTCTATTTCTATTCTTATATTTTCTATAAATTTCTCATAATTTATTTCATAATTTAAGTATTTTTCCCGATTTTTAGTTGACAGAATAGTTAAAAATTCATATTTCAGATATAATTTTGAGTTAGGTCACGAAATTTTTCCAGTAAATTCTAAAATTTGTAATAGTCAATATATAATTTTTCCATATATTTACTAGGGTCGGTTCTTCTGATATGATTTTTCCTCTTATATTCTTAGATATTATATATAAATTTATTCATTTATAGAAATGGCACCAAATTTTGCAGAGCTCTATTTCCTAATATTCTAAATATATTTTTAATGTTTGTTCCCACAATCATAGTTATTAATATGCAGAACTGATTTAACAAACTATAACTATTTTAACCCTTTTGTTGATAATTTCTTGTTATAAATTTGATTTTTAAGATTTGTTTTACTTATTTCAGATTTTTTTAAAATCTTTCTTTTTGTTCTGGAAAATAAGTTTAACTTTGTATATGTTTTTATAAGAACCTTGAATGTTTTAATCAAAAGGGTTAATCACATGTGTTTATTTAACACATGTTTGGTTTTCATAATTTTAATCAAGTAGGGTTTTAGGGGTTAGAACCTTGATTTTGACAGAAGGAGAGTATGAGGAGATGATGAGGATGGCCTAAGGATCCGTTTGGTTTTAGTGTTCTTGATAATCTTCCGGGAGATGGTGCTTCCACGAGGCTTGGATGTTGCTGCTTTGTAACCGAGAGAGATGTAGGTAATGATGATAATATGTGATGGCTATGGTGTTATCCGAGAGTGGGGATGATTGTGGTGGTGTACGGTGTTCGTGAGATGAGGAGTGGGGATGGAGATTGATGGGCGACCGAATGAAGGTGGGTATTCGGTTGTAGATTGGTGATTTGGGTTTCCATCGGCCGAGACCTCCAAATAGTGGAGGTGTAATCATGAGGTCTAGTCTTAGGGTGTGAGGTGGAAGATATAGGCTTAGTGAGTCGGTTCTTAGGGTGCTAGGTGGCGAGTTGTGGCTTAGCTTAGTGGTAAGGTGGGTATAGGTGTCACACAAAGAGAGGGGTGAGTCATTGATCATTAATGGGTGTTTAAGGTGTAAACGGGTGTAAACAGGGTGGGGTGTTCAAGGGTGTGTAAACGAGTGTTCAAGGGTGTTAATGAGTCGGTTCTTGAACTTAAATGGTACTTTGTTTGGGGTTTAGGTTTAGGTGTAGGGGATTTGTTTAGATTTGTTTTGATGTCAAGTTTCTCTTGATGTTAACTTATGTTTATGATGTTTGGTTGGGTTGTATTTGGTTTGTTTATTATTGTATTGTTGATGTATTTTGATCATATGTAGTTTTGTATCAAGGAATCATGTTTATGAATACATGCATACGTAACTTCTTGTATATGCATGCAAGCATGCAATGAACAACACTTATGTTCATGTGATGTGCATATGTATTTTTAGCAAAAGGTGGTACATGCATACGTAAAAGGTTGTGTATGCATGCGACCATGCATACGTATATATATATATATATATATGAGTAAACAATATACTTGTGTAAGCAAAATAAAAGCATGCATACGTATATGTATGTATAAATATATATACAAGTTAGCCTAAGTGTAGTTTAGAATAATTAAATGGACTAGTGTATAAAATTTCTAAATCTAGGGTTGTCACAGAAAAGGTAAAAATACAATTAAAGATTAATAAAAAAGAAAATGATGTTTATCTAATAATGGATAATATATCTATACATGTTGGTGTGTACAGTAATTATGTACAAGTGATGAAGCAGCTGATGCAACAGGTTGTTTTTTTTTCATTTTGTCTATTGTATTTATACTAGTGGATAGGATTTGAAACCTGTAAAAGCCGTGAGTCTTCTGTTTTGTGCACTTCACCCTCACGTGAAAGACCCGGGTTCGAATCAATCTATCATCCCCTTTTTCCTTTTTTTGATTTTTTTATTTTTTAATTTGTCTTGGTTTACTTCCACGTATTTTTAGAAGGTGACCATTAAAAATGAACTCTCACACAGCAAAATATCAAACAGATGAAATGTCAAATAACTATTGGATTAATCAATTCAATTAAACATTAACAAGCAATTTTATTCTTTCTTTTTCTTTTAACACTAGGTTTTTTTTACCTATTTCCTTTTTCTTTTAATATTGACTTCTTCTTTTAACATTATTTTTCTTTATGTATATTTGTTATCTTTTTGACTTACTATTATTTCTAAATTTTGCATTAAATTATAGCTAAACTGGTTCACCGCGGCATAGATTTTACATAGAGTAAAACACTCCGCAATGCGCAAGGGTTATTTTAGCTTTCGTTAACGTTGATTTTTGTTTTTTATTGATTTTTAAATGTTATGTTTTAAACGTTACATCTGAGAGATTAACTCTTTTGTTATTTGACAAAACCTTTTTTACTCGTGTACCCGCGAATAAAAAATCCAGAAGAGACAACCGGCAAAACACGGTCTCAATTTTTAGTTGTATAAAAGTGATATAAGAAGGTAGATAGAAATAAGTTAGCTATAAGAGTAACAATTATAGCTATCTAAAAATTTTTAGGTAACAATTATAATGGTTATCAAAGGGTATGAGGTTCTGTCCTAAGGAGACATTATGGTATTAACTTAAGGTTATGTACTTAGTAGCAAAATAGTTGTGGACTTAAATTTAACAAAATGTGAATGTGATAATTATAAAAATAAAATAGGTGTCTAGATTTAAAAGGAAAAAGAAAAAGAAAAAAAAAGAAGGAAAGTTAGACGTCTAATCATATTAACGTGTTAAAAATATAAAAAAATATTGTAATAATTATTACATTTGGAAAGAAATTTTGTTAAAGATCTTCTTGAAGATTTGCTAACGTTCATGAAATCCGATATCAATAAATGATACGATTCATCACTCCAAAACTCACAGATGAAATCCATTCGTCTTCAACATTTACAATCTCCATTCGTCTGTTGATCCGCCAAAAACCGAGTTTCTATTCCTTTTCGTTTAACCTTTATAAGAATCTGTAATACAATTCAATATGTCGATGATTGTGAAACTATCGTTGCAGATTCTAGGGTTTCGCGATGCGATTGATCGATGTCGTTTGAGGAACTTATAAGATGGCGTTAGGGAGCTCTTTTGGTTCTGATTTCACCGTCGATGGTACGTTTTTTATTGCTACTTAATTCCACATCTATAAATGCTTCGATTCAGCATTCGAAAACTAACAATGTCAATCCACAGATGAAATTGATCAACAAGTACACTATCAGTGATTCACAATCTCCATTCGTCAATCAATCAAAACTTGTTGATCCGCCTGTAACTGAGTTTGTTTTCGTTTTCATTTTCGTTTTTGTTTTTCAATCTGAAATACAATGTCGATGCTTATGAAACTCTCGTTACAGCTAGATTCTAGGGTTTCGGGATGCTTTTGATTCATGTAGTTCAGCGAGAGCTTGAAGAACATCTAGAAGATCAGACCGGTGGTTCTGCTTCCACCGTCGATGGTAAGCATTTGATCACTATTTAATTCGTAATCTATTTCTTTTGATTTCCCTTTTCATAGTTTTCAAAACAGCCGACTTTAGGATCTATCATTTGGTGCGGTAAATGGGTCTGCTCCATGGGTTCAGCAGGGTTTACCTGACCCACTGGACCCACTGGACTCGTATCGAAGTTTCATAAATCAGGTTAAAAGAACACCTTTCTTGTTGCAGCTAGCAAGAAACTGATTATCAAAACTAATCAGAAGTTGAATCTGAATCTCTGTATCCAAAGTTCCAAACATAAAATAGTTTCTAAATTGATTATTGCATTTTGCAGAGCTGTAGTTGTCATGATTAATAACATATTAAAATAACTTCTAGATTGATCTAGTTATGATTAAGAAACAATATTATTACAAAAGTTATCTAAATCTTTGAATAAAACTATCTAGGTATTTACCTTAGATGTGACCTTTAAGGTGACCTTTACCATGTGTGACCTGTCATCAGACCCATGTCGACCTATTCTCCTTTAGCTATTTACCTTCTGATTTATTCTAGCTGATCCATTTGAGATAAACACAAACCAATCCACCCATTTATAAGTAAATCTGTATGTGGGTCTATATTTCATTGTTGCAGTCTGTTTATAGAGAAGATATGCTTAGGAAAGACATTGGCGACCTACAAAAACGACATCAAGTATGATTTGAAGTTTTGCTTCCATTAATAGGGAAATTGTTTCCTTCTTGATACTGCATCACTAGTCCTCTGTTATAGATGTGACTATTAGGCTGGTTGGAAGGGCTGGGTTAATGGGTCAATGTTGAACCGGGACAAACGGAGAATTTATTAGTAAAAGTCAAAATGGGTAGAGTTGACTTGCAAATACTCTTATAATTTTGATATTGTTTTTTTTTCGGTCTCAAATTATGGTACCAATTGCCTAGTTTTCTAGTATTGTACGTTTCTGATGTGGCGATTAGGCTGGTCTGGAGGGCTGGGTTAACAGGTCAATGTTGGCTTGGGTCAAACAAACATTTTTTAGGGCAAGCTGAAATGGGTAGAGTGGACCTGCAAATAATTCACAATCTCCATTCGTCAATCAATCAAAACCTGTTTATCCGCCTGTAACTGAGTTTGTTTTCGTTTTCGTTTTCATTTTTGTTTTTGTTTTTCAATCTGAAATACAATATGAAATTGATCAACAAGTTTGTCTTCCTTTTCGTTTAACCTTTATAATAATCTGCAATACAATGTCGATGCTTATGAAACTCTCGTTACAGCTAGATTCTAGGGTTTGGTGATGCTTTTGATTCATGTAGTTTGAGGAGTTTAGAAGATCAGACCGGTGGTTCTGTTTCCACCGTCGATGGTAAGCATTTGATTAGTTTTAGGACGTTTGATGCAGGGGTTTCAGGACTGTGGTACCAAAAACGCAAATAATTTCAAGGATAGTGATGGTTTTTCGTTTCATATTACCCTCATTATAGACTTATAGTTTTAAACTTTTAATATCTTCGTTTCATCTTCAGAAAAACATCATGATTCTTCAGAAAAACATGATGATTCTTCAGCAAACATGATGATTCTTCAGAAAAGCATGATGATTCTTCGAGGCATTTGAAGGAGGGAGATGATGTTGATGACTTAACTAGCTCTGCTGAGGAGAATACAAGTGTAGAAACGTGGATCTGCTTCAGGATTGTGGTACCAAAAGCAAAAATGATTTCAAGATTAGTGATGGTTTTTCATTTCATATTACCCTGATTATAGACTTACAGTTTTAATCGATGATTCTTCAGAAAAATGTGATGATGAATGTTCGAGGCATTTCAAGGAGGGAGACAATGCTGATGACTCAACTACCTGAAGATCATCAAGATTACCCTGTGGAAATATACTCTGATATCCAAAACATTCAGTGCAGTGTTCACGGTGGTGGTGATCGTTTCTTATCGGCCAGTTTCTTCCATTAGACGCATACGGAACAGAACAGAACAGGTGATTTTATTTCTTTCTCCCTTCTGATTTCCCTTTTCATAGTTTTCAACACAGCCGACTTTAGGCTCTATCATTTGGTGCGGTAAATGGGTCTCTACTCCATGGGTTCATCAAGGTTTACCTGACCCACTGGGCTCGTATCGAAGTGTCTCAAATCAGGTTAATAAAACACCTTTCATTGTTGCAGGCTGATTTATTCTAGCTGATCCATTTGAGATAAACACAAACCAATCCACCCATTTATAAGTAAATCTGTAAATGGGTCTATATGGCTATCTTTACTATTATATTTCATTGTTGCAGGCTGTTTATGGAGAAGATATGCTTAGGAAAGACATTGGCGACCCACAAAAACGATATCAAGTATGATTTGAAGTTTTGCTTCCATTAATAGGGCAATTTTTTCCTTCTTGATATTGCATCACTAGTCCTCTGTTATAGATGTGGCTATTAGGCTGGTTGGGAGGGCTGGGTTAATGGGTCAACGTTGAACCGGGACAAACAGAGAATTTATTAGTAAAAGTCAAAATGGGTAGAGTTGACTTGCAAATACTCTTATAACTTTGCTATTGTTTTTTTCGGTCTCAAAATATGGTACCAATTACCTTGTTTTCTAGTATTGTATGTTACTGATGTGGTGATTAGGCTTTTCTGGAGGGCTGGGTTAACATGTCAATGTTGGCTTGGGTCAAACAAATATTTTTTAGGGCAAGCTGAAATGGGTAGAGTGGACCTGCAAACAATTCTATTTTTAGCTTATGTATCAACAATTGATGCGTTGAATATGCTTGCAAAGCCTAATATATTACAATAATAATCCAAATCATTGAATAAAATAATTTTGTAGGTTGTATGTTTTACAAGGCACTTTGGGTTACTTTATCATTCTGCTTCACCAGTTTCTTGTTTAGCAATTTGATCATTTGACATGCTTGGGATAAAACATATCCTAAATTGATCCAATTGTACGTAAACGGGTTGAAATTTCCACCTTATTTATTACTTCTTAACATAAACTACCATCATCATCTGTTCTCAATCCGGTAAACGTATATGTGAAATGCTGGTTATGCAAGTTCCCAAATCTACCAGGCCTCTTTTTAGGCGATTGAGTCTATGCAGGTATTCTTTTGTTTGACATAATACCTTGAGCTTTATGGTTTGAACAGTGATATTTCTTTAATAGGAAACAGCTGCTAGAAAGGCAAAAGCTTGGGCTACTGTGAAAGGTTCGCCAAACATTCGGTTGTAGGTCTGATTAATAGAATATATCTGTGTGTATTTAATTGAAGTATAAATTATTTATATTTATTAAGTTTCTTGATAACTCATTTTCAGGATGCAGGGGACAAATCTGCAGCTGTAGAGGAAAGGGATCGTTTTATTAGTGCACATTTATCCTAGACGTTATCCCGGATTAATGATCTTGAAGCTTAGGTGCTTTTGTTTTTCTCTAATTAATTGGTTATATGGAAAAATTAGGTGGGTTAGTTAACGAGTGAAAATAGTTAAATTTTGTTATGGGTCGGGGTGGGTTGATACAAAATCTTTAACTATTTATAAATAATAATTGTGTTAAATATGATTACAAAATTATGTTTTTTCCTATTATAATATTATATTTTTTCTTATTGTAATATTATATTTTCTCATCAAAATGATTTAAGAGATAAAATTACCCGAATCAACCCATAAATCAAATCAAGTAAAATAAATGAAGAAGATTGGGTATTCTACGTTATTGACTCTCTGTTAGGCTTGAAAAGAAACTATAGAGAAGAAGATTACACAATCCAAGATAACCAATCGATTAGCTTAGCTATCACCCCTTTTATTCCATCTGTAATCTGGTTACAAAGGAATAGGACATGTAAAATATTAAACCCTGAACTTTACATCAGTCACGCATTAACCCCCTCAAGTATTAACTAGTTGTTATTATCCTAACAAAACCCCCCTCTTTTTTGTAAAAATTCTGTTGTTTAGGAGTCGTGCCAAACAGAACAGAACAGAGCAGGTGAATTTATCTCTTTCTCGCTTTTGATTTCCCTTTTCATAGTTTTCCTTTTCTTGATTTGACAGATATGGTGGTTTGTTGGTGAATGATTGTGGGTTATTCAAGGTCAACCATTTCTTTTTATCAGTCAATGTTCTTGACTAGGAAGATACTAGGGACATCCATAGCCGTCTTACGCTATGAAAACCACCTCATTACTCTTCTTTGACCTCAAAATCACTTCAAGAAAGTATCAAAGTCAACTAGGGAGTAACTGTTGAAGCTATGTTAGGCTTTGAAGGCTTAAAATGGGTGGTTGTGAGGCTTCTTTGGACCCAAACTGAAGTGATAGACAAAGAGCAACAACAATCATCTCATGATATCTTGTGGTAAGATCAACTCAACCTCAAAACATTATACTCATCAGATTTTAGGTGTCAGTGATATATTTTTTTAGTGTAAAAACAAATAAATTGGTAGTATTTTAGGTTGAATTTGGGAAGGACAGGAGGCTGAGGAGGCTACATCGATTTCATTTAGTGGCTAATTGTACCAATTCTTTCAGTTCCATACGTGTGGGTAAGTACCGTTAAACCAAACAGGTTCTTGTTTATAAGTTTCAAGTAATATGAAGGATTGAGCTTAAGATCAATTAGATTATGAATTTATTATTAGGGTTACAGTTAAGCTCTAAATACTCGGCTACGTACATCTGTAATAACTTGATTGCAATTTTACATGCAGAAACAATGAGTCAAAATGTTGATCTGAGAAAACCACAAGTCCTAGTAGCACCTTACAAGTTTTGATATTTTTTACTCGGTTTCATTGCATGCATGATGTTTTGTTATGGCGGATTATCTGGTTCTAAGTGTTTGCCATATTAATGTACAACCAATCATCAGGTAGATTACTACATTTTGAGAAATTGCACTTCCCATATATGATTACATCTAAAGGTAATGTTGATCTGATATGACCCTAGAAGTTATATTTTGTAAGGAATTTTTGTAGTCGTCACTATCAAGCTGTCTAATTGGCTAAACTGTGCATGTCATCTCCTGCATCTTTTTTTTTTTGAAAATGTTTGTATTTACTCTGTATGTTCAGCTATCCTTAATCATTATAGCCATCTGTCACACGAAAAGCTGATGAAGTTCAATAGCTAATTATAGAGAACGAGCAGCTGAAGTTTATAACAGTTGATCAGAAAGTATTATGTTCCAGGGCTCTCTCTCACTCTCTCTCTCTCTCTCTCTCTCTCTCTCTCTCTCTCTTTGACACCTACTATTATCATGCTATCAACACAAACACCGACTTTCGTATTTTTGTGCTTATTATCTTAAATAGGGCATCTAAAGAGGGTTGCATAATACAATTCAAGAACATTTGTGAATATCCATATTAACCAAAGTATTATGTCGTACTCGATGCAGTTGCTGCCGGAAAGTTCTTCACAAGCTTCTTTTATGTAACTCATTCGTCCATTCTTAGCTACTAACTCTCGGTTTCTATGCAGAGAAAATCAAATGCTGATATTGAGTCTCTACAGGAAGAGTATTATCAAAGGGTGTCAGCCCTTGAAAGAAAGGTAAATGGTTGCGTATTTCTAGAAGCTTAGTTTAACACTTCTGTAAATTTCCTCCTTATTTATTACTTCTTAACTTAAACTACCATTATCATCTGTTCTCAGGCAATTGAACATAGATATTGAAGAATTGGTTATGCAAGTTTCTGAGTTTACCAGGCCTCTTTTGAGGCAAATTATTCTTTTGTTTGACATGGTACCTTTGGCTTTATGGTTTGAACACTTATATTTCTTTAAAAGGAAGCAAAAACACAAATAACTTCAAGAGTAGTGATGGTTTCTCATTTTATATTACCCTGATTTTAGACTTATAGTTTTAATTGCCTCGTTTCATCATCAGAAAAACATGATGATTCTTCAGGAAAACATGGTGAGGTATTTGAAGGAGGGAGATGATGCTGCTGACTCGACTACCTCTACTGAATAGAAGACAAGTGTAGAAACCTTATATCCCGAAGATCATTAAGATTACCCTGTGGAAATATACTCTGATATGCAAAACATTCAGTGCAGTGTTCACGGTGTTGGTGATCGATTCTTATCGGCCAGATTCTTTGATTAGATGCATATGGACAGGACGAGACGGAGATGAAGATTACTCCAAAATCAAGGTAGGTTCAGGAGTCATGCCCAGAACAGAACAGAACCGAACAGGTGATTTTATCTCTTTCTCCTGATTTCCCTTTTCATAGTTTTCATAGTAACTGTTGAAAAGCTATGTAAGGCTTTGAAGGCTTAAAATGGATGGTTGTGAGGCTTCTTTGGACCCAAACTGAAGTGACAGACAAAGGAAAGCTTCTGGTAAGATCAATTTAACCTCAAAAACATTATACTCATCAGATTTTAGGTGTCCGTGATATTTTATTTAGTTGAATTTTTATAAGTTTAAGTACTTTATGCTAAAATAGTTTTTACGTTCTCTAAAGGTCATCATTCGTTCTAATTTATATAGGTGAAGATCTATCAAAGAAACAAGCTGCCCAGGAATCTACAATTAGGAAAATACGGGCACAGGTATGTGATAGAATATACCATTTTGCCTTTAAAAGGTAAACCTGTTTGTCTGAGGCAAACCTTCAGCAGAAAGGAACAGCAAGTTTCTTCTAAATATACTAAAATTGATAAATTTTGGTGATGCCAAGGTGATGAGGTCGAGCAGGTTGGTGTGTGTGTGTGTTTTTGGTACAGGTCAATAAAGGGCTAGGTTGGTTTGGGTGACCCATAAACAATTTTCCAGTCCATTTAAGATTTTATGATTAATGAATCCGTTAATTATGATTAGAAAACAATGTTATTACAAAAGCAATCTAAATCTATAATAAAAAAAACTAGGAGGTTTAGCAATTATTAAGATGGGTGGGTTGGATGGTTTTTGTAATGAGCATGGGTTAATCCTGCCATTTTTGGTATGGGTTAAACTTTTTTTGTTTATTTTTTTTATTATAATTGAATGTGATATAGTTATGATTGAGAAACAATAGTACTATGAAAGTTATATAGATCAATAAAACTTATTAAGATGGGTGGGTTGGATGGTTTTTGTAATGAGCTTGGGTTAATCCTACCATTTTTTGTTTGGGTTAAACTTTTTTTGTTTATTTTTTGTTTTTTTATTATAATTGAATGGGATAGTTATGATTGAGAAACAATAGTATTAAAAATTATTTAGGTAGTTATATGCATTGAAAATATACGTTAAGGCGAGTTTCAACATGTGTGGGCCGTATTGAGAACCATTTTGACCCGTTCCACTTTTAGCTAATATTTCCTGATTTATTCTAGCTGACCTTTTGGATAAAAACACAAATAAATCCGCCAATTTATTAATGGGTCTATATGCCATTTTTACTATTTTTTTTCTTTGTTTCATGTTGTTTCTAGAGAATATATGCTTAGGAAAGAAATCAGCAACCTACAAAAACGATATCAAGTATGTTTTGAAGTTTTGATTTCATAAATAGGGCAATAATTATTTCCCAGGATCAATTATGAAATGAGGAACAATAGGATGAACATGAATGGGTTCTACACATGAATCTTTGTATCCAAACATAAAAAGTTAAGAACTGATTGTTAGGGCTGTAGTTGTCATGATTAATAACGTTTTTAAAACTTCTAGATTGAAGAGAACAAAATGGAGAGTTTAAAAAAAGACAAAGCTGAACTTGCAGCACAAAAATAACACTTGATTAATGCACTGAATGCAGCTAAGGAAGAAAAACACTAGCAGAGGCCTGAACTTGAGAGTTGTTCAGGAGTCGTGCCGAACAGAACAGAACAGAACAGGTTAGTTTATTTCTTTCTCGCTTTTTCTCTTTTCCTAGTTTTCGTTTTCTTGATTTGACAGATATGGTGGTTTGTTGATGGATGATTGAGGGTTATTCAAGGTCTACCAATTCTTTTTATGAGTCCAATGTTCTTGACTAGGGAGATGTTTTTCACTAAAATCTTCTTTGGACCCAAACTGAAGTGATAGACAAAGAGCAACAACAATCTTCTCATGAAATCTTCTGGTAAGATCAACTCAACCTCAAAACATTATACTCATCAGATTTTAGGTGTCAGTGATATTTTTTCTTAGTGTAAAAACAAATAAACTGTTAGTCTTTTAGGTTGAATTTGGGAAGGAAAGGAGGCTGAGGAGGGTACATCGATGATCGACTTCATTTAGTGGCTAATTGAACCAATTCTTTCACTTCCATACGTGTGAGGAAGCACTGTTAAACAAAAAAGCTTCATTTTTATAAGTTCCAAGTAATATGAAGGATTGAGCTTAAGATCGATTATGAATTTATAATTAGGGTTACAGTTAAGCTCTAAATACTTGGCTACGTACATCTGTAATAACTTGATTGCAATTTTACAGAAACAATGAGTCAAAATGTTGATTTGAAAGAACCACAAGTCCGAGTAGCACCTTACAAGTTTTGATAGAATATACTATTTAGCCTTTAAAAGCTAAAACTGTTGTCTCACATGTTCTTTTTGTTTTGAGTACCCCGAATTAGGGAGTTTGAAGAAGAGAAGGAATGGTTTATAAGCAAGCTACAGGTAAATACTTCTCTAACTAATAATATATTTGTCATAATGTTTTTCACAAAAAACCATTCAATTGAAACACTTCTCTAATGGCCAGGATGAGGGCAAACCTGTTGTTCGGGAGTATCAAGCTAAATCCTTTTCAGTAATCAAAACAACCGACTTTAGGTCCAGTGGGTCAGGTAAACCCTGCTGAACCCATGGAGCAGACCCATTTACCGCACCAAATGATAGAGCCTAAAGTCGGCTGTTTTGATTACCAAAACACTTACACAAAAACAACCCAATTCGAGATGGGGAATCTCCTGATCTAATGAACAAAACAAACCAAAATATAGAACAAGACTAACTAAACAAAAAGGAACTCAGTCTAATAAATACTGCTAAACAAGAGGTACTGCACTACGTTAGTAACTGCTCCACTTTCCCCACTAAGCCATCTCAGCCTACTATTGTTGACCAAGTCCTGAACTGGGTAAATGGGTCTGCTCCATGGGTTCAGCAGGGTTTACCTGACCCACTGGACCCACTGGACTCGTATCGAAGTCTCTCAAATCAGGTTAGAAGAACACCTTTCTTGTTGCAGCTAGCAAGAAACTGATTATCCAAACTAATCAGAAGTTGAATCTGAATCTCTTTATCCGAAGTTCCAAACATAAAATAGTTCTAAAATGATTATTGCATTTTGCAGAGCTGTAGTTGTCATGATTAATAACATATTAAAATAACTTCTAGATTGAACTAGTTATGATTAAGAAACAATATTATTACAAAATTTATCTAAATCTTTGAATAAAACTACCTAGGTATTTACCTTAGACGTGACCTTTAAGGTGAGCTTTACCATGAGTGACCTGTCATCAGACCCATGTCGACCTATTCTTCTTTAGCTATTTACCTTCTGATTTATTCTAGCTGATCCATTTAAGATAAACACAAACCAATCCACCCGTTCATAAGTAAATCTGTAAATGGGTCTATATGGCTATCTTTACTATTATATTTCATTGTTGCAGGCTGTTTATAGAGAAGATATGCTTAGGAAAGACATTGGCGACCTACAAAAACGATATCAAGTATGTTTTGAAGTTTTGCTTCCATAAATAGGGCAATTTTTTCCTTCTTGATGTTGCATCACTAGTCCTCTGTTATAGATGTGGCTATTAGGCTGGTTGGGGGGGCTGGGTTAATGGGTCAATGTTGGACCGGGACAAACGGAGAATTTATTAGTAAAAGTCAAAATGGGTAGAGTTGACTTGCAAATACTCTTATAACTTTGCTATTGTTTTTTTCGGTCTCAAATTATGGTACCAATTGCCTAGTTTTCTAGTATTGTATGTTACTGATGTGGCGATTAGGCTGGTATGTAGTGCTGGGTTAACAGGTCAATGTTGGCTTCGATCAAATAAACATTTTTAGGGCAAGCTGAAATGGGTAGAGTGGACCTGCAAACAATTCTATTTTTAGTTTATTTATCAACAATTGATGCGTTGAATATGCTTACGAAGCCTAATATATTACAATAATATTCCAAATCATTGAATAATATAATTTAGCAGGTTGTATGTGTTACAAGGCACTTTTGGTTACTTTATCATTCTGCTTCACCAGTTTCTTGTTTAGCAACTTTATCACTTTGACATGCTTGGAATAAACATATCCTAAATTGATCCAATTGTACGTAAACGGGTCAAAATTTCCACCTTATTTATTACTTCTTAACATAAACTACCATCATCATCTGTTCTCAGGCCAGTAAACATAGATGTGAAGTGTTGGTTATGCAGGTTCCCAAATCTACCGGGCCTCTTTTTAGGCAGATTGAGTCTATGCAGGTATTCTTTTGTTTGACATGGTACCTTGAGCTTTATGGTTTGAACAATGATATTTCTTTAATAGGAAGCAACTGCTAGAAAGGCAGAAGCTTGGGCTGCTGAGGAGGGATAGCTAAACATTCGCTTCAAGTCTAATTAATAGTATATATGTGTGTGTATTTTATTTGAAGTATAAATTCTGTATATTTATAAACTTTCTTGATAACTCATTTTCAGGATGCAGAGGACAAAGCTGCAGCTGTAGAGGAAAGAGATCGTTCTATTAGTGCACATTTATCCAAGATGTTATCCCGAATTAATGATCTTAAGCTCAGGTGCTTTTGTTTTTCTCTAATTATTTGGTTATATGGAAAATTAGGTGGGTTGGTTAACGAGTCAAAATAGGACAATTTTGTTATGGGTCGGGATGAGTTGATCGGAGCACTTGTACAAAATCTTTAACTATTTATAAATAAGAATTGTGTTAGATATGATTTCAAAATTATATTTTTCCCTATTATAATATTATAGTTTCATCATCAAAATGATTTAAGAGATAAAATTACCAGAATCAACCCATAAATCAAATCAAGTAAATAAATGAAGAAGATTGGGTATTCTATGTTATGGGCTCTCTGTTAGGCTTGAAAAAAAACTACAGAGAAGAAAATTACACAATCCATGATAATCAATGGATAGCTTAGCTATTAACCCTTTTATTCTATCGGTATATCCGGTTACAAAGGAATAGAACATGTATAATATTAACACTTGAACTTTACATCAGTCGTGCATTAACCCCCTCAAGTATTAACTAGTTGTTATTGTCCTAACAATACCCTCTCCTTTTTGTAAAAATTTTGACCACAAAAATGGAACGAGGGAAAATGCAATCGAAATTCATCAACAAATTCCGATGAGGCTTCAATGATTGGCAAATCATGCTAATGAACCAACACCTGAGTTGTAATGTGATGTTCGTGCTTAACTAAGCGAAGGTATAAACTTGAACATATTTAAAGGTAAAATCGTGAGCCATTGGCATAGGGATCACCGATAGATTAGAGCCATGTTCTTGTTTCAAAAGAGAAACATGAAAAGTGGGGTGAACCATTGAATCAACGAAGATCTAATCGATTAGTAGAACTTCTAAATTTTTCGAGAAATAAGAGAGGCCTGTATAAATGAGTTGTAATTTTGGGGTGCTGATACAACTTGACTGAAATTTGAACCGATGGCTACAACTTCACAGTTACAAACTTCAGATGTTCGTTTAACTCAACAAAAGCAATAGAGGTGTCACCAGCAATATATGGGATATAAATGTAGGCACAGGTAAGGATTAAGCGTTCTCTTATGGCCTGATGAACATTTTTATAGCACCCTTTTCCAATAAAACATATGCTTTAGGCAGCATAGTGACCACCCAGTGAAAATGCACCACAAAAATGGACAATGTTAACTCTAAGGGTAGGATCCTTTCCCACTAAGATCTTTCCTTTCCTTGTTAGTATATTACCATCCCACCGTTTGTTATCAATCGAACGAGACCAGCCTACAATTGATAAATCAATTAAGACACTTGATCATTTACTAATATACCTAAACTGTAGAATCTGGTTCCATAGTGTGGAATTAATGGAACTAAGAGTAATGGATAGTAAGGCTAACTAAGTACCCTTGAATCTTGTCCTATAGTAAAGCTAACTAACTATTATTTCCTTGTTAGTATATTACCATTCCGCCGTCCTTCACCAACCACTACAATCACTGCATGATGCTGCTCGTTAAAACCCAACGTAAGCTCAAATCCATCAACGGGAGGGGTTGTGTGCGACGGCTGAGACGGGAGGGGTTGCGCAAACGTTTGCATGGTGCAGACATAAGAGGTCAGGAACACATTTTCTGAAAAACAAACACCACCATAGTTATAACCCATGAGCTTAGAAAGCCCAAGTTTGTTATAATGGAGTGATGATTTTTATATTAAGCAGGTGCTTTAAACTTTGCTATGTCTTAATAATAAAATGCAGCGAAACCACATAATGAAACTAACAAATATCAAGGAGCTTTTTTTCATATACAGATAAAGCTTGTTGCCTGATGGATAAAGCTTTGCTAATAAAGGTAATGGTGTGCCCCTCCTGCATAAGCACCGCCCTTAATCCCATAGTAAAATAGGAGAAGAAGGTAGAGCAGACTTGAGTGACTTAAGGCTGCTTGGGCTTCCTCATGCCACACAAAAGCATCCTTTTTTAAGAGGTTAGTTAGAGGCTTAGCAATTATACCAAAATCTTTTTGAACCCCTTTTAGTACCTAGTATGGCCAAGGAAACCCTTTAAACTGTTTAACACTGGTAGGAGTCTTTGCCCTTCCTGAGTAATGATATGACCTAGATACTCAACTTTATAACCTATAAAAAAACACTTGGAGTGTTTGGCTTTGATTTGATGTCAGATGAACTATAGACCAGAATGTCATTAGAAAAGACATAGACCAGAATGTCATTAGAAAAGATTGAGGTTGATATTCCTAAAAAAAGTTTAAAAATAGTGTTCATTAGAGATTGGAAGGTAGTTGCGGAATTGGTTAGACTAAAAAGTAAAGCAAGAAACTCATAATGATCCTGATGAGTTCTAAAAGTTGTTTTATTTGGCAATAACTATTGGGTGTAGGCTTTGTATGGATTAAAACAGAGCAGTTGGGCTCGGTCGGCCAAGCTCTAAAAGGGTCTAATTTGGTTAGCTTGTTGAATAAAGGGACTAACCTTAATATATTATACTTGTAATATATAATATATTATCACTCGATATAAAGAAAAACCTAGTTTCTCAAAGAGGATGTAGTAGGAAAAGATTAGATAGGAATAAATTAGGTTTGCATCTCTCTTACCACATGATTCGAGATAGGTTTTCATGAGGCGTAGGATTAAGGTTATAGACTTCTAGGGTACGTAGGATGGTTTAGCGTTCTTGTTGCACCTAGGTCTGTGAACATACTTTTGTGTCTTACTAGTCATTAGCCTTAGATCGTTGCTAAACTTTTATGCTCTATAGCTCCAATTTACCCGGCTGGTGTCTACACTATCGTTGTACTCAGCTTTATGTGTGATTACCTTGTTTCACATCTTGGCCCATCTACACTTAGAGTTTATTGTATCTTTGTATGCTATCAGATTATATGCTAGTGTGGGATATGTTTGATCAGTGTATGTTTCCTTATGATGACAATGTAGCTTATGCTTGCTTTATCTATGTATGTCATCTTACGTTTACTTTATCTAGGTATGGCATTCGGTCATGTTATTGTATTTGAAGCCAGAGGTCTCAATGGAAGGAGCCTTTCTTTTTTTTAGATAGAGGAAAAACTTGTCCCTACCATACCCCTCCTAGACCCTACAAATAGATTTTTGTATCATGGGATATACTTGGTATGATTTTATGTTTGCTTGCTTGCTTATTGGTAAACAATCTGGAAAAAAATATATGCAAGCGTCATGATATCCTGGTATGATTGTTTGTTTGCTTGCTTGCTTATTGATCAACAATCCTCAAGCAAAGCCCAGCCCCCTGTTGTCTACCCAATATACATCGTGTCAAACATACAACATAAAATTTATGTCTTGGACGACACGAAGGTGTCGTACTCGTCATGGGTCAAACTTTTTATGCTTCATGCTCGAGGCTACGATGTTCTTAACATTAATGACACGAATCCTCAGATCCAAAAATGAATCGTGGAACAAAGTTGACGCCATTGTCCTCTAGTGGATCTACGGGTCCCTATCTATGAATTGTCGGTCCGGGTTGTGGTCGGAGTTGTGTGATGAAGACGAGGTGGTTCGGGTGAGTGGGGTTTTAATTTTCCATTTTAGACTAGTTAAGCAAATTGTCTCGGAGTAAAATAAAGTTAGTTGCACAAATGGGCACTTTAGTTAAATGCAGGTAGCACTCACCCGCATAATTGAATGCAGGTAGCACTTGTTTGGGTGAGATGTTTGAAACACACCAGATTTTTTTATTTTTCTTATTTAAATACTTTTGCAATTTATATTAGAGTTTTGGTTATAGTTCACAACAAAATTTGTCATGACGTGTCATTCATAACTTTTTAAAAGTATTACAAAAAAAACACAATCGTTATACAACTAGTTTTGTTACAATAAAAGGATTACAAAAAAAGTTTTAAGTATTACAAGAAAAACACAATAGTTATACAACTAGTTTTATTACAATAAAAGGATTACAACGTTATTCGTTCGCATTGACATTTACGTGATAGTCAATGCGGGTGAGTAGATTAATGCAGTCTCTGTGGGTTTTCTATTTTCAGTTGAAATGGGATCCAAACGAGGTTATGCTTTTCCTTTAAAAATATATTAAATTTGTAGGCATATCATCTAGGGTTATTGCATAGACTTCGAATAAATATCATAAAACTTGATGCCTAGAAATAAAGGTGGTATTTTTACATCTTAGATCATTAGATCTATTCATAAACATATTTAAGCATGCATATCATCCCAAAATCAGTAAAAACATAAAAGAGTGGATCTAGAACTCATCTTTTGGTTTAAAGCTCGCGGGAAAACCCTAACAACAAGTATGGGTTGAGATCTACACATACACTCGCAAAGGTGTCAATTTTATTTAACAAAATATTGTAGAAACACCCAATAAACATAGATTTAGTCTAGATCTATCATATTATACATAAAAATTGATACCTTGTTTGAGTTTTTGAACTTTCTCTCTCTAACGGCCTTCTTCATATAAAGGCATGCATGGGGCAGTCACTCCTTTTATAGGTGTAATAGGGTGTTATCTTTTTAAGTTGCGCATCTTTAGCTTCTATAATTATTTAAAATACTAACTGACTCCTCTTTTCTTTATTTTTCTTTTGAACTGGTTGTAGTTTTGGGGTGTTACTAATCACGAGATCACCAACTCCTAAGATGAACTATAGACAAGAATATTATCAAAGAAGACTAAGGTTGATCTTCTCAAAATAAGAATAAAAACAGTGTTCTTTAGCGATTGGAGGGTAAATGGGGCATTGATTAAGCCAAAATGTAAAACGAAGAACTTATAATAACCCTGGTGAGTATTAAAAGTTGTTTTATATGTATCACCATCCCACATGCGGATTTGGTGAGAACTATTGGATGTAGGCTTCATATGGCTTAAAATGACCCAAGCTCTAAATGGACCTAGTTTAATTAGCTTGTTAACTGTAAATTGGTATATTATATATGGAACGTTTCTATACAAAGTGAGGAGCACTTCTATTTAACATTCATCTTCAAGTTGGAGCATAGATGTTGATCATGTCTAACTTGCTACGTATAAAAATATAATTGAGTCTTTTGAAAGTTTTCTATGAAGATGTTAACTAGTTGAAATTACGTCTTGATATGGATCTGTTGAAAGAATGAAGGATAGTGCCCACCACATGATACCTGATGGGATCGGCAACTAACTTCATTATGTATTGTTCTCTCGTGAATTACTTGGCTCAATTTAAGAACTTTTAGTCCAACTAATTTCCAAGATTCATACAATTTCTATTTGTTATGTTCAGAATCTAGTTTTTGTTGTGTCAACATAATTTCATATATTTTTATTATTTAATATAATGTAATTACATTAAGACGTATATATTATGTTAACTAAATATGTGTTACTAACATTAACACTTGTATGGTATATTTTAGTTTAACTACGATGCACTAACATTAACACTTATATGGTATATTTTAGTTTAACTATAATGCACAAGACTATTGAGAAATCCCTTGTTTCTTGTAGTTAGATAATCTAACTAGTAGTTAGATATCTAGGATCCACATGTTGCAAAGGGACGGTTAAACATGAATTTTAGAAATCCCTTGTTTCTTGTAGTTAGATAATCTAACTAGTAGTTAGATATCTAGAAATCCCTTGTTTCTTTTAGAAACTCTTTGATAAATTTACGTTGTCTTTTAGTTAAATTTCTAAGACCGCATATAATAAATTTTAGAGTTAAATTCCGTTTTACTCCTTGAGATTTGACAAAAATAATTATTTCCTTCAAAAGATTAAAAATGTCAATTTATCTCCAAAGTTTTACAAATTGTTTCAGTTTAAGTCCAAAAGTTTCATCAAAAAAAACTTTTAGACTAAGATTGAGACAAATAATGAACTTTTGGACTGAAATTGATGTTTTTAATTTTTGGAGGAAAATAGTTGGTCAAACCTTAGGGAGAAAAATTGAACTTAACTCTAAATTTTAATTAAACTATATATCCAAAATCGTAAAAACTTTAAGACCCTTCATTGATGTCACATTTCCCTAACCACATACTAAACTGCCCTACCAGGATGCCACCACTAACAACGACGATAGCAGCCGACACACCACCATGTTGCTCTCCATCGTTCTTGTCCTTTTTCTATCTTGTGTCGGCATGGCTATCTTCTTCATCAAGTGCATTTGCTAGCTATGCTACGTCGCCCACCACCATCACCAAATCGATGCTCTAGTCAAACCCACCACCGTAAATGGTCTGTCCTCCGGCGAGCTCGAGAAACTTCCTATCACCACCTGGAAGGATCTGGTTTTGGGATTGCGTGTCTGCAGTGTGTTTAGACGATGTGGAACCAGAACAACTTGCTCGGATGTTTTTGGGTTCCAACCACGGGTTTCATCTGCAATGCGTCGATACCTGTCTCTCTAAGATCCCAGTTTGCCTTGTTTTTCGAAAATAATCTTGATGTCGGTCAATAAACCCATGTTAAAATTTTGATCAGTTAACATCTTGTGTTTCATGTGTTTATTATTACATTTTTTGGAGAATGTAGAAGTAGCGATTATTATTAGTTCATAAATAAAGTGTGAAAACAAAGTATCGGGCCAAATGAGAGGAGGTTGTTGTAGGGGGAGTACGTGAGATGAACACGTCAGTGGGAGGAGTGAGTGAGTGGCTGAATGGCGGTAAAAGGAATCGCATAGCCGTTAAAGCCCAAGGTACAACCTTAATGTACAAACCGAGTTGGTAACTAGTATAAATATAATTACATGCACACATATATTATACTATAGTACATAAAAAGATATATTTAGGATAATAAAAAGTAAATTTACATTAAGTTTAAGACTTTAAATCATTACAAGTTTTTTTTTTCTTTTTGACTTTTTGGTTTGTCACACATCAATGGTTGGAGCCAATTTTCATAGATTAAACTAATATAAGCAAAAAGTCTTGTTACTAGGAAAAATTAAAGTATGCATACCTTTCATGCACTTTTTGACTAAGTTGGGTAAACAATGTGCATTTTTTGTTAATAGAGATATTAATTTTTAGTGCACATATTTAGAAATTTTTCCAAGGTTCAAAGCTCCCACAAAAAACTAAACTCAAATCTAGTAGGTTGAAAACGCGTTGATTCGTATTGGCTTGGTTTGTAAATGAGTCGATCTCGAGCTAAGTTGTTTGCCCGTGTTTCCCAATGCATCGTGCGGGCACCACACTAGCATGTGTGAACTAAAAACTCAAAAGAATAATGTCAAGTAAGAGGTTGCATGTGATGATTGACCGACCCGACACGTACATTGGTTATGTGATTAGCCTTTAATTTTGTTTTTCACTGTTTTATTTAAATTTAAAGATGATTATAAAATATTTGTTTGTAAAACTAAATTTAGAGTGGCAGAGCGTCCATGTGGTTTGCATGAGCTCTTTGAACTTCACATTCACCTGGGCTAGACCTTTGTTGTTTTTTTAATGTTATCATAATCAAATTGTAATTTTTAACAATCATGTTAAATTAGCAAGCATTAATATTTACTAAAATATTCAGATAATTTTTAAAAAAGTGAAAGTTATTATATTTAGGTGGTGTGCAATTGAACTTGTGTCGCGCCGTCGCGGTGAGGTATTAGTCAAAGAGAACACAAGAAAAGTATATAAGAGTGGTTGTGAAAAGTATATAATTTTCATGTAAAGAAAAGATAAACCTATGATCTATTCAATTTTAATACTAGAAAAAATTAAAAAGACTTTACTAAATTAATTAATACATAAAATGTAGGGAAAAAAGTAAAAATATAATTATAAATAAAGATTATAAAAGAAAAAATTAAACGAAAAAGATGTATATCTGATAATAGATGTTGTATAAAGGTGATATAAGAATGTAGATAGAAATAAGTTAACTATAAGAATATATATCAAGTTATATGAACCCGCAACATCACGTGGGATCATCTTCTAGCTATCTAAAAATCTTTAGGTAACAATTGTAATATAAACACAACGTAAAGTGGTTATCAAAGGTTCTGTCCTAAGGAGACATTATGGTATTAAAGTTATGATGATTGAATAATAAAATAAAATAAAATGATTAGTTTGTTAAAAATAAAGAAAGGAACGGAAACACCATAAATGTTTTTTACATCACCCATTTTATAAGTACTTTCTATAAAATTCAAAAAACTTGTCTTAGAAAATAATAAAAAATAATTCAAAAGGTATATAAAAATGGAAAAAAAACAACCATATAACAAAATGGGATGACCAAAAAATCAACTAAAAATATAATCTTCTAATGTTGGCATAAAACTACTTATAATAAAAGGAATGTAATAATATATAATAATAATAATAATATAATAATAATTTCAAAAGGTAAATAAACGAAAAATGTTTTTACTGATAATCACTAGGTAAACTGGTCAAGGTGAAATATCATTACATATAAATATTGGAAGAGCCAAATGCATGTAAAAAAAATAAAAAATAAAAAAATAAATAAAAAGTGATTTTGGTTTAGCAATAATAATAATTAAAAATAAAAGAAAATCTGATGAAGAGAATGCGAATCCACTTCCTCCCGTTGCCCCAAATCTCCAAGGAGATTTCCTCCCTGAAATTACGCGTATAGAAACCCTGAATCGGCTGCTATTAACTCGCAATTGAAGCCCTCAATCTGCAATTGAAGCCCTCAATCTGCAATTGAAGCCCTCAATCTGCCTTTGATCTTCACCAAATCAACGATTTCCCTCAATTGAAGCCCTCAATCTGCCATTAAGACTCGCAATTGAAGCCCTCTTCGATCAACAATCTTCACACCGCAATCGCTGACGACTTTTGGTATACTTTCTTCCTTCCTTCCTTATAATCTATTTGCTTTCTTCTAACTATTACTTTGGTATACTATCACTGAACCCTAAGTAAGCCTTGTGATTTCGCTCGACCGAACCCTAATCAGTGTTTTAAACAGATACATTAGGTTAGGTTTTGTGAGATGATTCAAGTTAGTTATTGCATACAACATACATTCTCGTTGTGATTTCTTGTCTCACTGTCGACTCCCGCCACTCACACACCACACCTCACCTCACCTGTGCGTCATGGTTTTCTGACGTTGGGCCCAGAAACTGGGCCAGCCCAATGATGAGACTAGGCTTGGGTTAGCGGGTCAAAATGGATTGGTGGGCTTCAATTTGGGCCTTAGGGCTTGTATGTTGACTTATGATGTTGTATTATACTAATAGTTTTTCTGTTTTTCCATGTTGGAATATGAACTCAAACTTATGTTAATTGCTAACTAAATGGGTTGGTGGGCTTCAATTTGGGACTTTCTGCGTATTTGTCTTGTAATTTTAGATGCTAACTGTTTGACTTTGCTTGGATTACTTGCTTTGTTTGTTTATTTATATTCAGTCCTGTATGGGGTCGATGCAAAAGAATTGTTTCATTTGTATATCTTGATATGGATTCAAGATAAGCGTTTATCACTCTCGAATATGGGTAAGCTGGGTAAGATGTGCACTAAGCATAATTCATTTGTATATCTTGATATATTATTATTATTATTCTTTACCTTATTACTGTATTTATAAACACACAGTGCCTTTTGTCTAAAATTAATATCACCTGTGTTTCGTACTTACACTGGTGGGGTTGTTGAAATGAAAAAAAATTCTTGATTAACAGAGAATCAAAATGAAATTTATGTTCAAAACACGATATCTTGACTGTTTATGTGATCTTCATAATTTTCTGTCTTGTGGAAGGAGTGCTGTAGATATCACAAAGAGGAGCTTGGCAGACTAAGGAGCTTACCAAATAACTACTGTTTTATCCAATTTAGGTTATTATACACATGAGGCCATCAAACAAGAATGAAGAATAGGGGGAAGTTATAGTCCAGAAGACATCTACACAGGTGAGTCTGCATTATGATCGTTTTAATGCCTTTTTGAGTTGTCTAGATGATATAAGTGGAAACCATGGAAACTTAAACAACTGCTGTTCTTATTTGGTATCTCTTGTATAGCTTCATGCTGTCTTTGAGCATAACAATATTGTTTGTGTATTAATTCTGATTAGACTGGGAGTGGGAAGACGTGCATCAGTTGAGGGCCTGCCAGCCCATTGTTGGAAGATGATTCCTTTAATAATCAACAAGGCTCGACATCCTACGGATATTTTCTCGCATTTCTGAGGTAAGATCGCATCTTATCTTTTTGTTCAACTGTCAAGTATGTATCGAATTAGCTTAATGTCACTTGTCTTGTTATCTCACTAATTAACTGGAAACTTGCATAGGAACAAAACAAATATGCTGGCAAACAACTCATGTCAATGCCTTATTCTTTTCTCGAGGTAACATTTTATTTATCATGGACGATTTGAACTTTCACTGTTATACATATCCTGTTCATAAAACATTGTATTTGCATATCTACAATGAACATAAAGAAGGCATGGACCTTTAAAGGGTTATCCAGATGATGCAACAGATGTATCTTAGTTGAACTGTTATAGTCTGCAACTCTGCATTTAGAAAGGGACACCGAAATTGTGAGCAGCTATTTTTAAGCATCTATTTACCTTTTTTGAGTTGTCTGGATGATATTTATCAGGATTAATGTTGATGGGTCAAAGTCACGGGCCAAGTAGAAAAGTATTTAATAAACTAACTAATCACATGTTTGTTTTCTGGTTTATTAGAATTAAAGTTGTGGTCAAATGATAGTTTAGTTTGATCAGGTTCTTAGGAAGATGTGGGTTAAGTTGATGAATAAGTCTTGGTACAAGTTTGGTAGAAGAGTTGGTCTACCGGTTGTTAAGTGGAAATATGACTAAGTGGGTAGTTTTCTATAGTATTTTGTTGCTATTATCATGTTCATTTAATATAAATGAAGTAGTGAGCTTGTTTATTAGTTTTTGTCTTCTGCAATTTACTTTCACATACATAATGATTCTGCTGTTCAAAGTGGTCTATCTGGCGAATAGAATATGATACTGATCGAAGTCAAGGTAATTGTTAATACCCCTAAATAGTTCTTCATGGAATTATACATTAAGGCTGTCTACACACACACACACCTGAATCCTGATGTGTGATG
The DNA here is from genome assembly GCA_025215565.1 of Flaveria ramosissima. NCBI lineage: Eukaryota > Viridiplantae > Streptophyta > Magnoliopsida > Asterales > Asteraceae > Flaveria > Flaveria ramosissima. The sequence continues at coordinate 81,086,814 of CM046029.1, read as the reverse complement.
GTTTTCTTGAATTTGGGTCAAAATGGGTTGGTGGGCTTGAATTTGGGACTTTCTGCAGATTTGTGTTATAATTTTTTAAACAGTTTTATCAACCTACTAAATCTTTCTGCAGGAGCTAATATCATAGTTACCTATCTTGTTGTAACTGCTCCTTCCCCTCATGTTACTGGCCTTATAATTGCAATTGCAGGCTTCCAAAAGGATCTGGCCATGTTGACCAAATTATTTTAGATGCCAACTGTTTGACTTTGCTTGGATTACTTTCTTTGTTTATTTATTTATATTTAGTCCTGTATGGGGTCGATGCAAAAGAATGTTTCATTTGTATATCTTGATATGGAAATATGACTAAGTAGGTAGTTTTCTATAGTATTTTGTTGCTATTATCATGTTCCCACGTTTTCTTTTATGAGGCTATATATAGCCTATTTAATATGAATGAAGTAGTGAGCTTGTTTATTAGTTTTTGTCTTCTGCAATTTACTTTCACATACATAATGATTCTGCTGTTCAAAGTGGTCTACTGATCGAAGTTAAGGTAATTGTTAAAACCCCTAAATAGTTCTTCATGGAATTATACATTAAGGCTGTCTACACATTCTGTTTTACCAAATAACTACTGTTTTATCCAAATTTAGGTTATTGTCAAGGTAATTGTTAAAAACCCTAAATAACTTTCAGTTCTGTTGTAGATGCAACATCTACACAGGTGAGTCTGCATTATTCTGAAACTTAAACAACTGTTGTTCTTACGCACACACCAAAAATCTTTTGTTTGATGCAGGGGTTTTCAAATAGGAGGTATAAACATGGAGAGTTCATGTTTATATAGGGTTTTCACTTGTGTTGTCAAATCAAGATGCAAGGTAATAAAAACAAGCCACTGTTTAGACAATCAAATTTCAAGTTATTTTATTTTGTGATCTTCATAATTTTCTGTCTTGTGGAAGGAGTGCTGTAGTTATCACAAAGAGGAGATTGGCAGACGAAGGAGCTTACCAGATAACTACTGTTTTATCCAGTTTAGGTTATTATACAAACGAGGCCATCAAACAAGAATGAAAAAGAGGGGGAAGTTATAGTCCAGATTATAGACTTATAGTTTTAATTGCCTCATTTTATCTTTCTATAAGTCTTTTATTTTCTGCAGGGGTTTTCAAATAGGAGGTATAAACATGGAGAGTTCACGTTCATATAGGGTTTCACTGGTTACCCTGATTATAGACTTATAGTTTTAATTGCCTCATTTTATCTTCAGAACATGATGATTTTTCAAGAAAACGTGACCCTTCTTCAGAAAGGGATGATGCTGCTCAACAACACATGGATACAAACAGTGTTATCTATGATCAAACATATGGCATTGTTGGGCTTCCTGAGGAAGCAGAAAACATTGATGTGGTACTTTACAGCAAATTTTTTGTATTTATTTTTATGGTCAGTTATCCTTATTAATCTTTATAGTTATCTCTTACAGGTAAAATCTGATGAAATTAAAAAGCTAAAGAAATCGAAAAGCTGATATGACAAATTTTGGCACTTATCTGGAGCTTCTAGTACTTGCTAAAGACCATCATTGCTTCTGATTTATATAGGTGAAGAGCTTTCAAAGAAACAAGCTGTTCAGAAAATCTACAACTAGGAAATGACGGGCACAGGTACGTAATAGAACATACCGTTTTGCCTTAAGATGCTAAATGTCAATTGACTTGTTATCTCGCTAATCAACTGGAAACTTGCAAAGAAACAAGCTGTTCACATTTCTGAGGTTAGATCGCATCTTATCTTTTTGTTCAACTGTCAAGCACGCATTGAATTAGCTTAATGTCAATTGACTTGTTATCTCGCTAATCAACTGGAAACTTGCATAGGAACAAAACAAATATGCTGGCAAACAACTCATGTATCAATGCCTTATTCTTTTCTCGAGGTAACAGTTTATTTATCCTGTTATACTTATCCTGTTTATAAAACATTGTATCTGCATATCAACAATGAACATAAATAAGTCATTAACCTTTAAAGGGTTATCCCGATGATGCAAAAATGTTATAGTCTGCAACTCTGCATTTAGAAAAGGACACCAAAATTTTGAGCAGCTATTTTTAACTTTTTATTTACCTTTTTGAGGGATGATATTAGTGGAAACCACAGGAATGAGGCCATCGAAGAAGAATGAGAGGGGGGGGGGGGGTTTATTAGTCCAGAAGAATAATAAGGCTGTCTACACATTCTGTTTTACCAAATAACTACTGTTTTATCCAATTTAGGTTATTGTACGAATGAGGCCATCGAACAAAAATGAAGAAGAGGGGGAAGTTATAGTCCAGAAGACATCTGTACAGGTGATTCTTGGGCAGTCTTTTACTTACGATTCTGTTGCAGATGCAACTTCTACACACGCGAGTTGTTTGTAATTTATAGTTCATATGGAATATATTTTAATGTTAATCTGGTTAGCAGTACTTACTCGTTTTCTGTTGCATTCCATTTGTTTATTCAGGCTGATATTTTACTGTTGAAAGCTGTCTTGCTGGATTTAACACCTCTGTAGTAGCATACCAACCCCCCCCCTCTTCCCCGGGAGGGGTTTTATTTGGTATCTCATGTATAGATTCATGCTATCTTTGAGCAAAACAATGTTGTTTAAACTTCTGCATGAATATTTAAATGTATGATTGTATTAACTATGTACAGTGTATTAATTCTGATTAGACTGGGAGTGGCAAGCCATGCACAAGTTGAGGGCCGGCGAGCGCATTGTTGGAAGAAGATTTAATTATGCAATCAACAAGGCTTGACACACCGTGTGTCTGAAAGAATATTTTCTCGCATTGCAGAGGTTAGATGGCATCTTATCTCTTTGTTCAACTGTCAAGTATGTATTGAATTAGCTTAATGTCACTTGTCTTGTTATCTCACTAATCAACTGGAAACCTGCATAGGAATGAAACAAATATGCTGGCAAACAAGTCATGTGTTAATGCCTTGTTCTTCTCTTGAGGTAACACTTTATTTATCATGGACAATTGAACTTTCACTGTTATACTTATCCTGTTCATAAAACATTGTATTTGCATATCTAAATGAACATAAAGAAGTCATTAACCTTTAAAGGATTATCCAGATGATGTGAAAGCTGTATCTTAGTTGAATTGTTATAATCTGCAACTCTGCATTTAGAAAGGGACACTGAAATTGTGAGCAGCTATTTTTAACTTTCTATTTACCTTTTTGAGTTGTTTGGATGATATTGGTTTATATTAGTTGGAAACCACAGGAACTTTATTTTTTATTCTTACGCATACACCCAAAATCTTTTGTTCTATGCAGGGGTTGTCAAATGGGAGGATTGGAGCTACACTTATAAACATGGAGAGTTCGCGTTCACATAGTGTTTTCACTTGTGTTGTTGATCAAGATGCAAATTAATAAAATAAGACACTGGTTAGACGGTAAATTTTCAAGTTATTTGTTTTTATGGTATACATGATAGAAACTAAAATTAATGTAATTTTGAAACTCTTTTATAGCAGAATTAATCTTGTTGACCTTGCTGGGTCAGAATGACAGAAGTTGACTGGGGCAGCTGGAGAACGCGTAAAAGAAGCTGGGAATAGTAATCTTTCACTCTGACAACTCGGGCAGGTAATCTGACTACTATCTCAATTAATTTAAGCCTGCTTATGTTTATCATTAAATTTAGTTATGTGTTTTATTTACAAGAATATGTTGGTGGTAATGCAACACCTGCTATGGTCTGTGTCATCTCTCCTGGGCAAACTTGCTATTTGTCTTTGCATTCTTAACTTTTTAGTCAAATGTGTGTGTTACATGGACTGATAATTTTATAATTCTATGACACAGTTGTAAGCGTGAGGCTTTTGACGCTAAGCCTGCCAAAGCCATTAAAAACAAAGCAGTTGTCAATGACAAATGGAAGATGATGTGAAATCGCTATGTGAAGTTATATGGCAACTTAAGGTAGATTTTCCATGCATACTCTTTTAAAATACTGGTTTATAGTTAAGAATGAGTTTGGATTGGGTTACAACCGACAGGTCAATACGGGTTTGGTCTTGATCCGAACGGGTGGGGCTTCCCAGAAACACCTATGTCCTATTTTTTGTTATAATAAATTTAATTAGTGTGTAAATATTTCAATATGATTGTATTTTAATAAACACCTTAACTTTAGCAGTCGTTAAAGCATGCAAAAACATGGAATCAGGTAGATGTTAAGCTTTGAAAATAGAAAATTTTAAGCTAAACACTTGATTATCTAGCTATTGCAGGAAAAGATAAGATAGCCCCTTCTTGAGAACTTGATGGATGGTGTGTTGTCAACGGAGGATTTTGTAAATGAAGAGTTGACATCTTTAATTGATAAACATGAGGTATGCATTTCATTTTTGAATCATTTGTTCTATATTTTTTAAGAATAAAGATATGTTTACTCATAAAGTGTTAATTATATCATTACTCAAATGGCTAAGGTGTTTTCATTTTATCAAAAGGAAATGATTTCAAATTAGCATAGTACAAGTCATTTTCAAATCATTTTAATGATAGGTGTTAATTATATTATTACGCAAATTTGTTATTAGGTTATAGTTATGTTTTGCTCACGAGTTCAACTTAGATTTCTAGTTTATTTTCTATATATTGAGGTCTCTCCTTTATTGTAGTTTACCACATCTAGTTAATACTAATTTAAGTTCTTTACATGGCATTCGAGATCTTGCTCTAAACTCTAGCTATGATACAACCCTAGCCATCATCACTTCCGCCATCACTTGATAAAAGCCCTAGATAGGTCGGCGAGGTGTCGATGCCGCAGTGCCGCCTTGTCCCTCTCCCGTTCCGTCTTCTTTTCAGGGTTTAGTTGTCCTTTATAGCGTCTTTTTAAGGTTCTATTTAAAGTCCAATTTCCAATTTTTACCAGATTGTTCCTATTGTTCCTACATTGTCTCACTTGAATTTCAGCTCGATTTTTTCGCTTCGGTTATTGTTTACTGTTCCAAAACGACTAGTCCGTTATTGTTCGCAGATAGGCCGCCACCAGAATGTGGCCACTACAATCCGCCCCTACTGCAAACTCTAGCCATCGCCACTCTAGGGTGCTAGTGACATCTCACCTCCACCACAACCGGAGCCTTAAAAGCCTCTAGTTAGGAAACCCTACAAAGATCGTCATCAAATTTCCATCCACGAGCAGCCGATAGAGGTTCACCGGAATTCATAGAACGAACTTTGATCTTTGTTTGGTCGTCGTTTGCTTCGAGCACCCACACCTTGGCTTGGTTGGACGTCTTCGCACTAGATCTTTAAAAACAAAAAGAATGACTGTCTTTTAGATAAGTTAACTTATTTAGGAAGGAGCCATTTTAACTACTCGCCATCGGAATTGGCTTACAAGGAAGCTGCCAAGTCAGCTAGCAAGTTGGGCCGTTCTTGCCGGTTCGAGTACGAGACTTCGGTGTAGTAGTACTATAACGATTTTGACACATACTAAGGACTCCTTTTGTAAAAAAACTTATTGTGCTTTTATTCCAGTCAACAAAGCTCTGTCTAATCTAATAGGGGCTTAGTTCGGTTCACCCATCGTACCTACTAAGTAAAAGGCAGGCGAACTCGGGCAGGCGAACTCGGACCTTTGCAACAAAGTCTAGACTCTCACGATTGGACTTTATAACACAAGAGGTGTGCAAAAAGGAAAGGAAAAAAATCCTTTGCAAAAGATAAGGGCGAAGCTCTTCGGGTGATATTACAACATACCGCATTTCCTCATGATTAGGGTGATGTGGTTGTTTCATCGGTTTTCTTTATTGAGGGAACTATTACTCAAAGATATTCTTGAAAGGTGGATTGACAGGTGCGACGAGGAGATGGAGCTTCCAGAAAAGTCTCTGAATAAGTAAGGCAAGGCTTGGCTTACGTTCTTAGCTCAAGCAAGAAGAAGCTATAAAGTCAAGCCTATCTAATAGTGGCAAAGGAGTGGAGGTCTAAAAGTTAGAAGAACATTGTGCAAAGGGTACACGACCACAACACATTGTTGCCCCTTTTGCACTTTCCTTTTCTTCGCGCTATGGATCTTATCGATGACCAATCTACATTCTCAGCCGATGACATTGAATGATTTGAGGACATTGGGCGGTCGAGCTTGGTTGGGCTTGGGGTATAACGGTTCGGAGAGATCAACGAGCACCTGACACTACCATGTGCTTTTGAATCAATTTTGGGGTGATCTTTGACCGGCGGATGCAGTGGGAATGGGATGTTGAATGAAATTCAATCAAAGAGTCAAGTGACTCCCTTTTTCTTGCTAAGGAAATCTGCTAACACTCTAAACGAATCCTAAGACGACTGTTACTTATGGCTAGATTTTGATCTTGACATGTTGGTGGTTTTTAACTGTAGCCTTCTTGCCCTAAAGTCTAGGAACAGATCCATTTGCCTTGAACGACCAGGGTCAAATGACACATTAGGCGGTAGCCATTCAAAAGCCCAAGAGACGAGGCCTTAGTTCAACACCTGATAACCTTCCTACTTTTTGTCTAAACCGTTGATTGAATGTTTGAGGTAGGGCCTTCTTTACCAAAGTAATAGTGGAAATTGAATCAGGTAGCCATTCAAAAGCCCAAGAGGTAGGGCCTTCCAATAGGAAGAAGGACGCCGAGACAAGGAACTTCACTTCGACGATCGGTAACACTTCCTTGATCTTTGGAATTGAATCAATTGTAGCAGAAGGAGGCAATTAACTAATTAAGGAAAGGCATGAGTTTCCATTTTCCAAGTAAGTAGTGGAAAAAAGTGATTATTAGCTTTCACCCTTTCTCCACTTCCAAAGGAGCCGAAGATCTTTGTAGACCTTAATACTTTTTAGACGGCCCTAAGGAAAGAAGTAAAGGAGCTGAAGTCAATTTGCGAACATGAAACATAATCAAGGAAGATGCCAAGAAGTGGGCAAGGAACTTCCATTGGGACTTGTAGTTTTTACTTCATTTGGAGGATCTGCGGCCATAATAAGGGCTTCACTTGTTGAAGAAAATGTCCCGATGAACCTTTATTCGCACTTTGTGTCGCTAACCTGTGGCGGGCAGAGCTAGCAGGTGACGGTAAAGGTACCTCCGCATTTCAAACCTCGGGAGAGAAGACGCTGATCAAGCTTTTCCATGCCTAGTCCTACTTTTGGTTAAAGACCCAGAACGGGCTACAGATCTATACCAATGATATTTTTTATGTGAGATAGTCAAGCCCGAAAACCCGTTTTCCGTTCTCGTGCTTGTAAGATAAGACGCGTAGATGAATTAAGAAAAAAGGGCCTATGCCCGGTTAAGAAAGGTTGAGCGGCAGGGCTTACTTTCTCTTTGGTTCACCTACTAATTTGATAAGTCATTTATGCTCGACTATAGCCATCAGGGTGGGGACGAGGCAGAAACACTTGCCACACGTGATAATGCCACATTAGATAGAACAGTTCCTTATCAATGGAAGCCTTTGATGAAAAAGGTAAGTAAATGCTACTTAAGAAGCACAAGCACCCTTTTTTATTCAATAAGGATGAGATGGTGCAGAATCGGGTCGATGATGACACCGGGTAAGCCCAGTGAAGCAATAGGGGAATTAAAACTCCATTTCTTGTTTAACTACTAACTGCATGCTTCTTCCGTTGTTATCATATCATCATCGTTGACCGTTTGCCGCCACACGCTGCCGGATTCATGCTTATGTCCTCATTTGGTTTTCTATTTCCGTTCTTGTTTTGGTTTTCCTGATTCCGTCATGGATTTCAAGTTCGAGTCCATGTTCATGTTCAGATTCCAGATTAAAGCACAAGATAAGGGAAAGTATAATCTAACATATGTCACAACAATGTTTGTGCATCGGCTTAAAACTCTAATATCATGTATGGAATACATTAGCTTTTTTTACTTTCTCAGTTAGTTTCATCGATATGTAACAAACTTTCATCTTTATGTCATCAGTGTTGTAAAAAGCGGTAGGCGCTATTCGGGCGGTGGGGTACCGACTAGCGATTAATCAGGAGTAATCGGGGGTTAATCGGGATTAATCGGATTGGAATTATTATATATAATTTTCTTTTATATAAAAATACACACATTTTCATATGTAAAATTAATAAAAAATTTTAGTTTTGTATATAATTACACATATTTGGCCGGAATTTCTAGGTTTAAGCCGGAATTTTCAATTTTTGGCCGGATTTTTTGACCTTTGTCGGAAGGTCGCCGGAACCCTACTGATATTTCGCCGGAATTATGGTTTTTTGGCCGATTAAGACCGCCTAGGGTCCGCCTAGGTCTGATTAAGACCGCCTATGGATTTTTGACCTCCGTTGACCGCCTAGCGATTAATTGGCCGATTTACCAAACATTCCTAGGTGAGGGGCCGATTTTCGATTTTAATCGGCGATTAATCCCGATTTTTGCAACACTGTATGTTATTGTATGTAAGAAAAGAATATAGTTTCCATTGTGTGTAACATACTTCTAGTTTTTTGCCAATTTATGTAACCTTCCATAGATTGTTACCCACATACCTTTTTAAAAATTGAAGTTACTTGCATTTTGAAAAAAAAAACCTTGTTTATTAAAAAATGGAAGTTATATTTTGGTGTGCTAGATCTTTACTTTATTAGTTAAAACATATCTTTGAATATTTAGTCTGAACAATGGTGTAGAGGGTATGTACATTTTGTCATTGGCATTGATTATCATGTAATACCGTGATGTTGTTGATCAGGTTCTCTTATTAGTGATTCTGTCCTTATGTGTATACTATATAGGAGTGTTTATATGTGTCTATGTGCTCATCTGTGTCCATATCACTCTGATGACTCTCTTGATTATCTTGTAAACTTTGTTGGCGTGTGTACTATTTTGTTTAGAGTTTTGAATTCAAGAATTTGTTTTCTCGTAACTTACATTTGGCTTAGTAACAAATTCTTATTATGTTTTCTTAGTAACTATTATGTTTTATGAAGTGGAAACAAGACTTCACCTTCGGGAGCTGGTTTATGGGAGTCCTTTTTTGGGAAGCATCGTGACTCATTCAATGTGGTCTTGAATCCTCTTTTTTATCAGGTTATGTACTCTTTACATTCTTTTACTTTTTAGCATTTATGGTGAACTTGTGTTTGGTTGGGTGTGTTCGTGGTTAGTTTAGTTAAATAGCATTTTGTTTAGTTGCATGTTTAGTTATTAGATTATTAGTTATTTTCATGATTTGAATCTGGTGGAAATGGTCATTGATGTTAGCAGTTTTTAAGTAAAATGAAATTGACAAAAGGTTCCCTAAAATAAGAATTGCATATGATAGGAAGTTGACATGTTCATACTTATACATGGATTGGATCTTTGGGGAGGAAAATGCAAATGATTATTGATGTGTTGGTAGGCTCAACCCAAAGAAAGAACCCTAATGTCTTTGGTGTAAATTGACGGATACATGGATATGTGTTTAGCTTCCCATCTTAATATACATGATTTAAGAAACTAAGTCCCGACAAAAATAGGTTGCAATTCCACATTCCTTTCCACATTCCCTTTCACTGCGGTTATTGAGGATCAGAAAATTGAAATAGGGCGTTTAAGACCTGAAAATCATCAATATGATCCTCATAACCTAAAAAGAAAAGAAAAAAATCACTGCGTTATCGAGGATCAGAAAATCGAAATTAGGGCGTTTAAGACCTGAAAATCATCAATATGATCCTCATAACCTAAATGTACCTTAGAGCTTAGATACTCACCATGTCATTATTGAGGATCAAAAAATCAAAATAGGGCATTTAAGACCTGAAAATCATCAATATGATCCTCATATGATGTGTTCCCACTCATCTTTTATCTCCTTCGTCAATTTTGAACAATTAGATTGCTATTCATTATTTGAGGAACCCAAACAAAGAGAAGGGCTCTAGATTTCTAACTGAGTTGAAAAGGAGGCAAGGTAAAAGACATTTTAAGTCCGATTCTATTTAGATGCGGGTGAGCTATTTCCTCAATAATCATCATCTGAAATAGAAACAAAGAGATATTGAGATAAGGGAAAGAATGATCTAATATGGCAGAACAATGTTTGTGCATGGGCTTAATATTCTAATAACATGCATGGTATACATTAGTTTTTTTCTTTATAAGTTGGTTGCATCAATATGTAACTTTCATCTTTATGTTATTGTATGTAAGAAAAGAATATTGTTTCCATTGCATGCGACATACTTCCGGTTTTTTGCCATTGTATGCAAGTAACTTTCTATAGATTGTTACACACATACTTTGTTAAAAAAATTGAAGCTGTATTGTGTTGATATCCCTTGTGGAGCTTTATTTTTCCTTGAACATTTGCCTTATGTTTTTTTTTTGCTTTAGTTATTGATGAATTACTCTTGTTTCTATTCCTTCTTTGGAAGCTGATGTTTTTCCAGAAGCTGGTTTTCATGGGCTTGGCTGTTGGGACGTATAATTCGGGCACAGACAACGAAGTCGAGGTTAGTTCCTCAACCATAAAAGCTTTCTTATTTTTCTGTCTTCGGGGGGTTAGTAAACGAGTCAGCTTAGTTGTCTTACAATTAAGCTAAAAACTAATGTTGGTTAAAAAAGTCATTTTTTGATGAGTTAATAAGGTAAAGGATTGGTCCATGTACTTTTTGGTCATCGTCATTGATTATCAGGCGATGTCGTGATGTTGTTGATGAGGTACTCTTTTTAATAATTATGTTTTCGTTGTGTGTATATTATATAGGAGTGTTTATATGTGTCTATATCACTCCCCAGACTCTTGATTATCTTGTAAACTTTGTTGGCATGTGCGCTATTTTGTTAAGAGTTTGGAAATCATGAATTTGTTTTCTGGTAACTCACATTTGGCTTAGTAACATGTCGACATAACTAAGATGTAAGGTGGCCTTTTTACCAGTTCACTTATGAATGGGTTTAAGCATATTATGTTTTATGAAGTGGAAATGAGACTTCACCTTCAGGAGCTGGTTTATGGGAGTCCATTTTCTCGAAGCATCGTGACTCTCATTGAATGTGGCCTTCAATCCTCTCTTTTATCAGTTTATGTACTCTTTACGTTCTTTTACTTTTTAGCATTTATGGTGAACTTCGTTTTTGGTTGGGTGTGTTCTTGGTTAGTTTAGTTAAATGGTATTTAGTTTAGTTTCATGTTTAGTTGTTAGATTTTTAGTTATTTTCATATTTTGAATCTTGTTGAAATGGTCATTGATGTTAGCAGTTTTTAAGTAAAATGAAATTGACAAAATGTTCCCTAAAATAAGAATTACATATACACGAGAGATGATATGAAGTTAATATGTTAATTCTTATACATGGATTGGATCTTTGGGTAGGCTCAACCCAAAGGAAAAACCCTAATCTCTTTTGTGTAAATTAACTGTTATGTGGATATGTGTTTAGTTGCCCATCTCAATAATACATGGTTTAAGAAACTGAGTCCCAACAAAAATAGGTTGCAAAACACTCAAATTAGAAATAAAAGCATATAAAAAATAATAATAATAGTCCTTATGTTGGTATTAGTTAAAACATATCTTTGAACATTTAGTCTGAACAATGGTGTAGAGGGTATGTACATTTTGGTCATTGGCATTGATTATCAGGTATTACCATGATGTTGTTGATCAGCTAGTGATTCTGTCCTTAAGTGTATACTATATAGGAGTGTTTATATGTGTCTATGTGCTCATCTGTGTCCATATCACTCCGTTGACTTTCTTGACTATCTTGTAAACTTTGTTGGCGTGTGTACTATTTTGTTTAGAGTTTTGAATTCATGAATTTGTTTTCTCGTAACTTACATTTGGCTTACTAACATGTCGACATAACTATTATGTAAGGTGGCCTATTATGTTTTGTGAAGTGGAAACGAGACTTCACCTTCGGGAGCTGGTTTATGAGAGTCCATTTTCGGGAAGCATCGTGACTCATTGAATGTGGCCTTGAATCCCCTCTTTTATCAGGTTATGTACTCTTTACATTCTTTAACTTTTTAGCATTTATGGTGAACTTCATTTTTGGTTGGGTGTGTTCTTGGTTAGTTTAGTTAAATGGTATTTAGTTAGTTGCATGTTTTGTTATTAGATTTTTTAGTTATTTTCATATTTTGAATCTGGTTGAAATGGTCATTGATGTTAGCAGTTTTTAAGTAAAATGAAATTGACAAAATGTTCCCTAAAATAAGAATTGCATATATACGGGAGATGATAGGAAGTTAATATGTTAATTCTTATACATGGATTGGATCTTTGGGTAGGCTCAACCCATTTCCTCTTATTTGCCATTGTATGCAAGTAACCTTTGTAGATTATCACCCACATACTATGTTAAAAATTGAAGCTGTATTGTGTGGCTATCTGATAGAACCCAAAAAATCAGCTTGATTAACTTCAAATAAAAAGTACAAATAGAGCCCTGTTCGAGAAGGGTGATCTCCAATTACAAGGATTAGAAACCCTACTTTTGATAAACTAAACAAAGACTCCCACACACATCCTAAGAAGTAAACATAAATAGGAAGAATATGGGCAATTAGGCTGCAGTTACACCCTAAACATTAGGCTGTAGTTACTCCCTAAACATTAGGTTGCAGTTACTCCCTAAACAATAGCTAACCATTCATCCACTAACCCTACTAGGCTGCTGCCCCTTTGACCCGGTACCAAGGCCCACCAACCCACCCAATTAGGAATCGAGTTTGTATCAATGCATCCTCCCTGGACAAGTGACTTGACCTCAAGTCGAATGTTGGACCAGTACTCAATTGGCTCGACAGATAGGAGATGAGAGGCTTCTGAATTCGGATTCCCCATTTCCTTTCCGGGGTCCCACACAATGACAAAAAATACAACCACATGTTTTGCAAGAGCCTTTGTCAGTGTTTCTTGGCAAATTTCTAGAGCTGCCGGACCAAACAAGAGTATTCTAGGGCACAAAATAGGCATATTAGAGGCATACTTCAGGAACTCCTTGTGTTTCAGATGTATATATGTGGAAATCTGTACACTTTTATATGCTTGACGCCTTGCAGCTAACAAGATCGGTGGATCAATATCGTTCTGCATGCCTCTAATTTGACCAATTTCTTCTTTCCTCTTCCGAACATAGCTGCCATTTGCTGTTAATTTCTTCGCCGGTCTCCAAGCTTCGGTTCTGGTGCCATCAATTTTGTCAATTTCGTTAGTGCCCATTCCGTTATTGGGTTTGTGAGCGCCCTCACTCCCATCACTGGTTATGTTGTTTCGATCAGTGATTCCGCCACCAATTTCGGATCCAAGTTGCTGAAGATGGTCATTTTCGGACCCCTGCGGTTCCTCCACCACCCTGTTTTTCAAAGCATTGTCTGATTCTTCACTGTTACCACCATCTTTGATCCCCCGAGCTTTGGTTTCTTCAACATCGTCCCTCAAAGATGCAAGAATGACGTCTAATTTTGCTGCAAAGATGGCTAGTTGATCTGCCAAATTCCGGGTTGCAGGTGACATTCGATTTCCCGGCAATGGAACCAAATGATAGAACCCAAAAAAATCAGCTTCATTAACTTCAAATAAAAACTACAGATAGAGCCCTGTTCGAGAAGGGTGATCTCCGATTACAAGGATTAAAAACCCTACTTTTGATAAATAAACAAAGACTCCCACACACATCCTAAGAAGTAAACATAAATAGGAAGAATAGGGCAATTAGGCTGCAGTTACACCCTAAACATTAGGCTGTAGTTACTCCTTAAACATTAGGTTGCAGTTACTCCCTAAACAATAGCTAACCATTCATCCACTAACCCTACTAGACTGCTGCCCCTTTGACCCGGTACCAAGGCCCACCAACCCACCCAATTAGGAATCGGGTTTGTATCACTATCCCTTGTGGAGCTTTATTTTTCCTTGAACATTTGCATTATGTTTTTTTTTAGCTTTAGTTATTGATTAATTACTCTCTTGTTTAATAGGTTGCAAGTCCATATTCCCTTTCACACACACAATGCTTCTTGTTTTAGCACTCAAATTAGAAATAAAAGTGAAAAAAATAATATTAGTCCTTATGCTCATATTAAGCATGAATGGAAGACAAGAAAAAATCACTACGGTTATGGAGGATCAGAAAATCAAAATTAGGGCGTTTAAGACCCGAAAATCATCAATATGATCCTCATAACCTAAATGTACCTTAGATACTCACCATGTCATTATTGAATATCAGAAAATCAAAATACAGCGTTTAAGACCCGAAAATCATCAATATGATCCTCATAACCTAAAAAGAAAAGAAAGAATTCACCGCGGTTATCAAGGATCAGAAAATCGAAATTAGGGGCGTTTAAGACCCGAAAATCATCAATATGATCCTCATAACCTAAATGTACCTTAGATACTCACCATGTCATTATTTAGGATTAGAAAATCAAAATAGGGCGTTTAAGACCTAAAAATCATCAATATGATCCTCATAACCTAAAAGATCTAAGAAAAAGTCACCGCGGTTATTGAGGATCAGAAAATCGAAATTAGGGCGTTTAAGACCCGAAAATCATCAATATGATCCTCATAACCTAAATGTACCTTGGATACTCACCATGTTATTATTGAGGATCAGAAAATCAATATAGGGCGTTTAAGATCCGAAAATCATCAATATGATCCTCATAACCTTAACGTACCTTTAATAATCACCATGTCATTATTGAGGATCAGAAAATCAAAATAGGGCATTTAAGACCCGAATATCATTAGTATGATCCTCATAACCTATAAAGAAAAGAAAAAAATCACTGCGGTTATTGAGGATCAGAAAATCAAAATTAGGGCGTTTAAGACCCGAAAATCATCATTATGATCCTCATAACCTAAATGTACCTTGAATACTCACCATGTCATTATTAAGGATCAGAAAATCAATACATGGTGTTTAAGAACCGAAAATCATCAATATGATCCTCATAACCTTAACGTACCTTTAATTCTCACAGTGTCAATTATTAGAGGTGTATGGCCAAGTCAAGTTGTGGTTTGGTGAATTGTTAAAAAAACTTTTGAGGTTGGGTAGATTTTACTGTGTTTGTTAAGTGTGGCGACACTTAATTCATTATGGTAAATATAAATTAAAATCACAAGCACAAAGCATTAGTTGGGACAATCAAGGTTAGAGCAATAGTACTATTCCTTAGTAACACGAGGTGTGAAAAATGTTTACGCGTTAATTATGATCCCTTTATTTTTCCTTTCGAGACGAAAAAGTATTAAGTTGGGGAATATGATCATCTTAGATTTAATGCATGTTTTAGGCATAAACATTGTATGTTTACAATTATTATTCTACGTCGAAACACGTTACTTTGTATGCATTTGTATGTGTAGGGTTGCAGTGGAAGATGTGATTTATCGGGATGCAAATTATCAAACTGGGCACATGTTGCTGGAGAGAAAGTAGTATAAAGCTCATGTGTGCAAGAAAGAACCAACAAAAGTTATGCAATAAAAATACATGTGGAGCAACAAAACATAAATTGTAAATGAGCTCTTAAGTGACATACAATAAGATGAATCTTTGGTTGAAAGATTTTACACACAATGAAGGAAACACCAGGTACTCTTAAATATTTTGTTAATTGTATCTTGGACAAATGCTGAGACCAAATTAATTTTTAGTCCCACCATCTTCCTTGAATGGTCCCTCATAGAAACAACAGAATTTTTAGTTTTGAAAATGAGTCTAGTGCTAATGCATAAAGCATGAGTAGACAGTAGTCAAGTATCATGCTATGTTATTACCTTAACCTTGTTTGATTCATAGTTAAAATTATCTGCTTTTTTCAATGAAAGTCAACTTAGTGAGTAAATTCACCTGCACACTTGATTTGACCGTGGGTGAGTTTTTATTGGAATATTGAGTTCGTTGTTGCTTTTAATTTGAAAACGATATAATATAGGCAAATGTTTTAACAAGATTAGAAATACGGAGGTCTGTTAATCTTTTATTTGGATTCTTTTACATTAACAATAAACATTATTGTCCATATATGAGAATACAGAATAAACAGTTGTCTAGCGTTCTCTTTTACTAGTTGTTTGGCACTTGTAGGAACGGAACGTTATAATGACTCCTCCTGAACGTGCAGAAGTCCTACTAGCACTTAGAAAGGTGGCATCGTCACTCTTGGGATGGATAATTCTCGTACAAACAATGAAGTCAAGGTTAGTTCCTCAACCGTAAAAACCTGTAAATTTTCTTTGTCTTCTGGTTAGTAAACAAGTCAGCTTAGTTGTGTTACAGCTGAGCTAAAAACTGATGTATGCTCTTGGTCAGAAAATGCATTGTGTGATGAGTTGATAAAAGTAAAAATTGATCCATGTATAGTTTTGGTAATAGGTATATACAAAAGGAAACTATGCCCCTGATAATCTTTCAGCTAGATATGCTTTTAGTTGTATCTTTTCTTGACCTACTTTTAAATTGAGATATTTGATTGAATGGCTTATTGTTTGGTACAATTATTTTTTCTCAAATCTAAATATGATTTGAACAGATGTTTTTCAAATGTACAGCTAACAAATTTTAATGATGAGAACTGTCTCTGTTTTCACCTGTTTTTTTGTCAATGGTTTTCAGATGCCCGGATGGTGGCCTCTGTACATTTGCATCAATATTATTTTTTAACAACTGATTAAGCAGTCTGCCAACCTTCATTTTGCTATATGTTGTGCTTTAGACATGCATTTTATTTTAACGTCTTCTTGGTGTGGGTGTATTGTGGGGTGGGGGGGATGCATTCTTTCTTCGCCAGATTCTGCTGGATCTCAACCTCAATGTGCACGAGCATCAGTTGAGACCAATTATGATAGACAACGCTCATCTACCCCCTGTTTTATTCTAATGCCTCAGAAGCAACTATTTCAGCCCAAAGAAAGAGATGGGCTCTAGATTTCTAACTGGGTTGAAAAGGAGGGATGGTAAAAGACATCTTAGGTCCGACTCTGTTTAGACATCTTAGGGCTCTAGCTTTATTTTTCCTTGAGCATTTGCATTATATTTTTTAGCTTTAGTTATTGATGAATTACTCTCTTGTTTCTATCCCCTCTTTAGAAGGTGATGTTCTTCCGGAAACTCGTTTTCGTGGGCTTGGCTGTTAGAACGTATAATTCTAGCACTGACAATGAAGTCAAGGTTAGTTCCTCATCCATAAAACCATTCTTATTTTTATTTGTCTTTAGCTTAGTAAACGAATCAGCTTAGTTGTGATGCAAATACGGAAGCAATCAAATGGGTCAAAGATCTAATGATAATCAGGGTCGATAGATGAACGTTCTTATATTTTATAAATCAACAAAAACTCCTAACAAATGAAAACAAACACTAATACTTATACAGTTATACTAAACCTAACAATTAAAGATAATAATAACTAAAATAAAAGATAAACTAAATAAAAAGATAATTAAAGAAATAAAATTCAAATTCAAATTTGAAGTTATAGATGCTCCTGCATCATACTTCCCGGGTTGGAAGAAAACTCGTCCTCGAGTTCTGCTTCCGCAGCAAAGCCACCTGGGGATGTGAAGGGAGCATCAAATTGTTTTTGTTTACTATCAACCGCTCTAGGAACAAGAACTTGATATTAGTCTTCTTTAGCCTTCTTCATAGGAAAAATATTTATACTAAATACTAATCACCTAATGATAATGATAAACAAAAAAAAACTAATAAATATTCAAACTTAAACTAATAGATAATCCCCTTTCTGGAAAAACTCTTCCTCGAGTTTTGCCTCATTGTCAAAGCCACCTGGGTCGAAGGGAAAATCAGGTCGCTTCAATTGTTCAATTCCCATCCCATCTTGATTAGTAGCAAGCTGAGAAGAGTAGCCCAACTCCCAAACACTTGTTGAGCATAACTTATTTTCATAAACACATTGCTCATCTAATTTAGCCACCTGCCCATTACTATTTTCTAATAGACTTGTATTAAATGGTGCACTATAATTAATTACATATATGGGATATAACCCATCAGAGTCCATATTTGAATTTGGAAATATTGGATGTATATGATGATGGTATGAGGTAATTCCACAGTCAATTTTGTCTTCCTTGTCATCACAGCTACTGATTATTTTTAAATGGCCATGATCATCACATCCATATCTGTCGGTGAATCTACAAGTTGAAAGCTTATCTCGATCACGGGCACGTGAACCACCAATGTTCTTGTCAATGCCTCAGTCGGCGACTTTTCGAACAAGAAAGCACTCGCCTTCACGTAGAGCCATTTGAAAACCAAAGCTTTGATGCCGAATGATGCAAATACGGAAGCAATCAAATGGCTCAAAGATCTAAAAATAATCAAAGACGTTAGATTAAACCGAAGGTTTCATGAACAACGTTCTTATACTTTTATAATTTAACAAAAACTCCTAACAAATGAAACGATCACTAATATTCATACTAAACCTAACAATTAATGATAGTAATAAACTAAACAAAAAGATAACTAAGAAATAAATATCAAAATCAAATTTGAAGTTATAGATGCTTCTGCATCAAGTTGTCCTACAACTAAGCCAAAAATTGATGTTGGTTAGAAAGTTCATTTTTTGATGGGTTAGTAAGGTAAAGAATTGGTCCATGTACTTTTTGGTCATTAGCATTGATTGTCATGTAATACCATGATGTTGTTGATCATGTACTCTCTTTAATGATTTTGTTTTCCTTGTGTGTGTGTGCTATATAGGAGTGTTTATATGTGTAGGTGCTCATCTATGTCCATATCATCCCCTAACTCTCTTGATTATCTTGCAAACTTTGTTGGCATGTGTACTATTTTCTTTAGAGGTTTGAAATCATGAATTTGTTTTCTGGTAACTAACATTTGGCTTAGTAACATGTCGACATAACTATTATAACTATCATTTAAGGTGGCCTTTTTTACCGGTCCACTTATGATTGGTTTATGACTTTATGTTTTATGAAGTGGAAACAAGTCTTCACCTTCATGAACTAGTTTATGGGAGTCCATTTTGGGGAAGCATCATGACTCTCACTAAGCGATGTCTTGAGTCCCCTCTTTTATCAGGTTATATACACTTTACGTTCCTTTACTCTTTAACATTTATAGTATATGTGTGTGTATTTTATTTAAAGCATAAATTCTTTATATACATAACTTCCCTGTGCAGAGGACAAAGCTGCTGCAGCAGAGGAAAGAGACCATACTATTAGTGCAAATTTATCCCACACATTTTCCCGAATTAATGTTCTTGAACCTCATGTGCTTTTGTTTTTCTCTCCTTATTGGTTATATGGAAACGTTAGACTGGCTGGGTTACCCGGTGACGGGTCAAAATAGGTAAGTTTTTGCTACGGGTCGGGTGGGTTTGATCAGAGAACTTGTACAAAATCTTTAACTATTTATAGTAAATGTGTTAAATATGATTACAAAATTACATTTTTCCAATTATAATATCATATTTTACAAAATTACATACATTTTTCCAATTATAATATACCGTTCTGCCTTTAAAAGCTAAAACTATTTTGCTTGCATGGTCTTTTTGTATTTGAGTACCCTAGTTACAGGTACTTATTTCTCTAGACTACTAATATATATTTCAAGATGTTTTTCACAAAAATTCATACATATAGTCAAAAGAGAAGATGGTTCTGAGAGTACAAGTCTGAAAAATGGTTTTGGTCCTTCACCTTTCTTTTATCAAAACTGCTATGTAAATCAGTATAAGACCAATTATGACATTATTTAGACTAAAGAGATGTTTCTGAGAGTACAAGTCTGTCAAGTCAGGTAGAAATAACAGGTGATTTCATTATATCTCTAGACTACTAATATATATTTCAAGATGTTTTTCACAAAAATTCATACATATAGTCAAAAGAGAAGATGGTTCTGAGAGTACAAGTCTGAAAAATGGTTTTGGTCCTTCACCTTTCTTTTATTAAGTTACCCGGTGACGGGTCAAAATAGGTAAGTTTTTGCTACGGGTCGGGTGGGTTGATCTGAGAACTTGTACAAAATCTTTAACTATTTATAGTAAATGTGTTAAATATGATTACAAAATTACATTTTTCCAATTATAATATTATATTTTACAAATTACATACATTTTTCCAATTATAATATACCGTTCTGCCTTTAAAAGCTAAAACTATTTTGTCTCGCATGGTCTTTTTGTATTTGAGTACCCTAGTTACAGGTACTTATTTCTCTAGACTACTAATATATATTTCAAGATGTTTTTCACAAAAATTCATACATATAGTCAAAAGAGAAGATGGTTCTGAGAGTACAAGTCTGAAAAATGGTTTTGGTCCTTCACCTTTCTTTTATCAAAACTGCTATGTAAATCAGTATAAGACCAATTATGACATTATTTAGATTAAAGAGGTGTTTCTGAGAGTACAAGTCTGTCAAGTCAGGTAGAAATAACAGGTGATTTCATTATATCCTCTGATAGCCATTTTTGTTGCAGCTAGCGAGAACTGAACTTGAGAGCTGTTTATGGGAGGCTGGAGAAAGAGAAGCTATGCTAGTCCAAACTTTGAGAGAGTTAAGGCAAACTCTGAGCAGGAAGGAACAACAAATGTTGGTGATGCCAATAAAATCCAATAAATGTTGGTGATGCCATGAGGTCAAGCTTAAAAGATGACTTTTTTTTGTACGGGTCAAAAATGGGCTTGGCTGGCCGGTTTGGGTGACTCATAAACAAAATTTCATCATTAATGAATTCGTTAATTATGATTAGCTAATTTTCCTGATTTATTCTAGCTGACCCTTTTGAGAAAAACTGAAACTAATCCACCCATTTTTAAATGGGTCTACATGCCCTTTTTACTATTTCTTTTCCTTGTTGCAGACAGTTTCTAGAGAAGATATGCTTAGGAAAGACATCGACGACCTACAAAACGATATCAAGTATGTTTTGAAGTTTTGATTTCATAGATAGGGCAATAATTACACATTATTATCTTTGTTTTCATTGCATCACTGGTCCCCTGTTACTCATGTGGCGATTAGGCTGGTTTGGAGGTTGTTGTATGTGCTAAAATGCACTTTGGTGACTTTATCAAACGGTTTCACCTGTTTCTTGTTTAGCTAAATATGTTGGTTTAATCATTTGACACACTTGGGATAAAACATTCTAAATTGGCCCAATTCTAAGTGAATGGGTTAAAATTTCCACCTTAATTTGTTACTTCGTTACATAAACTACTATTATCATATGTTCTCAGGCAAGTGATCGTAGATGTGAAGAACAGGTTATGCAAGTTCATGAGTCTACCAGGCCTCTTTTAAGGCAGATTGAGACTATGCAGGTATTCTTTTGTTTGACATGGTATCATGAGCTTTATGGTTTGAACACTTGTATTTCTTTAATAGGAAGCAACTACAAGAAAGATAGAGCTTGGGCTGCTGTGGAGGTATCACTAAACATTGGGCTTCAGGTATGATAAATAACATATATATTTTATTTTAAATATAAATTCTTTATATTCATAAACTTCTCTGATAACTCATTTTCAGGATGTACAGGGCAAAACTGCAGTTGCAGAGGAAAGAGACCATTCTGTTAGTGCACATTTATTCTGGACTAATGTTCTTAAATCTCAGGTGCTTTCATTTTTCTCTCCCCTTTATTGGTTATATGGAAAATTTAATGTTCTTGGGTTGGGTAAACGGTCAAAATAGGTAAATTTTTGTTACGGGTAGGGGTGGGTTGATCGGAGCACTTATACAAATTTTTTAAGTATTTATAAATAATAATTATGTTAAATATGATTACAAAATTACATATTTTCAATTATAACATTTATATTTTTATCAAAATGATTTAAGAAATAAAATTACCCGAATCAACCCATAAATCAAATCAAGTTGAATAAATGAACAAGAAACTAGAGAGAAGAAGATTACACAATCCAAGCTAACCAATTCGATTAGTTTTCACCCCTTATATTCCACTGTTTATTTGGTTATATTCAGTAACAAAGGAATAGGACATGTACAACATTAACCCCTAAACTTTACATCTATCACGCATTAACCCCCTAAAATATTAACTAGCCGTTATTATCTTAACAACACCCATTCCCACTTTTGGAATAAGGGAAAATGTAATCGAAACTCATCAATAAAATCCTACTAAGCTATAGTGTTTAGTATATCATGCCAATGAACCAACCCCTAGCTGTGATGCGATGGCCACACTAAACTAAGCTGCAACATTCCTAAAAATCAGGACACAAAACATCCCTTGACAGCAGGGGTTCGGTGGCAGCCCCTGAAAGAGTGGTCCAAGCCCTTTGTTGGGGTCCAACTTGGACCATTCTTTCAAATTGGGCAAAGCGCCAAGCCAGCTCGGAAAAATTTTGTTTTGGAGAAAAAATGAAAAAAACTAAATTTTGGGAAAACCAAGGCTGATGCGGCCCGCATCAGAAAAGGATGCGGAGCGCATCGACTAGGCTAAGAAATCAGTACGAAAACTAACGTCAAACCACTATATCTTGAAAGAATGCTAAATAGTTTGCATCTGCTATATCTTTCTAAGGGCAAATTAATGTCAAACAAAAACAAACCTACAGACTTATGTTGAATTCGTACTAGTTCACTAGACTTAATAGTTGTGTGTTCATATCTAAAATCATTTTGCCTTTAAAAAGCAAAACCTGTTTTGCCTTTGAAAAGCTAAACCTGCTTCTGTCTAAGGCAAACTCTAACAGGAACAGCAAGTTTCTTCTAAATACTAAAATCGATAAATTTTGGTGATGCCAAGGTGATGAGGTCGAAGAGGTTGGTGTGTGTGTGTGTTTTTGGGACGGGTCAATAATGGGCTAGGTTGGTTTTTTTTATATTAAGTAGTTATATGCATTGAAAATAGACTTTAAGGCGAGTTTTAACGCGTGTGGCCCGTATTAAGAACCATTTTGACTCGTTCCCCTTTTAGCTAATTTTCCTGATTTATTCTGGTTGACCCTTTGTTTCAAGGGAAGATATGCTTAGGAAAGACATCAACAACCTCTAAAGACGATATCAAGTATATTTTGAAGTTTTG
>CM046029.1:80763711-81058711 GCA_025215565.1 Flaveria ramosissima | reverse complement strand
TTAAAACCCTTTATCACCGTCACATTTCCCTAATTACATACTAAACTGCCCTACCACTATGCCACAACTGACAATGACGATAGTAGCCAGCACACCACCATGTTGCTCTCCATCGTTCTCGCCCCCTTTTGATCCTACACCGGCACGGTTGTCGTCTTCATCATGTGCATTTGATAGCTATGCTACGCTGCCCGCCACCACCACCAAATCGATGCTACGTCTTCATCAAACCCGCCACCGCAAATGGTCTGTCCTCCGGTGAGCTCGAGATACTTCCGGTCACCACCTGGAAGGATTTTGGATTTGGGATGGAGTGTGTGCGGCGTGTTTAGGCGATTTGGAACCAGAACTACTTGATCGGATGTTAATGGGCTGCAACCACGGGTTTCATCTATAATGCGTCGATACTTGGCTCTCTCCCAGAACCTAGTTTGCCATTTTTTCCGGAAATAAGCTTGATGTCAGTTAACAAACCAATGTTAAAATTTTGATCGGTTAACATCTTTTGTTTCATATGTTTATTTATTTCATCTTTTTAAGAATGTAGAAGTAGTGATTATTATCATTATTAGTTCATAAATGAAGTGTGAAAACGGAGTATCGGGCCAAATGAAAAGAGGTTGGTGTCGGGGGGAGTGCGTGAGATGAACGCTCGATGGGAGGAGTGAGTGAGTTAGTGGCTGAATGGCGGTAAAAGCAATCACATAACTGTTGAAGCCCAAGGTACAACCTTAATGCACAAACCGATCTGGTAAGTAGTTATAAATGAATATAAAAGGACAATAAAAGAATATAAGGACGACATTAAAGAATGTAAGGAGGACAATAAAAAGTATATTTACATTAAGTTTTAGGCTTTAAGTCTTTACAAGTGTTAAAACACTTTATACAATACTTTAAAGCTAAACCTAATGTTTTTTTTTTCTTTTTGACTTTTTAGTTTGTCACACATCAACGGTTGGAGCCAATATAGATTAAACTACTATAAGTAGAAAAGTCTCATTACTTGAACAAAATAAACTATATATGCCTTTTATGCTCTTTATGACTAAGTTGGGTAAACAATGTGCAATTTTTGTTAATAATAGATATTAATTTTTTAGTGCACATATTTAGAAATTTTTCCAGGGTTCAAAGCTCCCACGAAAAATCTCAACTCAAGATCTATTAGGTTGTAAACGCGTCGAGTCGGATCGGCTTCTTTTGTAAATGGGTCGATCTCGAGCTAAGTTTTCTGCCCGTGTTTTCCAATGCATCACGCGGGCACCGCACTAGCATGTGTGAACTAGAAACTCAAAAGAATAGTGTCAGACTGTTATTTTGTTTTTTGTTTTTCGTTGTTTCATTTGAATTTAAAGATCATTATAAAATATTTGTTTGTAAAACCAAATTTAGAGTGGATGAGTGTCCAAGTGGTTTGCGTGAGCGCTTTGAACCTCACATTCACCTGGGTTTGACCTTCGGGGTGTTTTTTTTTTAATGTTATATTAATCAAATGGCAATTTTTAACAAACGTCTTAGTTTAGCGAGCATTACTATTTATTAAAATATTCAGATAGTTTTTTAAAAAGTGAAAGTTGTTATATTTAGGTGGAGCGCAATTATAGTTATATGAACGTGTGTAGCGGTGAGAGAACATGTACAAGGTATTTGATGGAAAACGTACAAAGAGAATGCAAGAAAAACATATCAGAGTGGTTTTGTGAAAAGTATATAATTTTCATAAAAAGAAAAGATAAACCTATGACCTATTCAAATATAATACTAAAAAAAACTAAAAAGTCTTTACTAAATAAATTAATACGTAAAAATGTAAGGAAAAAGTAAAAATATAATTAAAGATTATAAAATAAAACATAAAAAGAAAATGATGTTTATCTAATAATGGATATTATATATATGCATGTTGATGTGTACAGTAATTATGTACAAGTGATGAAGCAGCTGGTACAAGCTGCTGATGCAACAGGTTGTTGTTTTTTCATTTTGTCTTTTTTGTATTTATACTAGTGTACAAAAACATTGGATTAATTAAGATGAACTCTTACACAGCAAAATATCAAGTAGATGAAATGTCAAATAACTATTGGATTAATCAATTCAATTAAACATTAACAAACAATTTTATTCTTTCTTTTTCTTTTAACACTAGGTATTTTTACCTATATTCTTTTTCTGTTAATATTGACTTCTTCTTTTAACATTATTTTTCTTTATGTATATTTTGTTATCTTTTTGACTTACAAGATTCTTATTATTTCTACATTTTGCATTAAATTTTAGCTAAACTGATTCACCGCGGCATAGGTTTTTACGGAGAGTAAAACACTCCACAATGCGCAAGGGTTATTTAAGCTTTCGTTTACGTTGATTTTTGTTTTTTTATTGATTTTTAAATGTTATGTTTTAAACATTACATCTTAGAGATAAACTCTTTTGTTATTTGACAGAATCTTTTTTACTCGTGTACGCACGAATCACATTTTCGTAAAAAAAAATCCAGAAGAGACACGTGGCAAAACTTGGTTTAAAATTTTAGTTGTATAAAAGTGATATAAGAAGGTAGATAGAAATAAGCTAGCTATAATAGTATATATCAAGTTATATGATCATCTATCTAAAAATTTTTAGGTAACGATTATAATGGTTATCAAAGGGTATGAGGTTCTGTTATGAGAAGACATTATGGTATTAAAGTTATGTACTTAGTAGCAAAATAGTTAGCTGGGGACTTAAATTTAATAAAATGTGTATGTGATAATTATAAAAAATAAAATAGGTGTCTAGATTTAAGAGGAAAAAGAAAAAAAAGAAAGGAAAGTTAGACATCTAATCATATTGACGCGTTAAAAATATAAAACAATAAATAATTATTACATTTGGAAAGTAATCTGGTTAAAGATCTTCTTGAAGATTTGCTAACGTTCATGAAATCCGATATCAATAAATGATACGATTCCATCACTCCAAACTCACAACCTCATTAATACGCACATGAAATCCATTCGTCTTCAACATTTACAATCTCCATTCGTCTGTTGATCCGCCAAAAACCGAGTTTCTATTCCTTAATTTTCGTTTAATCTTCATAATCAATCATCTGTAATACAATTCAATATGTCGATGATTGTGAAACTATCGTTGCAGATTCTAGGGTTTCGCGATGCGATTGATCGATGTCGTTTGAGGAACTTATAAGATGGCGTTAGGGAGCTCTTTTGGTTCTGATTTCACCGTCGATGGTACGTTTTTTATTGCTACTTAATTCCACATCTATAAATGCTTCGATTCAGCATTCGGAAACTAACAATGTCAATCCACAGATGAAATTGATCAACAAGTACACTATCAGTGATTCACAATCTCCATTCGTCAATCAATCAAAACTTGTTGATCCGCCTGTAACTGAGTTTGTTTTCGTTTTCATTTTCGTTTTTGTTTTTCAATCTGAAATACAATGTCGATGCTTATGAAACTCTCGTTACAGCTAGATTCTAGGGTTTGGCGATGCTTTTGATTCATGTAGTTTGAGGAGTTTATAAGATCAGCGAGAGCTTGAAGAACATCAAGAAGATCAGACCGGTGGTTCTGTTTCCACCGTCGATGGGGTTTTAGGACTGTGGTACCAAAAACGCAAATAATTTCAAGGCTAGTGATGGTTTTTCGTTTCATATTACCCCCATTATAGACTTAATAGTTTTAAACTTTTAATTTCTTCAGAAAAGCATGATGATTCTTCGAGGCATATCATTGAAACCGAAGACTGCAGCTATCAGACGAGTTTGTGCATAGTCCAAAACTGCCTGAAACGCATAAAATGTCAGCCGAAATTTGACTCAAACATTCATGATACGAACATCATACGTGGCATCACATACTGATGGCATTCTCCCAACACATGAATCCAACAGGGGATCCATTGCACACTTTCCAATATAATTCTGAGAATAATTATATGGTGAATAAGGATGCTGATAAGATTTAGTGTGTGTATACATATATGTATGTAGTAAAAAAAGGAAGATTTTACCTTTATTATAAAGTTTGACAAGAATCAGATATGAAATTGAAGGTTTGATGTAAAGTTCTGCATCAAATAGTGTTAAGCGATCTGTCATCAGGAGAAAATTAGATTAGATTTAAACATTTGTCTAATTTTATGTGAAGTTAAAACAACATAAAAGAAGACTGAAATTAAATTGCACAAGAGTAGACAACTTCCCTTCAAGTATGATTTTGGTGTTGTACTTTGATCATCAACCTCAAAAAATTCAAATATATGCCATCCAGTAATGTGTAGAAACAAATAAAACAAAAAAGGCAAAATTAATAAATGATTAAGAAAAAAGAATGACAAATAGTTACAAGTTAATTACCTCGATCTGCTGTTGGCTGCCTGCATTCAATTCGATCTCTCAACATATGAATCCATAGAAAAAAGCATGCAGTTTAATTAGTTTTCCCAACTAGCTTCTAGGCCTAAAAACCGCCGGTCCTGTAACGGTTCGTAACCCCCCACAGCCAAACCGGTTTTGACCAGAGCTGGGGCAGGCGCAAATTAGAATATGGTCAACTTATTCTTCACAAACCCATTTTGTATTAGTTTTGTTGTTTTGAATTTGTGTGGTTAGTATATGTTTAGTATAGATGTGTAAATCTTGAAAGTAGAGGGGCTTGATGTGTAAATAGGTTGTTCTTCTAACTACTATAAATAGGTGGCTTTGTGTGTATTGATGTATCACAAATACTTACTCAATAAACATTTCCTTGCATTTTGTTAGTTAATTCTGTTAATATCATTTGGTATCAGAGCACCAAAGGCTCTCGATCCATAGAATCCTCTTCTCTCTCACGATCGTAATCTCTCCCACACGGTTCCTACTGCCGACTGAATTGAACTCCATCGGAATTCAATTCTTGAACCCTTGATTCCGTGATTACAATCAGTTGCGATTGTAATTGAATCTTGAACCCTTGAATCCGTAATTACAATCAGTTGCGATTGTAATTGAAACTTCCGAAGTGGTAATTGAAACTTCCGAAGTGGTAATTGGAACTTCCGAAGTGGTGACTGCATCTTCCGAAGTGGTGATTGAATCTTCCGAAGCCGTAATTGAATCTTCCGAAGTGATCATCTGCGACCAAGATCCAAAGAATCAATGGCAGATCGCAATGCACAGGTGGTGCTGAAAGATACCAGCGACTCCATATCGTTCAAGATCCCCATGTTAACCCCGACGAACTACACCTCCTGGTCAATCAAGATGGAAGCCTTTATGGATGCCCAGGGAATCTGGGATGCCATAGAACCCCCTGACACAGCCACAGTTGATGTGAAACTTGGCAAGAAGGCGAGGGCCTTCATCTTCCAGTCTTTGCCAGAAGAGGTCTTGATGCAAGTTGCTGCATTCAAGACTGCGAAAGATGTCTGGGATGCCTTGAAGAAAAGGTATGTAGGGGAAGAAAGAGTAAAGCAAGCCCGAATTCAAACTTTAGATCATGAGTTTGAGATGTTGGGAATGGGAGAGAATGAGTCCATAGATGAGTTTGCAGGAAGAATGGGAGAATTGATCTCAAGATATAGAGCTCTGGGAACTGTGATCCCAGATAAGAAGCAAGTAAGGAAGGTCTTGAAGGCCAAGGTCTTGAAGGCTGCACCTGAAAGGTACTTGCCTATTGTAGCAGCAATAGAACAGTTCTCTGATCTTGAGAAGATGCCATTTGAGGAACTGGTTGGGCGGTTGAAAGCCTATGAGGAAAGATTGAAGCCAGTGACTAGAAGCAAGGACTCATCTGGTCAGCTTCTCCTGACCAAAGCTGAGTGGCTAGAGAGGACAAGAAAAGAGTCCAAATCAGAGCACCAGCGGGGCAATGCCACCAGTGACACCAAAGGTAGAGACAGAGGGAGAGGAAGATTTACAAAGGGCAGGGGAGGGAAATCCAACCCTGATAACTGTGAAAGAAATGGCAAAAGCAATAAGAAAGACAAGAGAAGCATAAGGTGCTTCAATTGTGATAAACTTGGGCACTACTCAAATGAGTGCAAGGCTCCTAGTAGGGGAGAACAGGAGGCACATCTTGCACAGGCCCAAGAAGACCAAGAACCTGCCCTGTTGATGGCAAAACTCTCAAAAGACTTGGGTCTATTAGAGGAACAGGGTGTGTTCCCCAAGAGGTTGCCACAGGAAGGGGATACAAGCACCTGGTATCTTGATAATGGTGCCAGCAACCACATGACTGGTATTCATTCCCACTTCACTGATCTTGATGAGGGTATCACAGGAAAAGTAAAGTTTGGGGATGGATCAGTGGTTGTAATCAAAGGGAGAGGTTCAATCTGCTTCCAGTGCAAGAATGGTGAGCACAAAGTAGTCACAAATGTGTACTACATACCTGCATTAAGGAGTAACATCCTAAGCCTAGGCCAACTTGATGAAGTGGGCTGTAGGATATTGATGGAGAATGGATTCTTGTGGGTGTATGAAAACAATGGAAGAACCTTAATAAAGGTAAAGAAGTCTGAGAACAGATTGTACAAGATCCATTTGCAGGTTGCTACACCCAAATGTCTATTGACTATGATGAATGAGACTGCCTGGACATGGCATGCAAGGCTTGGGCATTTGAACTTTGAGGCCATAAACCAAATGTCCAAGTTAGGCATGGTCAGAGGCATGCCAAAGATGAACCACAAGTCACAGGTATGTGAGAGTTGCTTGGTAGGAAAGCACAGGAGTCAAGCCTTTCCTGGTTCTAGCAGCTTCAGAGCAAAAGTTCCACTAGAGCTTGTTCATGCAGATTTGTGTGGCCCTTTAGAACCACCCACACTTGCAGGGAACAAGTACTTCATGTTGCTAGTAGATGATTGCTCAAGATACATGTGGGTGTACATACTCAAGTCAAAGGACCAGGCACCCATGGCTTTTCAGCAATTTAAAACCCTGATAGAGGTGGAAACTGAGTACAAGATTAAGGCTCTAAGGACTGATAGAGGGGGGGAATTCACTTCAAGAACCTTTGAGCAACTATGCAGTGAAGATGGTATTAAGAGGTTCTTTACAGCTCCATACACTCCACAGCAAAATGGAGTAGTGGAAAGGAGGAACCAAACTGTGATGGGCATGGTGAGATCAATGTTAAATGCTATGCATATGCCTTTGCATTTGTGGGCTGAGGCAGTAAGACACTCAGTTTTCTTGTTAAATAGATGTCCAACCAAAGCCTTGGATGGAGTTACCCCCTATGAAAGCCTGTATAATAGGAAGCCTAAGGTGAAACACCTGAGAGTGTTTGGGTGCAAAGGGCATGTGAAAATACAAAATAATCAGGTCAGAAAGTTGGATGATAGGAGTAAACCAATGGTTCATTTGGGTATAGAACCAGGGTCTAAAGCCTATAGAATGTTTGATCCTGATAAAGGTAGAATTATGGTTAGTAGAGATGTTAAATTTGAAGAGAGAATGCCTTGGAATTGGGAGCAGGATAAACAAGACCAACCAAAGCAAAGGTATGCAGATTTTGGTGTAACAATGACTCAAGGTGCACAGAGTCATAGTTCTTTGGAAGAAACTGAGGTTTCTAATTCCCATGATGATGATGATAATGAAAGTCAAGGGGATGATGGTGATTTTGTGGGTCCTGAAACAGATCATGTTCAGGATTCAGGGGGTGCACAAGATGCACAAAATTTTGATGAAGATCTGATTCCCAGATCAGCCTATGATGATACACCTTCAAAGGGATTTAGGAGCA
The DNA here is from genome assembly GCA_025215565.1 of Flaveria ramosissima. NCBI lineage: Eukaryota > Viridiplantae > Streptophyta > Magnoliopsida > Asterales > Asteraceae > Flaveria > Flaveria ramosissima. The sequence continues at coordinate 81,050,959 of CM046029.1, read as the reverse complement.
TGGAGGATGTGTTTAATAGAACAGATGTTCAACTGCAGATCCCTTTTGAACCTCCGGTGTGTGAGGAATCTGAGTTGTTATTAATGAGAGAACCAACTTGTTATGAGCAGGCTAAGAACAAACCAGAGTGGAGGAAGGCTATGCAAGAAGAACTTGATAGCATTGAGAAGAATGGGACTTGGGAATTAGTCCATTGTCCACAAGGGGTGAAGCCAATTGGTTTGAAATGGCTGTTCAAGTTGAAAAAGAATGCAGAAGGGGCAATTACTAGGCATAAAGCTAGATTAGTTGTGAAAGGTTATGTGCAGAAGTATGGTATTGATTATGAAGAGGTGTTTGCCCCTGTAGCAAGGTTAGAAACTGTAAGGATGATTATGGCCTTGGCTGCATCCAATGGGTGGAAAATTCATCATCTTGATGTGAAAACTGCTTTTCTGAATGGAGATCTGAAGGAGGAGGTATATGTGGTTCAACCAGAAGGATTTGTGAAATCTGGTCAAGAACAGAAGGTATACAGGCTTATAAAAGCTCTGTATGGGCTGAAACAGGCACCAAGAGCCTGGAATGAGAAGCTTCATGATACTTTGTTAAAGTTTGGGTTTAAAAGATGTCCTCAGGAACATGCAGTATACAGACAGTGTTTTGATGTTGGTTCATTGATAATTGGTGTTTATGTTGATGATATTGTTGTGACTGGGTCTACAATGGATGTTGTTGAGAAGTTTAAGTCTTTGATGAAATCTCAGTTTGAGATGACTGATCTTGGCTTGTTGAAGTATTATTTGGGAATTGAGGTGAGAAAAGAAGGTGATGGGATTTTCTTATGTCAATCAGGATATGCTAAGAAAATTCTGGAGGATTATAAAATGTGGGAGTGCAATGCTACCAAGACTCCTATGGATCCAGGGTTAAAGCTGGGTAAAGATGAAGAGTGTGAGCTAGTGGATGTCACTAGATATAGAAGGGTCATTGGATGTTTAAGGTACTTGACTCAGACAAGACCTGACTTGTGTTATGCTGTGGGAATCACAAGTAGGTTCATGGAATCACCAAGAACATCACATTGGCAGGCTGTGAAGCACATATTGAGATATGTGAAAGGAACTATAGATAATGGGGTTTGGTACAAGTATGGTGGAGTTAGTGAATTAGTTGGGTTTAGTGACAGTTCACATGCACCAATTAAAGCAGATGGGAAGAGTACTACTGGCGTTGTGTTCTACTATTGTGAAGGACCTGTAAGTTGGGTAAGCCAGAAGCAAGAGACAGTGGCTTTATCTTCTTGTGAAGCTGAGTTTATGGCTGCCACTGCTGCAGCTCAGCAAGCCGTTTGGTTGAAAAGTTTATTGGAAGAACTTACAGGAAAGAAGATGGGTCCTATATTGTTACATGTGGATAACAAATTAGCTGTGCAGTTAATGAAAAATCCTGTTTTTCATGGAAGATCTAAACACATTGATGTCAGATACCATTATATTCGAGGGTGTGTAGAGAAAGGAATGGTGGTGGTAAGGCATATAAGTGGTAATGAGGCATATAAGTGGTAATGAACAGAGAGCTGATATTCTAACCAAAGCTCTTCCGAGGTTAAAGTTTGTGGAAATGAAGAAGCTTTTGGGAGTTGGAGAATTCAAAGAATTAAGGGGGTGATTGTTAGATTGTAATTCTTTGTATTAGTTTTGTTGTTTTGAATTTGTGTGGTTAGTATATGTTTAGTATAGATGTGTAAATCTTGAAAGTAGAGGGGCTTGATGTGTAAATAGGTTGTTCTTCTAACTACTATAAATAGGTGGCCTTTGTGTGTATTGATGTATCACAAATACTTACTCAATAAACATTTCCTTGCATTTTGTTAGTTAATTCTGTTAATATCATGCATTTCTTGAAGATGCTATGTTTGCTCCATGTGGGCTTGCTGTGTTGTAACAACCGTTGATGAAGGGCTGGTTGTAACAGCTGCAAGTGCATTGGCTGATGAATGAGCAGCATGATGTTTCTTGTTGCTTTCTTCCATTGTGAGATGTGAACGTGCTTCATGAAGATCAGGTAGGGTGTCTCTGTTTTGTAGGATTGTTGAAATCCCATCGTACTGTTCGACAAGACCGGATAAAAGCTGAAGTACAAGTCTTTGATTGTCAAAACAGGACCCTACACTAGCGAGTTGGTCCAATAGAAGTTTAACCTGTTCACAGTACGATGACATGTTTGGAAAAAAATTCAAACGGACTTTGGGAAACTCCTGCTGAAGAAAGACAGACATGGTGTTTTTGTTGTCCTTGAACAACCCTTCCAATGTTGTCAAAGCTTGATGAGCGGTGGAGATAATAGTACGCAACAGATCTGTGGAGATAGTTCCATAGATCCACTGCAGTACAATGGCATCAATACGAGACCAAAGGGCATGAGGAGTAGAGGAGACATCTTTTGTTCCATACCAAGGTCCAACCCAATTGGCCGAAATGGGGGAGTGGTTCAAGGTTGTTCTTGGTCAAACGGCAGTAAGGTGATAATGTGTTAATTAAAGAAGTGTAGTACCTCTCTTTTATGTTTCTGTTTTGTGTTTTAAGTACTTTGAACTGAGGTTATCTCCCATCCCTGGATGGTAAGGGTGGTGCCATTGCTACTCTTCAATGGGATCATTGAGTGCAGAGTTGATCAAGCTGTGAAGTTCACAACTCACTCACTTGTTGACGAAGGTATACATTGATGGAATACCATCAAGCAAACCAAAGGGCCCTGTGAGTTTAGGAATCTAAAGTGGGGTGATATGACAAAATTAGGATTTAAGACTGGAACTTTGACGCACAAGCAGTATACACCTCGCTTTAAGGAGATGGCTACGTTATGCACAGGGTTTGCCTTCAAAGGTTAGGACATATGTTAAGATTAGTGGGCTGAAAACTTTTGAGTATTTGGTGGAAATAAGTGTGATAATTTGCAATGATGTGATTGCTGATGAACCGGTTGAAGACGTGGGGAAAAAGAGTTGGTTTGGAGGAGTGAAGAGAAAAAGGAATGAGAGGTCTGCACTTAAGACCAAGAAAATGAAGGTGGAATCATCCGGTGAGTGCTGAATATGTGAAAGGAATCATGCTAAAAAATACAGGATCGGTTCAAGCCTATGAACCAATGTAGAAAAACTAGGAAACCGGGACACTACAGTCAAGAATGTAAAGAGGCAAAAGTGGTTGACTAGAGCAAAAAGAAGGAGACAGAGAAATGGAAGAGAGCTAGTGAGATGCTAAGGGCCAATAGACTTTCACGATGGAGGCCAGAGCTGAGCCTAACGTGTTGTTAGGTGTGTTTATGGTTAACAACATACCTTTCAAAGGTCATAGGTTCCTATCTAGATTGTTTGTTATGACCCTAGGAGGATTTTATATTGTGTTAGGATATATTGGTTAGCCAAAGAAAAGATGATTCGAATGAAACAAAACAATAAGTGAATAAGACTAACCTTTGTAAGTATGACCCAACGACAACCAAAGCTAAAAACTCCAAATAATCTTGTACCAAAAGACTCATTTGATGTTAGTCAGTTTTCTAGATGGTTTTAGTGATTTTAAGAGATTGATCAATACCTCAAAGGTTATGTACGCGCACAAACTTCTTAAAACCTTTTTTGAATTTGGGCATCAATTTGCTTAGCCAAAAAGTGTGAAAACCTTCAATATGAATCATGACAATATTTCCCACGTACATTATTTCATTTATTGTACTAACTTGTTTGCAAAATAGCTTACATAAAGGATCAGGTGTATCAAATGGATATTAAGTGAACCAAAGTGCATTTCATAAATAATATTTCCACCAACACTCTTTTATTATAAAAGTTGAATTGTTATTGAAAAAATATAATTTGTGTCATTATATTGGACAAACTTTTTTTAAACACATTTAAAAATTATGGACAATAAACTAAAAAGTTATCCATTTTAAACATATACAAGTGTTTTGAATCAACTTATCCATTGTGACTCCTAGACTTTAAACTAAAAAGTTAACACACACACCATTAACAATGGCTATTGGGGTTTAACATGCATATAAGTAAAACAAAACGAGAAGTGAATAAAACTAACCTTTGTAAATTTGATCAAGCAATTGACAAGCAAATCTGAAAACTCCATATATCTTGTACCAAAAGACTCGTTTGAATATTTGATATTAGAAAGTCATCTAGATGGATATCATCCCATGATTTCATGTGATTGATCAATACCGCAAAGATGATATCCGCTCAACATCATCCTGCATTTACAAACAGGTTAATACAAATAAATGTTCTCACTTAGAGGAATAGGATCAAGGTCAACCTTATATGAGAAAACCTTTTATCTATAAAAGCTGCTAAAATGAGAAAACCTTCCCAGGAACCCTTTTATCTATAAAAGCCAAAGTAAAAGCTCTATAATCAGACCCACTGTAATCAGGCTATCAACTGTTCTGCTAATGACAGCATGAGCAAACTGTTTATTTTGTTGACAATATATAAACACAAGAATTACAGAACAATTGGTAAATCACATCCATGAGTATGTTGAGAACATATTTACAAAAATCATGCTAACATTAAACGTCTATGTAAAAGCTCTGTAACATGACCTGCATTTTTTAAGGGACACAATAATAAAATTTGAATCATTATATAACAGAGGACTTAATAAGTAAACCTAATTAATCATAAAATCAAACAAGATATGAGCCCAACTAGAGGTAAGAGTAAGACATTAATAGGAGTTGCACACCTTATATTCCAAGTAGGCTTAGCAGCACCTATGACATTAACAAGCTCACCCTCCAATTTTCTGATAAGAGAAAGAAACAAACATTAGATTCCTATAAACAAAAACAGGTAGTTGAATCAATCACAACTGATCACTATACGACACAATATTGGTGTACCTAGAAACAGAGGCTTTTGACTGATTTCTTGAACAAAATTGAAAATGGATACTATTCTAACTGTTGTATAAGAAGATTAGTTCTATTAATATACACAGTTTAAAACAAAGGAATCCCATACACCATAACATAGCTGTACGCCAATTATCCTACTCCTCTTGCCAACCGACTAGAAAGAGAAGCATAAAAGCAAAAAATAAAATAAAAAGACTAGTAGGGATGTAGCCTTGGTTTTAAAAAGCGTTAGGCGCTCCGAGGCGTTTAAGTCAGAAAAGACGAGGCGCTATGTGTGAGGCATGAGGCGAGAGCCTCACGTATGCGAGGCGTTGTTCTATGTACAACAAAATAAGCCATATGTACAGCCAAAAGTTGCATTTGTCTAAGGTTTTTTACATATGGCTTTTTTTACCATGTAAATTATTCTTAATCTCATCATCCCTTTGGTTATTTCTACGTATCATCCTTTTACAAACCCCAATCTTGACCAATGTTGACCAAATTTGACCTAGATGTGCATGAGGCGCCGCTTTAAAGCCCCGAGGCGTTTTCCTGATCGCCTCTAGAGCCTCACGCCTTAAGCGCGCCTCAGGCGCCATTTTTAAAACCAAGGATGTAGCCATAATATGATAGGATGGTATACCTTTGCTATTGCTGCCAACACAAAAGTGCAGCATCCCTGACTTCAGGTGTCTCATCATTGAGACACTACAATAATCAAAGAAGTTTTAATAATCTATATTGAACGAGAAGTTAACCAAATTTCATTAGAAATTAAACCCAAATCAAATGTCCAACAATCTATACTATAACAGCAAAAATTCACCAACCTTTATGCAAATAGGGAAAAAGTACTTGTGCAGTTTAAGAATGACTGCTTTGTTGCTCGTTTCGATCCAAATGTTACCCTTTTAATGTCAACTGACACACAAGGGGAAGTTTATTTTTGACGGCTACTTCAGAACCTGTTATATTCCATTACAGCCAAATATTGGCGTGTTAATAGATAACAAGGCATGGATTAGAGAGCAATTATATATACATAAACATAAATGTTAGTGAATTATTCTTTAAAATTTTAATTAAAAAAAAATATATACCCTACCTTCAACAATATAAGGAAGAGACACATCCAGCCTTGTGAACTGCTTGGATGGAGGACAAAAATAAGGGTTGCACAGGACAACACTAGATTAATAGATTAGACACCCCCATTGTAAATGATTTATGAAAACATTATTCAATGCAAGGCTTAGCAAGCAAAATATAACAAGACATTGGTGTAAGAAGATGTTATCTGCCAGACTGCGAAACTTACAGAAAAACTAGTTTTTAATCCAAGTGCAAGATTGACTAATGACTCGACCACATCCTACAGCAACAACAATATTTACATCTGTAATAAGCTGCACATAGAAGTAATTGCACGGAGCAGATTTTTAAACTTACTTCCTATAGTAGAAACTAAAATCCAGGGTGTTAGGTGGATTTAGACATGTACTTCTGAATACCTTCTTAAGTGTGCATCAAAATATGTAAAATCTCCAGGAACGATCCTGTTTGTTGAATCAAGTTTAGTCAATTGGACAACTTCCTTTTTCCATTCAGACCACTTAGTAGCTTTATGGAATAAGGATATAACAAAAATATGACATTTATCTGAATATATAAATTATAACAGACATATAAGCAAAGTTACTACTTTTCACAAGACAAAGATAAGAAGAACCCACCTCTCCATTCCAAATCCTCGACTTCTTTAGAAGTGTTAAGATACCAACAGGATTAACGAGCTTCTAATCATCCAATCCTTGAAAAACTGCCACAAAAAATATTGTCAGTATATGTGTTTAAGATAATTAAAATCAACATACAACCATAAGCCTAGCATCTACTATAATATTTCATACACCCATAGAAACAGTCATCTGTATATGTGTTTCCAACTACAAAATGGGCCCTGTAACCTCGCTTTAATCGGCAACTCTGTTTTGACCAAAAACTAAAAGTAAACATCCAGATTCATCATAGATTTATCTTAACTATTCTCTTAATAACCTATGAAAATCCATCTATATGCAACTATGAAAAAAACAATGTTTCATGCTCTCATGTAGAACCAACTACCATTTAAGCACAAGTAAGTTGTGATATATTTATAATGAACTATTCTTTATAATGAACTATAATAACTTTTTCATCAACAAAAACAAATAAATCAATTTAAGCACAAGTAAGTTGTGATATGAAGCAATTCGTTAAGGTTGATGACATACTCTCAGCAGCAAATTCTTCCGCTGGACCAGAGCCCAAAGCCTCAGCTACAACTTATTGTTCTGGTTCCTTCTCTTGCTTATATCCAGTAAGCGTAGAAAATTTTATTCATAGCTAGTATCTAAAGTACTATAAAAATACATATTAATTAATGATAAATCAAGAAACTAAGAGAGATATCGGCACAACGTAACACTAAGCCCAACTAGAATTAGGACTAAGATGTCTAAAAGAAGCACAAAACTTATCTTCTGAGTAGGCTTAGCAACCCCTGTGGCATTGCCTAGCTCAGCCTCCAATTCTTTTTACTTCAACAAGAAAATGAAAAGTCAGAAAAAGAACACAAACAAGATGTGGAAATAATAAATCATCACCATACCATTGTAACCCACAATTTCTCAAAGAGTAAAGACAAAACAGGGTCTACCAAATCATCACCATATCATTGAAACCGAAGACTGCAGCTATCAGACGAGTTTGTGCATAGTCCAGAACTGCATAAGCACAGGTTAGCAATGCTCCTTTTACTGCCTGAAACACATAAAATGTCAGCCGAAATTTGACTCAAACATTCATGATACAAACATCATACGTGGCATCACATACTGATGGCATTCTCCCAACACATGAATCCAACAGGGGATCCATTGCACGACTTTCCAATATAATTCTGAGAATAATTATATGGTGAATAAGGATGCTGATAAGATTTAGTGTGTGTATACATATATGTATGTAGTAAAAAAAGGAAGATTTTACCTTTATTATAAAGTTTGACAAGAATCAGATATGAAATTGAAGGTTTGATGTAAAGTTCTGCATCAAATAGTGTTAAGCGATCTGTCATCAGGAGAAAATTAGATTAGATTTAAACATTTGTCTAATTTTATGTGAAGTTAAAACAACGTAAAAGAAGACTGAAACTAAATTGCACAAGAGTAGACAGCTTCCCTTCAAGTTTGATTTTGGTGTTGTACTTTGATCATCAACCTCAAGAAATTCAAATATATGCCATCCAGTAATGTGTAGAAACAAATAAAACAAAAAAAGAAAAATTAATAAATGATTAGGAAAAAAGAATGATAAATAGTTACAAGTTAATTACCTCGATCTGTTGTTGGTTGCCTGCATTCAATTTGATCTCTCAACATATGAATCCATAGAAAAAAGCATGCAGTTTAATTAGTTTTCCCAACTAGCTTCAAGCCCTAAAAACCGACTTGACCCAATCAAGATTAACCCAACATAGATTTAGATTCATTAATGATTTAGACCCTAAGAAAAAAGAATCAGATTTTAGAACACTCATATGGGTGTGTGTCGCAGGAGTTAATGGGTCAGTTTTCAAGTCAACATGTTTCGTGGGTTGTGGAACACTCATTAGGCCCGGCCAGCTGCCAAGGCCCGACATCCGAAACAAAACCTGGGGTTATATGGGTGTGTGTCGCAGGAGTTAACAGTCGAAGAAAAGATGAGTTGGTAAAAAAATTAGAAGGTTTGATGTAAGCTTCTGCACGGGGTGGTGTTAATCGATCTGTCATCATCAGGAAAAAATTAGAATTAGAATTATATTTAAACATTTGACTAATTTTATGTGAAGTTAAAACAACATAAAAGAAGACTTAAAATTGCACAAGAGTAGACAGCTTCCCTTCAAGTTTGATTTTGGTGTTGTACTTTGATCATCAACCTCAAGAATTCAAATATATACCATCTAGTAATGTGTAGAAACAAATAAAACAAAAAAGGCAAAATTAATAAATAATTAAGAAAAAAGAATGATAAAAAGTTGCAAGTTAATTACCTCGATCTGTTGTTGGCTGCCTGCATTCAATTCGATCTCTCAACACATGATTAATCCATAGAAAAAAGCATGCAATTTAATTAGTTTTCCCAACTAGCTTCTAGGCCTAAAAACCGCCGGTCCTGTACCGGTTCGTAACCCCCCACATATGAATCCATAGAGGTGGTAGAAAAAAGCAGTTTAGTTTTCCCAACTAGCTTCTAGCCCTAAAAACCGATCCAAGCCGCCGGTCCTGTACCGGTTCGTAACCCCCCATAGCCAAACCGTATTATTGGTGAATTGCATTGTATTGTATTGAATATTGAGGAAAATAAAGTTATATATGAGTCCCTCTATTATAAACAATAGATAACCGTAGACTAACGTATCTAGTATATCTAACAATGTCCTATCAGGTGGCAGGAGATGCCCTCCTTGGCCACCTGTTAGATAAAATAACTAATTTGTATACAATTATGATACAAGAATTATGAAGCATTTTAAAAAAATCTTATCCTACATTTATCAGAGAGAAATATTTTAAACATGTATAAAACAGCATATACATACCTTTGGTGCGGGAGGAGGGGGTGGGGGAGGATACACGGTTGGGACCGACATTCTCTCCTCAGCATATTGGTACCACCATTCCATCATCTAAAATTATAGCTCATTATGATAAAATATTTTAATAAGATTAGACACATTAAAATATAAAGAATACACACCCACCTTGAAATCAAAGACTGCAGCTATCAGACCAGTTTGTGCATAGTCCAGAACTGGATAAGCACAAGCTAGCAATGCTCCTTGTACTGCCTCGAACACACAAAATGTCAGCCAAAATTTGACTCAAACATTCATGATACCAACATCATATATGGCATCACATACTGTTGCTATTGCAATGATTTACTCGCCATCGTAATTTGTAACATACACTACCACAGACCAACAGATGAACAATCAATATACCATGTTTTGAACAGAAGATTATTTTTTAATACTTTGTGTAACATTGCACCACTACCTCATACATGCAATTTTTTGGGTAAAAAAAACAGCTTTCTTTTAATCATATTCAATAAATTAACTCTTTAAATATAATTTGCAAAAAAAAAGGTTTGTGCACCAAACCCACCCAACTCAACACCATGAAACTGTTTTGACCCGTTAACCAAATGAAAAATAAAAACCTGATGAGGCGCTATATTTATCAATTCAGGTTTATCAACATAATGAAGATGATAGTAAATCATTTATTATTAGTTTGTCATTTCTCATAAGATCAAGTTAACATGAGTAGATTTAGATTCATTAATGATTTAGACCCTAAGAAAAAAGAATCAGATTTTAGTACACCATGGTTCAGTTTTCAAGTCAACATGTTTCGTGGGTTTGGAGACACTCATTAGGCCCGGCCAGCTGCCAAGGCCCGACATCCGAAACAAAACCTGGGGTTATATGGGTGTGTGTCGCAGGAGTTAACAGTCGAAGAAAAGATGAGTTGGCAACATGATTCGACGCATTACCAAACAGAATATATTCATTTAATTGTGGTCATATTAGTAGAAAAGCAAGCAGAGATTTTAAACTTCCCTTATCTCAAAGTGGCGGTCAGATCGCACCCACGAGACCTGTCAGTGGTCCGAGTAGACACGAGAGTCCATCAACGGCAGTGGTGTGGTGTAGGTGAACAGCTGAACGTTTAATTTGATGCCTCGGGGTTTCTTGATAATGTGTTCGAAACTCATTGGTTTACCAGGAATCTACGAGTCAATGGTAGACGGCTGCATTTGTGAACTCCCATGCAAGTAACCTATTGTAAAAGTCAAAGAATCAAAGTTGTATGTTCAACCATAAAGTTCAACCATAAACAAAAGTAACCTGTTGTAACAGTCAAGGAATTAAAGTTGTAAGTTCAGCCTGTTGTACGTAGGCTTAGCAACCCCTGTGGCATTGCGTAGCTCAGCCTCCAATTCTTTTTACTTCAACAAGAAAATGAAAAGTCAGAAAAAAAAAACATAAACAAGATGTGGAAGCAATAGTAAATCATCACCATACCATTGTAACCCATAATTTCTCAAAGAGTAAGTACATAACAGGGTCTACCAAATCATCACCATATCATTGAAACCAAAGACTGCAGCTATCAGACCAGTTTGTGCATAGTCCAGAACTGCATAAGCACAGGTTAGCAATGCTCCTTGTACTGCCTGAAACACATAAAATGTCAGCCGGAATTTGACTCAAACATTCATGATAGGAACATCATATGTGGCATCACATACTGATGGCATTCTCCCAACACATGAATCCAACAGGGGATCCATATGAAATTGAAGGTTTGATGTAAGCTTCTGCACGGGATGGAATTAGAATTAGATTTAAACATTTGACTAATTTTATGTGAAGTTAAAACAACATAAAAGAAGACTGAAAGTTGCACAAGAGTAGACAGCTTCCCTTCAAGTTTAATTTTGGTGTTATACTTTGATCATCAACCTCAAGAAATTCAAATATATGCCATCCAGTAATGTGTAGAAACAAATAAAACAAAAAAAGCAAAATTAATAAATGATTAAGAAAAAAGAATGATAAATAGTTACAAGTTAATTACCTCGATCTGCTGTTGGCTGCCTGCATTCAATTCGATCTCTCAACATATGATTCCACAGAAAAAAGCATGCAGTTTAATTAGTTTTCCTAACTAGCTTCTAGGCCTAAAAACCGCCGGTTCGGTACCGGTTCGTAACCCCCCACAGCCAAACCGGTTTTGACCAGAGTTGAGCAAATGAACCGGTTCGGTGTGTGTGTGGCGGGAGTCAACAGGAGAACGTGAAGGATTCGTTAATTAGTGTGAATCAAAAACGTAAACTAGTATTAATTCATCTTCAATTCAACGTCGTTCAAAACTCTGATTAGGGTTTAGTAGAAAACAATGATAAATAATTACAGGTTTACCTCTGTTGTTGCCTGCATTCTCGATGCAAACCAGTTTAGTTTTCCCAAGTAGCTTCTAGCCCTAAAAAGTGATTTTGTGTTCAGTTAACTTTACACTATTGATTATGTGTAATCCATTACACCACTTGGTTAACAAACTTGAGCTTATGACTCTTCAGCTCCAAGTGAATCATGTCATTTTGGTACTCAACCACCCATCCAGTCACCTAAATTCATTAATAATAATGATAATAATAGTAAGTCATCTTAAGATGAAACAATTACTAGAGATTACATGCAAATATAGCTTCATAGTATTTGGAAATCATTAGCACAATTACTCGGCAGTCATAGCCACTAAATAAGCTCTTAGTGTAAAGATTCACTAGCTGAAATATATCATATCTGCATGAACAATAAATCAAATAAATAGTTAATCTGAACAGAGATACATAAATGAAATAACATAAGAAACATCAAAACAATTAGTGTTAATCTGTCATCATGAAAGAAGCATAACACACCTATAATATGAAGGGGAAAAACAATGACAACATAAATAGAAGTTTACCTTCCTTGTTGCCTGCATTTTCTCAACTTATGAATCCACTATTAATACCAGAATACAAGCCTCATCCGGCACCATATTTATAAGTTTTTGCCCAACATAGGAAGACCAGAATACAAGCCTCATCCAGTTCTAGAATAGATAAAACAAAAAAGGCAAAATAAATGATTTGCAACATAACACACCTAGCTATGATATGAAGGAAAAAACAATGATAAATAATAACAAGTTTACCTCTGTTGTTGCCTGCATTCTCTCAACATATGAATCCATAGAGGTGGTAGAAAAAAGCAGTTTAGTTTTCCCAACTAGCTTCTAGACCTAAAAACCGATCCAAGCCGCCGGTCCTGTACCGGTTCGTAACCCCCCACAGCCAAACCGTAATATTGTAAAGGTGAATTGCATTGTATTGTATTGAATATTGAGGAAAATAAAGTTATATATGAGTCCCTCTATTATAGACAATAGATAACCGTAGACTAACTTATCTAGTATATCTAACAATGTCCTATCAGGTGGCAGGAGATGCCCTCCTTGGCCACCTGTTAGATAAAATAACTAATTTGTATACAATTATGATACAAGAATTATGAAGCATTTTAAAAAAATCTTATCCTACATTTATCAGAGAGAAATATTTTAAAACATGTATAAAACAGCATATACATACCTTTGGTGCGGGAGGAGGGGGTGGGGGAGGATACACGGTTGGGACCGACATTCTCTCCTCAGCAGATTGGTACCACCATTCCATCATCTAAAATTATAGCTCATTATGATAAAATATTTTAATAAGATTAGACACATTAAAATATAAAGAATACACACCCACCTTGAAATCAAAGACTGCAGCTATCAGACCAGTTTGTGCATAGTCCAGAACTGCATAAGCACAAGCTAGCAATGCTCCTTGTACTGCCTGAAACACATAAAATGTCAGCCGAAATTTGACTCAAACATTCATGATACCAACATCGTATATGGCATCACATACTGTTGCTATTGCAATGATTTACTCGCCATCGTAATTTGTAACATACACTACCACAGACCAACAGATGAACAATCAAAATACCATGTTTTGAACAGAAGATTATTTTTTAATACTTTGTGTAACATTGCACCACTACCTCATACATGCAATTTTTTGTGGTAAAAAAACAGCTTTCTTTTAATCATATTCAATAAATTAACTCTTTAAATATAATTTGCAAAAAAAAGGTTTGTGCACCAAACCCACCCAACTCAACACCATGAAACTGTTTTGACCCGTTAACCCAATGAAAAATAAAAACCTGATGAGGCGCTATATTTATCAATTCAGATTTATCAACATAATGAAGATGATAGTAAATCATTAATTATTAGTTTGTCATTTCTCATAAGATCAAGTTAACAGGAGTAGATTTAGATTCATTAATGATTTAGACCCTAAGAAAAAAGAATCAGATTTTAGAACACCATGGTTCAGTTTTCAAGTCAACATGTTTCGTGGGTTGTGGAGACACTCATTAGGGCCGCCGGCTGCCAAGGCCAGACATCCGAAACAAAACCTGGGGTTATATGGGTGTGTGTCGCAGGAGTTAATAGTCGAAGAAAAGATGAGATGGCAACATGATTCGACGCATTACCAAACAGAATATATTCATTTAATTGTGGTCATATTAGTAGAAAAGCAAGCAGAGATTTAAAACTTCCCTTATCTCAAAGTGGCGGTCAGATCGCAGCCACGAGACCTGTCAGTGGTCCGAGTAGACACGAGAGTCCATCAACGGCAGTGGTGTGGTGTAGGTGAACAGCTGCACGTTTAATTTGATGCCTCGGGGTTTCTTGATAATGTGTTCGAAACTCATTGGTTTACCAGGAATCTACGAGCCAATGGTAGACGGCTGCATTTGTGAACTTCCATGCAAGTAACCTGTTGTAAAAGTCAAAGAATCAAAGTTGTATGTTCAACCATAAAGTTCGACCATAAACAAAAGTAACTTGTTGTAACAGTCAAGGAATTAAAGTTGTAAGTTCAACCATAAACCAAAAAGAGAATAATTTGAATATACGTGTAAAAACAATAACTTTTTCCCGTTAGTTTTCTATAAAGGGGTTCAACAGGGCTAGAACTTCAAAGCAAAACCACAAAAGTTAACTTCATTTAAGGGGACTTAAAAATAAACACAAAAACTTTTTGCAAACCATGGCACATTGGTTCTAAACCAATTTCAAAAAGCATGTTTTTCTAGTCTCTTGCATCCATCAGCTGCTTGGAAATAAAAAATAACCTAAATTAAATTATTAAACAAGTATAAGGATTTTGAATAAGTTACAGAACTTAGTGAGAGTATAAAGCTTCCCTACGACCGTTAATTTTGATGGTTGTACTTTCAGCCTTGAGAGTATTAAAATGACCTTTCTAAAAAAAATTAAAACAGGAAAGCCAAGAAAAACTATTAGCAACATAAAACTCCAATGATATGACAAAAAGCCGATGATAACATAATTACAACTTTACCCTTCTTGTTGCTTGCATTCGCTCAGCATATAAACCCATTTAAGGATCCATTGCACGAATCTCCAAACAAACATGATCAGGAAAAAAGAATGATAAGTTTACCTCGATCTGTTGTTGGCTGCCTGCATTCGATCTCTCAACATATGAATCCATAGAAAAAGATGTCTAAAAGAAGCACAAACCTTATGTTCTGAGTAGGCTTAGCAACCCCTGTGGCATTGCGTAGCTCAGCCTCCAATTCTTTTTACTTCAACAAGAAAATGAAAAGTCAGAAAAAAAAAACATAAACAAGATGTGGAAGAAATAGTAAATCATCACCATACCATTGTAACCCACAATTTCTCAAAAAGAGTAAGGACATAACAGGGTCTACCAAATCATCACCATATCATTGCAACCGAAGACTGCAGCTATCAGACCAGTTTGTGCATAGTACAGAACTGCATAAGCACAGGTTAGCAATGCTCCTTGCACAGGACAACACTAGATTAAAAGATTAGACACCCCCATTGTAAATGTTTTTTGAAAACATTATTCAATGCAAGGCTTAGCAAGCAAAATATAACAAGACATTGGTGTAAGATGTTATCTGCCAGACTGCGAACTTACAGAAAAACTAGTTTTTAATCCAAGTGCAAGATTGACTCTCGACTACATCCTACAGCAACAACAATATTTACATCTGTAATAAGCTGCACATAGAAGTAATTGCACGGAGCAGATTTTTAAACTTACTTCCCATAGTAGAAACTAAAATCCAGGATGTTAGGTGGATTTAGACATGTACTTCTGATTACCTTCTTAAGTGTGCATCAAAATATGTAAAATCTCCAGGAACGATCCTGTTTGTTGAATCAAGTTTAGTCAATTGGACAACTGCCTCTTTCCATTCAGACCACTTAGTAGCTTTATGGAATAAGGATATAACAAAAATATGACATTTATCTGAATATATAAATTATAACAGACATATAAGCAAAGTTACTACTTTTCACAAAACAGAGATAAGAAGAACCCACCTCTCCATTCCAAATCCTCGACTTCTTTAAAAGTGTTAAGATACCAACAGGATTAACGAGCTTCTAATCATCCATTCCTTGAAAAACTGCCACAAAATATTGTCAGTATATGTGTTTAAGATAATTAAAATCAACATACAACCATAAGCCTAGCATCTACTATAATATTTCATACACCCATAGAAACAGTCATCTGTATATGTGTTTCCAACTACAAAATGGGCCCTGTAACCTCGCTTTAATCAGCAACTCTGTTTTGACCAAAAACTAAAAGTAAACATCCAAATTCATCATAGATTTATCTTAACTATTCTCTTAATAACCTATGAAAATCCATCTATATGCAACTATGAAAAAAACAATGTTTCATGCTCTCATGTAGAACCAACTACCATTTAAGCACAAGTAAGTTGTGATATATTTATAATGAACTATTCTTTATAATGAACTATAATAACTTTTTCATCAACAAAAACAAATAAATCCATTTAAGCACAAGTAAGTTGTGATATGAAGCAATTCGTTAAGGTTGATGACATACTCTCAGCTGCAGATTCTTCCGCTGGACCAGAGCCCAAAGCCTCAGCTACAACTTATTGTTCTGGTTCCTTGTCTTGCTTATATCCAGTAAGCGTAGAAAATTTTATTCATAGCTAGTATCTAAAGTACTATAAAAATACATATTAATTAATGATAAATCAAGAAACTAAGAGAGATATCGGCACAACGTAACACTAAGCCCAACTAGAATTAGGACTAAGATGTCTAAAAGAAGCACAAACCTTATGTTCTGAGTAGGCTTAGCAACCCCTGTGGCATTGCCTAGCTCAGCCTCCAATTCTTTTTACTTCAACAAGAAAATGAAAAGTCAGAAAAAAAAACACAAACAAGATTTGAAATAATAAATCATCACCATACCATTGTAACCCACAATTTCTCAAAGAGTAAAGACAAAACAGGGTCTACCAAATCATCACCATATCATTGAAACCGAAGACTGCAGCTATCAGACGAGTTTGTGCATAGTCCAGAACTGCATAAGCACAGATTAGCAATGCTCCTTTTACTGCCTGAAACGCATAAAATGTCAGCCGAAATTTGACTCAAACATTCATGATACGAACATCATACGTGGCATCACATACTGATGGCATTCTCCCAACACATGAATCCAACAGGGGATCCATTGCACGACTTTCCAATATAATTCTGAGAATAATTATATGGTGAATAAGGATGCTGATAAGATTTAGTGTGTGTATACATATATGTATGTAGTAAAAAAAGGAAGATTTTACCTTTATTATAAAGTTTGACAAGAATCAGATATGAAATTGAAGGTTTGATGTAAAGTTCTGCATCAAATAGTGTTAAGCGATCTGTCATCAGGAGAAAATTAGATTAGATTTAAACATTTGTCTAATTTTATGTGAAGTTAAAACAACATAAAAGAAGACTGAAATTAAATTGCACAAGAGTAGACAGCTTCCCTTCAAGTTTGATTTTGGTGTTGTACTTTGATCATCAACCTCAAGAAATTCAAATATATGCCATCCAGTAATGTGTAGAAACAAATAAAACAAAAAAGGCAAAATTAATAAATGATTAAGAAAAAAGAATGATAAATAGTTACAAGTTAATTACCTCGATCTGCTGTTGGCTGCCTGCATTCAATTCGATCTCTCAACATATGAATCCATAGAAAAAAGCATGCAGTTTAATTAGTTTTCCTAACTAGCTTCTAGGCCTAAAAACCGCCGGTAGGTACCGGTTCGTAACCCCCCACAGCCAAACCGGTTTTGACCAGAGTTGACCAAATGAACCGGTTCGGTGTGTGTGTGGCGGGAGTCAACAGGGTGTGAATCAAAAACGTTCGTAAACTAGTATTAATTCATCTTCAATTCAATTGGTCGTTCAAAACTCTGATGATTAGGGTTTAGTAGAAAACTAATTAAGCAAATAGAGATTGAAAAGGATGGATACGTACATTGTGATGACTAGCTTGTTGTTGATCATCGTATGAGACGATGACAGAGGTCTGCAATTGCGAGTGGGCAGAGGGTTTCGATCTGCAGCAATCGTATCATATCGTCGATTAAGGTGATCGGAGTCTAGGGCTTTAATCAGGGGAGGGAGAACACACAAATCGATCATCAGATTATGATGTATGAGACATTAATGTCCGATCGATCGATGCAATTAGGGTTTGAATGAATGAGAGATAGAGAGAGTTGATTATGGATTTGGGGGAGAATGAATGAATGAATGAATGGGGGTGGGGGTTTATGTTTATGTTTATACACCGCCTACGCTACATTACATTTGTTTGAGGGATCTTCCGGAAGATTTGATGCAACGGGAGGAAAATCTCTCATTTATTAATCACGCGTCATATTATTATTATTATTATTATAATATAATATAATTATTACCATATCTCAACAGAAAATTCATATTCATATCATACTATATTTTGTTTAGTTTTTGAAATCATATTTACTAATATTAATTAATTAATTAATTTATATTATATTAATTACCAACTTTGGTGTACATCATGACTAGTACTATATGCTTTAGTGGGTTGCATCCACCTCTTTTGTCTAATAACTTTAACATACTTTTTATTAAACTTTTCTAAACTATATGATTACAACATGTCAAAGCTTCGCATATTGGGTCTGACGCTAGCCTAAATTTGCTTAGACAAGTATTGTTATATATAAAGTAATGATTAAAACATTTAAATAATACACGTTATACTATCTACAAAGATTATCATAGTATATAAGTTATATAATTGATCAGTTTGAAAAGCAACTCACGAGCCGTGCTTTAAGCTTTAGATGATCAACTCTAAATGATGATTCTAGCTCGGGTCTAAGCTCGAGCTCCCCACCTATGGCTCAAAGTCACTTAAGCTAAACAAGCTTAGCTAAAGCTTAAAAACACCGACCCAACCTTAAATGAGCAATAAGATAAGTACGCTCATAAGTATTGAATAATTCAACGCTTCAAGTCTAACATTTGTTTAACTTGATTTTATGTCTGAAAGAGTTCTAAATGAAATTGTTAAATATGCTTTCTTTTTACATAATATTTGAATTTTGTTATACCAAAAGTGATAAAAGAAAATGTCCTAGTTAACGTATAAAACAGTAAACATACACAATAAATAAATAAAATTCGTCACTCAATATGTTTTAATAATTGATTTGAATACATGTTGAAGCATCCTATTATATAGTTCAAATAATTGATAATTATCATGAGTGTAAGATCATTGTTTTTATTGTATAGGACTCAACACGTTAAAGATCAATCGTCATTGTTGATCTCATTGATTGTTTCAAGTGGTGGAGCTTGACCTACTATATATGGAGGCGGGTACGAAAGTAAACTATTTTACAAAGGGAGAACTCTATAAATATTAAAAAATTACACTAATGGGCAGAAAATTTACACTATTGGAACGAAAATTGACACCACCACAAAAAAAGAGGGGCGGGTGGGGTGGGGGGGGGGGGGGAACCAGCCCTTAATAAGCTTTGCCTATGATTGTTTCATAAATAAAATTTAATTAGATATAATCTTGAAATATAATTTTACAATTATTAGATCTTTATTATTCGTTATTTATAACTTTTAAATTTTCTTTACTTATTATTTTACCAATAACTGATAACATTCAACTTACAATTTTTTTTAAAAAATAGTGTTTTACAACAACATATTGTATTTAATTAATACGTATAATATTTGGATATATTTCAAACCAGTTACATGATTGATGGTCACATGACTTGATTATAACAAGAATATAAATAAAACACTTCTTAAAACTTTGATTGTCATGATGGGTTTCACTCTTCAAACCATAAACGAATTTAAGCTCATCACAATCAAAATGAACAATATATATTGGCTAGTATGAGTTACTGTATGTTTACGATAGAGATCCTTAGAAACCAAAAGCCTTATTTATTCTTGATTATACATAGGTACGTACGTTAATAATATAAAGGAGTACAACCATAAGAACATCATATTATGTAGATATCAACAAGCTGCTGAACGTTTTAGTTGAAGAGACTAACGTACTTCTACTACTTGTGACCATGACCTCCCCTGCATGCCCAACAACCACCCACAGGCGTAGCGATACCGTCATTACTACCAAATGACTTTTCTGCTCAATCAACCACCCAACCTTAAATGAGCAATCGGAATAAGTGCTCTCAAAAATATTGAATAATTTAGCGCTACAAGTCTAACATTTGTTTAACTTGATTTTATGTCTGAAAGAGTTCTAAACGAAAGTGTTAAATATGCTTTCATTTTTACATAATATTTGAATTTTGTTATACCAAAAGTGATAAAAGATAATGTCCTAGTTAACGAATAAAACAATAAACATACACAATAAATAAATAAAATTCGTCACTCAACATACAAGTTCACTAATAGTCTAAATGCCTTGTACAAACCGACATACCAAAATTATAGGTGTATAATTTACATTCTAACAACATACAAATTCACTAATAGTATGTGGTGTTGTGTTTACCACTCCTGTGTAAACGTTAGATTTGTTGGGTAAAATCATGAGATGTATAACGAATATTACCTTTTCATATGTTGTCCTATTTTTTTGTGAGTAATTTGGTTTGCGTTATATCTTTAGCTTGTTAAATAAAAGTTCTATACTACTTTATTGAAGGATTTAGAGTACGTATTATGTTCATCATATTGCCTTTGTGATCATGATTTATGCATGATTATTTTATAAAAACTGGATCTATATATTTGACCTTTTATCAAAATATCAAACCTACTCATTTTAATACTTTTACATTAATAATTATCATGAGTGTAAGATCATTGTTTGTATTGTATAGGACTCAACAGGTTAAATATCAACTGTCATTGTTGATCTCATTGATTGTTTCCGGTGGCGAAGCTTGACCTACTCTACAGGGAGGCGAGTGCGAAAGTAAACTATTTTACAGAGTGCGAACTCTATAAATTTTAAATAATTACACTAACAGGCAGAAAAATTACATTGTTGGACCGAAAATTAACACTACTAACAAAAAAAGAGGGACGGTCGAGGCCCATCCGACCCTTAATAAGCTTCGCCTATGATTGTTTCATAAAAAAATCTTTAATTAGATATAATCTTGAAATATAATTTAATAATTATTAAATCTTTAATTATTCATTATTTATAATTTTCAAATTTTCATTACTTTAAGGGCCTAGTAAGGGTCAGCCTACGATGGTTAAATAAGTCGGTTTAATCAAGGGATGAGGGTAATTCAAATTAGTTGGTTAGATGAGATCAATTTGTATTAAAGATAAGATCTATAGTTAGAGATAGAATCTTATGCGCCCATAAATACCACAACCGAGATTAGGGTTGGGTATGAGAGTTATTGTATTATGGTTTTTAGATAGTTTCCATAATATATTTAAGTGAGTTCTCTTAAATATTATTTTGCTTTGATTGATCTTCCCATATAGAACTTGAATTGGTATCAGAGCCAAGTTCAAGATTTAGATCAATAACGGTAAACGTTGCAATTCTAGACCTAACAATGCCTCTCACGTACAACCGAAGAAAGAAGACGATGGCGGGAGATGCACCAACTATACCCAAAGGCAAAAAACCGAGCACTACATCTGTTCAATGCCCAATGTTGACCCGACTAACTATACAGCCGCAAGTGCAGGGGTTGATGAATGGGCAACCTAAACTATACAGCCGCAAGTGCAGGGGTTGATGAATGGGCAACCTAAGCAGCATGTACGTGGTTCATGAAAATCATGCAAGGGGTATCTGTTCTATAGGACTGTTGAAATCCCATTACTGTTCGGTAAGACCGGTTAAAAGCTGAAGTACAAGTCTTTTGATTGTCAATAGGGGACCATACATTAGCGAGTTGGTCCGGCCTAATTTTGACCTGTTGACAGTACGATTACATGTTTGGAAATATTTCCAAACGGACGTTGGCAAACTCCTGCCGAATAAAGACAGAACTAGTGTTTTTGTTTTCTTTGAAAAGCCCTTCTAATGTTGTCCTTGTCCAAGCTTGATGAGCGGTTGCGCTAAGCTGCATAATAGTGTGTAGCAGATCTGTGGAGATAGTTCCATAAATCCACTGCAGTACAATTGCATCAACACGAGACCAGAGTGCATTAGGAGTAAAGGAGACAACTTTCTTTCCATCATCGGTTGGTGCAACAGAAGAGGGAGATGTAGAGCTAGGACTGAGATGATCAAACACTTCGTAAGCACGATAATAGACCTGAAACAGTTCGAACGATGTCATGTAATGAATAGTTTCTAAATCAAGAATCACAGGAATGAAGTTTCAGATGTTGGACACCGTCATAGCAGGATGTATTTTGCTATCCATGATGGAAGATCATAAGAGATAGAAAAAAGGGGAGAAGTTGTTGGAAGGCAACGACGGATGAGATGGGTATGCCACTTGTTCTCTACAGGGTAAAGCCCTAACATGGTGGAACACCCAGGTTCAAGCTCGAGGAAGAGAATCTGCAATGCAGATGTCATGGGATGAATTCAAAGCCTTGATCACTGAAGAATACTGCCCTCTCAACGAGATGCAGAAACTAGAGCATGAATTCTGGAATCATGCCATGGTGGGGGCAGGGCATGCAGCTTATACTGATCGTTTTCATGAGCTGGCAAGATTGGTTCCGCATCTGGTTACGCCGGAATCAAAGAGAATTGAGAGGTATATTTGGGGACTCGCGCCTCAAATTAGAGCTATGGTCACAGCAGCCGCTCCTCCTACTACTCAGAGCGCAATTCTGAAAGCTGGCGCTTTGACTGATGAGATGGTTAGAACTGGGGTTTTGGGCAGAGGAGCCGAGAAGAGAAAGGATGTTGGGGAGTCGAGCCGGTCAAGTGCCGGGAAATTTGAGAAGAGGTCTAAGCCGACCAGGAATTTTGTGGCCGTGTCTCAGGCCAGGAGAGAGTATGTGGGGCCGCACCCCAAATGTGACAGGTGCAATTATCATCATCCCCCAGGGACGCAGTGCCGGGTGTGCGCTAACTGTAGGCGCCTGGGTCATTTGGCAAGAGATTGCAGAACTGCGCCGAATCTTGTAGCACCCGTCAACGCGGTTAACCCCGCCGGGAATGCAAGGGCTTGCTTTGAGTGTGGGAGCCCCGATCACTACAGGAATATGTGCCCCAGGCTGAATCGGGCACCGGGTCAGCAGGGAAACAACCAACAACAGGTGATGGCTATCGCTGGGAATCAAGGCCCGACTAATCAGGGGAATGCAGCTCGGGGACGTGCATTCATCATTGGAGCCAATGATGCTCGTCAGGACCCGAATGTTGTCGGGTTGTGGGAATTAACATTTACAATTTCATCTTTATGTGATTATGTGTTATAATTATCATGTTGCTTATGGCTATGTTGTCGTGAACATTGACTAAACACGACACAAGTCCCCTTGTTGTCGGGTGTCGTCATGACACGCTTGTCATCATTTATATATATTGCTCTTTATCGCTTACCATGTGTTATGACGATCCCGGTCTCGTTACATCCCCATGTTTCCGTTTTTAGCGGGGGTGTGACAGCCGAGAAGGGAAAGGCGCCAATTCACCCAGCTAACGAGACTGCCCCGATTAGAAGCCTCAGGATGACTACACCCCGGACCGAGTACGAGGAATACCTGAGCCTTCAAAATACTCCGCATCGACATCCCCAACCAGGAGCCTAACATGATCCAATTCAACGCACGTCGCCGCACCTACTCATTCACCTCTCCCGCCTGTTGGGAATAGGGGTGCGCGGGTTATCACTTGCCCCCGCAAGAGTGCTATACATGGACCGTCGGTTTCCTCCCCCACCTCCTTCAGGACGAAGCCAAAGCTGAACCTAACGTGTTGTTAGGTATGTTTATGGTTAACAACATATTTGCTTCAATTCTTTTAATTCTAGTGCATGTATGAGTTTGATAGCTGCTACTTTATGTGATTCGATAAACGATAAGACCAAAGAGGCTAATATAATTTGTCGGAGAAAGATGATTCGAATGAAACAAAACAAGAAGTGAATAAGACTAACCTTTCTTCCTGGTCAAAATGTAATATGGTGATAGTGTGTTAGTGACAAAGTGGAGAAACTAATTAAAGAAGTGCAGTACCTCTCTTTTAGGGATTTAAATTTAGTAGTAGTCTCTTTATGTATATGTCTTGCGTTTTAAATACTTTAAACTGAGGTTATCACCTTGTTTTAGGAGAGCATAGCCTTCTCGAATTCGGTACACTATTAATATTACTTTTGTTTATCTAGTAATCTATAGCCCACCACTCGCAGCAACACAAAAGGCAGCGGTTCTCATCCAGACCCCATTAATGCTCAGGCTTGAACAACCTTTTAAATAGGTATATATATATATATATATATATATATACATGAATACATTATACACTAACCTTAGAACTTTAAAATAAAAACAAATTAATTATGTATATATATACACACATATTCACGGCTTAAATTACCTATATATATAATACTTAAAAACTTATAGATTAGAAACTACCATCTAAAATGCTACACTATACAAATTACACTACCCAAATAAATTTTACAAAAGAAAATTTTAATTGAAACAAACTCACCCACTCAAATATGGCCACCCCTTTCCATCAATCCTCTCTCCCTAGAAACCCACAAAACCACAACCACACTCCACTCCTCTCTTCTCCATACATGCATTCCACACTCCCAACTTCTATCCTCTCTCTCCCTCTCACGAATTCAGCCATATCTCTCAAGAAATTCTGCATTTCTTCACCAATTCAGCCCAAAAGTTCGAAGATTAGCATCACCACATCGTCAACCAAGTGGAAAACGAGGTAGAAAGTGAGTTTTAGTGAGTTTTTACGCTTTGTTCTTGCAAGAACAAGGTGTTACAGCTCAATTTCGTGAACCAACAGCTCTCACACCCTTAAAGTCTTCCCTTGAACACCACATCCTCGAAGTGTAAGCTTCATCTCACCCGAACCAAGCTATTTCTTGAGATTCTCCTCTCTTTACCATTACAGAAACTTGTTGCTATATCATCATTTTTGTGGAACTCACGACTTCACTTAAGGTATCTTTTAGGAATAAACATGGACCAAGGGTTGATGCACTCGAGTTCACCTAGGAAACCCTCTTTTCATGGGTTTAGCATCACAAACCCATTTTGGTACAGTCGAGTTTCAAAACCCAAACAGGTACAGTACAGGAGTATCGTCGAAAATTTACTAGGCGGTCTGTGCGAGTGTCGAATTGGCCCGATCATTGCTTGCTTCGGGTGTTTTCAAATGAGCTAAAAGAGGAATTGAAGTCGGATATTCGCTTTCATAAACCTCGAACGATTTACAATGCCATGAGTCTAGCGATAGAATGTGAAACAAAGCTGGGGCAGGCGCAAATTAGAATATGGTCAACTTATGTTAGAACACTGCTTGCTACTATTATTATTCTTTACAAAATATAATGGATTACAATGCAATTTACTATTTTATTTAGTGGTGCATTTCTTGAAGATGCTATGTTTGCTCCACGTGGGCTTGCTGTGTGGTAACAACCGTTGATGAAGGGCTGGTTGTAACAGCTGCAAGTGCATTGGCTTATGAATGAGCAGCATGATGTTTCTTGTTGCTTTCTTCCATTGTGATACGTGAATGTGCTTCATGAAAATCAAATAGGGTGTCTGTTTTGTAGGATTGTTGGAATCCCATCGTACTGTTCGACAAGACCGGTTAAAAGCTGAAGTACAAGTCTTTGATTGTCAAAACAGGACCCTACACTAGCGAGTTGGTCTAATAGAAGTTTAACCTGTTCACAGTACGATGACATGTTTGGAAAAAATTTCAAACGGACTTTGGAAAACTCCTGCTGGAGAAAGACAAACATGGTGTTTTTGTTGTCCTTGAACAACCCTTCCAATGTTGTCAAAGCTTGATGAGCGGTGGAGATAATAGTATGCAACAGATCTGTGGAGATAGTTCCATAGATCCACTGCAGTACAATGGCATCAATACGAGACCAGAGTGCATGAGGAGTAGAGGAGACATCTTTTGTTCCATACCAAGGTCCAACCCAATTGGCCGAACTAAATCCAGAGCAGGTAGTCGACCAAGGGTGATGGGGGAGTGGTTCAAGGTTGTTCTTGGTCAAACGACAGTAAGGTGATAGTGTGTTAATTAAAGAAGTGTAGTACCTCTCTTTTATGTTTCTGTTTTGTGTTTTAAGTACTTTGAACTGAGGTTATCTCCCATCCCTGGATGGTAAGGGTGGTGCCATTGCTACTCTTCAATGGGATCATTGAGTGCAAAGTTGATCAAGCTGTGAAGTTCACAACTCACTCACTTGTTGACGAAGGTATACATTGGTGGAATACCATCATGCAAACCAAAGGGCCCTGTGAGTTTAGGAATCTAAAGTGGGGTGATATGACAAAATTAGGATTTAAGACTTGAACTTTGACGCACAAGCAGTATACACCTCGCTTTAAGGAGATGGCTACGTTATGCACAGGGTTTGCCTTCAAAGGTTAGGACATATGTTAAGATTAGTGGGCTGAAACCTTTTGAGTATTTGGTGGAAATAAGTGTGATAATTTGCAATGATGTGATTGCTCATGCACCGGTTGAAGACGTGGGGAAAAAGAGTTGGTTTGGAGGAGTGAAGAGAAAAAGGAATGAGAGGTCTGCACTTAAGACCAAGAAAATGAAGGTGGAATCATTCGGTGAGTGCAGAATATGTGAAAGGAATCATGCTAAAAAATACAGGATCGGTTCAAGCCTACGAACCAATGTAGAAAAACTAGGAAAC
Organism: Flaveria ramosissima; assembly: GCA_025215565.1. Taxonomy (NCBI): domain Eukaryota; kingdom Viridiplantae; phylum Streptophyta; class Magnoliopsida; order Asterales; family Asteraceae; genus Flaveria; species Flaveria ramosissima. The sequence goes on along the minus strand of CM046029.1, from coordinate 81,024,087 downwards.
CGGGACACTACAGTCGAGAATGTAAAGAGGCAAAAGTGGTTGACTAGATCAAAGAGAAGGAGACAGAGAAATGGAAGAGAGCTAGTGAGATGCTAAGGGCCAATAGACTTTCACGATGACGCAAGAAGAGGCCAGAGCTGAGCCTAACGTGTTGTTAGGTGTGTTTATGGTTAACAACATACCTTTCAAAGGTCATAGGTTCCTATCTAGATTGTTTGTTATGACCCTAGGAGGATTTGATATTGTGTTAGGATATATTGGTTAGCCAAAGAAAAGATGATTCGAATGAAACAAAACAATAAGTGAATAAGACTAACCTTTGTAAGTATGACCCAACGACAACCAAAGCTAAAAACTCCAAATAATCTTGTACCAAAAGACTCATTTGATGTTAGTCAGTTTTCTAGATGGTTTTAGTGATTTTAAGAGATTGATCAATACCTCAAAGGTTATGTACGCGCACAAACTTCTTAAAACCTTTTTTGAATTTGGGCATCAATTTACTTAGCCAAAAAGTGTGAAAACCTTCAATATGAATCTTGACAATATTTCCCACTTACATTATTTCATTTATTGTACTAACTTGTTTGTAAAATAGCTTACATAAAGGATCAGGTGTGTCAAATGGATATTAAGTGAACCAAAGTGCATTTCATAAATAATATTTCCACCAACACTCTTTTATTATAAAAGTTGAATTGTTATTGAAAAAATATAATTTGTGTCATTATATTGGACAAACTTTTTTTAAACACATTTAAAAATTATGGACAATAAACTAAAAAGTTATCCATTTTAAACATATACAAGTGTTTTGGATCAACTTATCCATTGTGACTCCTAGACTTTAAACTAAAAAGTTAACACACACACCATTAACAATGGCTATTGTGGTTTAACAATGCATATAAGTAAAACAAAACGAGAAGTCAATAAAACTAACCTTTGTAAATTTGATCAAGCAATTGACAAGCAAATCTGAAAACTCCATATATCTTGTACCAAAAGACTCGTTTGAATATTTGATATTAGAAAGTCATCTAGATGGATATCATCCCATGATTTCATGTGATTGATCAATACCGCAAAGATGATATCCGCTCAACATCATCCTGCATTTACAAACAGGTTAATACAAATAAATGTTCTCACTTAGAGGAATAGGATCAAGGTCAACCTTATATGAGAAAACCTTTTATCTATAAAAGCTGCTAAAATGAGAAAACCTTCCCAGGAACCCTTTTATCTATATAGACCCACTGTAATCAGGCTATCAACTGTTCTGCTAATGACAGCATGAGCAAACTGTTTATTTTGTTGACAATATATAAACACCAGAATTACAGAACAATTGGTAAATCACATCCATGAGTATGTTGAGAACATATTTACAAAAATCATGCTAACATTAAACGTCTATGTAAAAGCTCTGTAACATGACCTGCATTTTTTAAGGGACACAATAATAAAATTTGCATCATTATATAACAGAGGACTTAATAAGTAAACCTAATTAATCATAAAATCAAACAAGATATGAGCCCAACTAGAGGTAAGAGTAAGACATTAATAGGAGTTGCACACCTTATATTCCAAGTAGGCTTAGCAGCACCTATGACATTAACAAGCTCACCCTCCAATTTTCTGATAAGAGAAAGAAACAAACATTAGATTCCTATAAACAAAAACAGGTAGTTGAATCAATCACAACTGATCACTATACGACACAATATTGGTGTACCTAGAAAGAGAGGCTTTTGACTGATTTCTTGAACAAAATTTAAAATGGATACTATTCTAACTGTTGTATAAGAAGATTAGTTCTATTAATATACACAGTTTAAAACAAAGGAATCCCATACACCATAACATAGCTGTACGCCAATTATCCTACTCCTCTTGCCAACCGACTAGAAAGAGAAGCATAAAAGCAAAAAATAAAATAAAAAGACTAGTAGGGATGTAGCCATAATATGATAGGATGGTATACCTTTGCTATTGCTGCCAACACAAAAAATGCAGCATCCCTGACTTCAGGTGTCTCATCATTGAGACACTACAATAATCAAAGAAGTTTTAATAATCTATATTGAACGAGAAGTTAACCAAATTTCATTAGAAATTAAACCCAAATCAAATGTCCAACAATCTATACTATAACAGCAAAAATTCACCAACCTTTATGCAAATAGGGAAAAAGTACTTGTGCAGTTTAAGAATGACTGCTTTGTTGCTCGTTTCGATCCAAATGTTACCCTTTTAATGTCAACTGACACACAAGGGGAAGTTTATTTTTGACGGCTACTTCAGAACCTGTTATATTCCATTACAGCCAAATATTGGCGTGTTAATAGATAACAAGGCATGGATTAGAGAGCAATGGCATACTGCTATATATACATAAACATAAATGTTAGTGAATTATTCTTTAAAATTTTAATTAAAAAAATATATACCTTACCTTCAACAATATAAGGAAGAGACACATCCAGCCTTGTGAACTGCTTGGATGGAGGACAAAAATAAGGGTTGCACAGGACAACACTAGATTAATAGATTAGACACCCCCATTGTAAATGATTTATGAAAACATTATTCAATGCAAGGCTTAGCAAGCAAAATATAACAAGACATTGGTGTAAGAAGATGTTATCTGCCAGACTGCGAAACTTACAGAAAAACTAGTTTTTAATCCAAGTGCAAGATTGACTAATGACTCGACCACATCCTACAGCAACAACAATATTTACATCTGTAATAAGCTGCACATAGAAGTAATTGCACGGAGCAGATTTTTAAACTTACTTCCTATAGTAGAAACTAAAATCCAGGGTGTTAGGTGGATTTAGACATGTACTTCTGAATACCTTCTTAAGTGTGCATCAAAATATGTAAAATCTCCAGGAACGATCCTGTTTGTTGAATCAAGTTTAGTCAATTGGACAACTTCCTTTTTCCATTCAGACCACTTAGTAGCTTTATGGAATAAGGATATAATAAAAATATGACATTTATCTGAATATATAAATTATAACAGACATATAAGCAAAGTTACTACTTTTCACAAGACAGAGATAAGAAGAACCCACCTCTCCATTCCAAATCCTCGACTTCTTTAGAAGTGTTAAGATACCAACAGGATTAACGAGCTTCTAATCATCCAATCCTTGAAAAACTGCCACAAAAAATATTGTGAGTATATGTGTTTAAGATAATTAAAATCAACATACAACCATAAGCCTAGCATCTACTATAATATTTCATACACCCATAGAAACAGTCATCTGTATATGTGTTTCCAACTACAAAATGGGCCCTGTAACCTCGCTTTAATCGGCAACTCTGTTTTGACCAAAAACTAAAAGTAAACATCCAGATTCATCATAGATTTATCTTAACTATTCTCTTAATAACCTATGAAAATCCATCTATATGCAACTATGAAAAAAACAATGTTTCATGCTCTCATGTAGAACCAACTACCATTTAAGCACAAGTAAGTTGTGATATATTTATAATGAACTATTCTTTATAATGAACTATAATAACTTTTTCATCAACAAAAACAAATAAATCCATTTAAGCACAAGTAAGTTGTGATATGAAGCAATTCGTTAAGGTTGATGACATACTCTCAGCAGCAAATTCTTCCGCTGGACCAGAGCCCAAAGCCTCAGCTACAACTTATTGTTCTGGTTCCTTCTCTTGCTTATATCCAGTAAGCGTAGAAAATTTTATTCATAGCTAGTATCTAAAGTACTATAAAAATACATATTAATTAATGATAAATCAAGAAACTAAGAGAGATATCGGCACAACGTAACACTAAGCCCAACTAGAATTAGGACTAAGATGTCTAAAAGAAGCACAAAACTTATCTTCTGAGTAGGCTTAGCAACCCCTGTGGCATTGCCTAGCTCAGCCTCCAATTCTTTTTACTTCAACAAGAAAATGAAAAGTCAGAAAAAGAACACAAACAAGATGTGGAAATAATAAATCATCACCATACCATTGTAACCCACAATTTCTCAAAGAGTAAAGACAAAACAGGGTCTACCAAATCATCACCATATCATTGAAACCGAAGACTGCAGCTATCAGACGAGTTTGTGCATAGTCCAGAACTGCATAAGCACAGGTTAGCAATGCTCCTTTTACTGCCTGAAACACATAAAATGTCAGCCGAAATTTGACTCAAACATTCATGAGACAAACATCATACGTGGCATCACATACTGATGGCATTCTCCCAACACATGAATCCAACAGGGGATCCATTGCACGACTTTCCAATATAATTCTGAGAATAATTATATGGTGAATAAGGATGCTGATAAGATTTAGTGTTTGTATACATATATGTATGTAGTAAAAAAAGGAAGATTTTACCTTTATTATAAAGTTTGACAAGAATCAGATATGAAATTGAAGGTTTGATGTAAAGTTCTGCATCAAATAGTGTTAAGCGATCTGTCATCAGGAGAAAATTAGATTAGATTTAAACATTTGTCTAATTTTATGTGAAGTTAAAACAACGTAAAAGAAGACTGAAACTAAATTGCACAAGAGTAGACAGCTTCCCTTCAAGTTTGATTTTGGTGTTGTACTTTGATCATCAACCTCAAGAAATTCAAATATATGCCATCCAGTAATGTGTAGAAACAAATAAAACAAAAAAAGGCAAAATTAATAAATGATTAGGAAAAAAGAATGATAAATAGTTACAAGTTAATTACCTCGATCTGTTGTTGGTTGCCTGCATTCAATTTGATCTCTCAACATATGAATCCATAGAAAAAAACATGCAGTTTAATTAGTTTTCCCAACTAGCTTCAAGCCCTAAAAACCGACTTGACCCAATCAAGATTAACCCAACATAGATTTAGATTCATTAATGATTTAGACCCTAAGAAAAAAGAATCGGATTTTAGAACACCATGGGTCAGTTTTCAAGTCAACATGTTTCGTGGGTTGTGGAACACTCATTAGGCCCGGCCAGCTGCCAAGGCCCGACATCCGAAACAAAACCTGGGGTTATATGGGTGTGTGTCGCAGGAGTTAACAGTCGAAGAAAAGATGAGTTGGTAAAAAAATTAGAAGGTTTGATGTAAGCTTCTGCACGGGGTGGTGTTAACCGATCTGTCATCATCAGGAAAAAATTAGAATTAGAATTATATTTAAACATTTGACTAATTTTATGTGAAGTTAAAACAACATAAAAGAAGACTTAAAATTGCACAAGAGTAGACAGCTTCCCTACAAGTTTGATTTTGGTGTTGTACTTTGATCATCAACCTCAAGAATTCAAATATATACCATCCAGTAATGTGTAGAAACAAATAAAACAAAAAAGGCAAAATTAATAAATAATTAAGAAAAAAGAATGATAAAAAGTTGCAAGTTAATTACCTCGATCTGTTGTTGGCTGCCTGCATTCAATTCGATCTCTCAACACATGATTAATCCATAGAAAAAAGCATGCAATTTAATTAGTTTTCCCAACTAGCTTCTAGGCCTAAAAACCGCCGGTCCTGTATCGGTTCGTAACCCCCCACATATGAATCCATAGAGGTGGTAGAAAAAAGCAGTTTAGTTTTCCCAACTAGCTTCTAGCCCTAAAAACCGATCCAAGCCGCCGGTCCTGTACCGGTTCGTAACCCCCCCTAGCCAAACCGTATTATTGGTGAATTGCATTGTATTGTATTGAATATTGAGGAAAATAAAGTTATATATGAGTCCCTCTATTATAGACAATAGATAACCGTAGACTAACGTATCTAGTATATCTAACAATGTCCTATCAAGGTGGCAGGAGATGCCCTCCTTGGCCACCTGTTAGATAAAATAACTAATTTGTATACAATTATGATACAAGAATTATGAAGCATTTTAAAAAAATCTTATCCTACATTTATCAGAGAGAAATATTTTAAACATGTATAAAACAGCATATACATACCTTTGGTGCGGGAGGAGGGGGTGGGGGAGGATACACGGTTGGGACCGACAATCTCTCCTCAGCAGATTGGTACCACCATTCCATCATCTAAAATTATAGCTCATTATGATAAAATATTTTAATAAGATTAGACACATTAAAATATAAAGAATACACACCCACCTTGAAATCAAAGACTGCAGCTATCAGACCAGTTTGTGCATAGTCCAGAACTGGATAAGCACAAGCTAGCAATGCTCCTTGTACTGCCTGGAACACACAAAATGTCAGCCAAAATTTGACTCAAACATTCATGATACCAACATCATATATGGCATCACATACTGTTGCTATTGCAATGATTTACTCGCCATCGTAATTTGTAACATACACTACCACAGACCAACAGATGAACAATCAATATACCATGTTTTGAACAGAAGATTGTTTTTTAATACTTTATGTAACATTGCACCACTACCTCATACATGCAATTTTTTGGGTAAAAAAAACAGCTTTCTTTTAATCATATTCAATAAATTAACTCTTTAAATATAATTTGCAAAAAAAAAGGTTTGTGCACCAAACCCACCCAACTCAACACCATGAAACTGTTTTGACCCGTTAACCAAATGAAAAATAAAAACCTGATGAGGCGCTATATTTATCAATTCAGGTTTATCAACATAATGAAGATGATAGTAAATCATTTATTATTAGTTTGTCATTTCTCATAAGATCAAGTTAACATGAGTAGATTTAGATTCATTAATGATTTAGACCCTAAGAAAAAAGAATCAGATTTTAGTACACCATGGTTCAGTTTTCAAGTCAACATGTTTCGTGGGTTTGGAGACACTCATTAGGCCCGGCCAGCTGCCAAGGCCCGACATCCGAAACAAAACCTGGGGTTATATGGGTGTGTGTCGCAGGAGTTAACAGTCGAAGAAAAGATGAGTTGGCAACATGATTCGACGCATTACCAAACAGAATATATTCATTTAATTGTGGTCATATTAGTAGAAAAGCAAGCAGAGATTTAAAACTTCCCTTATCTCAAAGTGGCGGTCAGATCGCACCCACGAGACCTGTCAGTGGTCCGAGTAGACACGAGAGTCCATCAACGGCAGTGGTGTGGTGTAGGTGAACAGCTGAACGTTTAATTTGATGCCTCGGGGTTTCTTGATAATGTGTTCGAAACTCATTGGTTTACCAGGAATCTACGAGCCAATGGTAGACGGCTGCATTTGTGAACTCCCATGCAAGTAACCTATTGTAAAAGTCAAAGAATCAAAGTTGTATGTTCAACCATAAAGTTCAACCATAAACAAAAGTAACCTGTTGTAACAGTCAAGGAATTAAAGTTGTAAGTTCAGCCTGTTGTACGTAGGCTTAGCAACCCCTGTGGCATTGCGTAGCTCAGCCTCCAATTCTTTTTACTTCAACAAGAAAATGAAAAGTCAGAAAAAAAAAAACATAAACAAGATGTGGAAGCAATAGTAAATCATCACCATACCATTGTAACCCATAATTTCTCAAAGAGTAAGGACATAACAGGGTCTACCAAATCATCACCATATCATTGAAACCAAAGACTGCAGCTATCAGACCAGTTTGTGCATAGTCCAGAACTGCATAAGCACAGGTTAGCAATGCTCCTTGTACTGCCTGAAACACATAAAATGTCAGCCGGAATTTGACTCAAACATTCATGATAGGAACATCATATGTGGCATCACATACTGATGGCATTCTCCCAACACATGAATCCAACAGGGGATCCATATGAAATTGAAGGTTTGATGTAAGCTTCTGCACGGGATGGAATTAGAATTAGATTTAAACATTTGACTAATTTTATGTGAAGTTAAAACAACATAAAAGAAGACTGAAAGTTGCACAAGAGTAGACAGCTTCCCTTCAAGTTTGATTTTGGTGTTATACTTTGATCATCAACCTCAAGAAATTCAAATATATGCCATCGAGTAATGTGTAGAAACAAATAAAACAAAAAAGGCAAAATTAATAAATGATTAAGAAAAAAGAATGATAAATAGTTACAAGTTAATTACCTCGATCTGCTGTTGGCTGCCTGCATTCAATTCGATCTCTCAACATATGATTCCATAGAAAAAAGCATGCGGTTTAATTAGTTTTCCTAACTAGCTTCTAGGCCTAAAAACCGCCGGTTCGGTACCGGTTCGTAACCCCCCACAGCCAAACCGGTTTTGACCAGAGTTGAGCAAATGAACCGGTTCGGTGTGTGTGTGGCGGGAGTCAACAGGAGAACGTGAAGGATTCGTTAATTAGTGTGAATCAAAAACGTAAACTAGTATTAATTCATCTTCAATTCAACGTCGTTCAAAACTCTGATTAGGGTTTAGTAGAAAACAATGATAAATAATTACAGGTTTACCTCTGTTGTTGCCTGCATTCTCGATGCAAACCAGTTTAGTTTTCCCAAGTAGCTTTTAGCCCTAAAAAGTGATTTTGTGTTCAGTTAACTTTACACTATTGATTATGTGTAATCCATTACACCACTTGGTTAACAAACTTGAGCTTATGACTCTTCAGCTCCAAGTGAATCATGTCATTTTGGTACTCAACCACCCATCTAGTCACCTAAATTCATTAATAATAATGATAATAATAGTAAGTCATCTTAAGATAAACAATTACTAGAGATTACATGCAAATATAGCTTCATAGTATTTGGAAATCATTAGCACAATTACTCGGCAGTCATAGCCACTAAATAAGCTCTTAGTGTAAAGATTCACTAGCTGGAATATATCATATCTGCATGAACAATAAATCAAATAAATAGTTAATCTGAACAGAGATACATAAATGAAATAACATAAGAAACATCAAAACAATTAGTGTTAATCTGTCATCATGAAAGAAGCATAACACACCTATAATATGAAGGGGAAAAACAATGACAACATAAATAGAAGTTTACCTTCCTTGTTGCCTGCATTTTCTCAACTTATGAATCCATTATTAATACCAGAATACAAACCTCATCCGGCACCATATTTATAAGTTTTTGCCCAACATAGGAAGACCAGAATACAAGCCTCATCCAGTTCTAGAATAGATAAAACAAAAAAGGCAAAATAAATGATTTGCAACATAACACACCTAGCTATGATATGAAGGAAAAAACAATGATAAATAATAACAAGTTTACCTCTGTTGTTGCCTGCATTCTCTCAACATATGAATCCATAGAGGTGGTAGAAAAAAGCAGTTTAGTTTTCCCAACTAGCTTCTAGACCTAAAAACCGATCCAAGCCGCCGGTCCTGTACCGGTTCGTCACCCCCCACAGCCAAACCGTAATATTTTAAAGGTGAATTGCATTGTATTGTATTGAATATTGAGGAAAATAAAGTTATATATGAGTCCCTCTATTATAGACAATAGATAACCGTAGACTAACTTATCTAGTATATCTAACAATGTCCTATCAGGTGGCAGGAGATGCCCTCCTTGGCCACCTGTTAGATAAAATAACTAATTTGTATACAATTATGATACAAGAATTATGAAGCATTTTAAAAAAATCTTATCCTACATTTATCAGAGAGAAATATTTTAAAACATGTATAAAACAGCATATACATACCTTTGGTGCGGGAGGAGGGGGTGGGGGAGGATACACGGTTGGGACCGACATTCTCTCCTCAGCAGATTGGTACCACCATTCCGTCATCTAAAATTATAGCTCATTATGATAAAATATTTTAATAAGATTAGACACATTAAAATATAAAGAATACACACCCACCTTGAAATCAAAGACTGCAGCTATCAGACCAGTTTGTGCATAGTCCAGAACTGCATAAGCACAAGCTAGCAATGCTCCTTGTACTGCCTGAAACACATAAAATGTCAACCGAAATTTGACTCAAACATTCATGATACCAACATCGTATATGGCATCACATACTGTTGCTATTGCAATGATTTACTCGCCATCATAATTTGTAACATACACTACCACAGACCAACAGATGAACAATCAAAATACCATGTTTTGAACAGAAGATTATTTTTTAATACTTTGTGTAACATTGCACCACTACCTCATACATGCAAATTTTTGTGGTAAAAAAACAGCTTTCTTTTAATCATATTCAATAAATTAACTCTTTAAATATAATTTGCAAAAAAAAGGTTTGTGCACCAAACCCACCCAACTCAACACCATCAAACTGTTTTGACCCGTTAACCCAATGAAAAATAAAAACCTGATGAGGCGCTATATTTATCAATTCAGATTTATCAACATAATGAAGATGATAGTAAATCATTAATTATTAGTTTGTCATTTCTCATAAGATCAAGTTAACAGGAGTAGATTTAGATTCATTAATGATTTAGACCCTAAGAAAAAAGAATCAGATTTTAGAACACCATGGTTCAGTTTTCAAGTCAACATGTTTCGTGGGTTGTGGAGACACTCATTAGGGCCGGCCGGCTGCCAAGGCCCGACATCCGAAACAAAACCTGGGGTTATATGGGTGTCTGTCGCAGGAGTTAACAGTCGAAGAAAAGATGAGATGGCAACATGATTCGACGCATTACCAAACAGAATATATTCATTTAATTGTGGTCATATTAGTAGAAAAGCAAGCAGAGATTTAAAACTTCCCTTATCTCAAATCGCAGCCACGAGACCTGTCAGTGGTCCGAGTAGACACGAGAGTCCATCAACGGCAGTGGTGTGGTGTAGGTGAACAGCTGCACGTTTAATTTGATGCCTCGGGTTTCTTGATAATGTGTTCGAAACTCATTGGTTTACCAGGAATCTACGAGCCAATGGTAGACGGCTGAATTTGTGAACTCCCATGCAAGTAACCTGTTGTAAAAGTCAAAGAATCAAAGTTGTATGTTCAACCATAAAGTTCGACCATAAACAAAAGTAACTTGTTGTAACAGTCAAGGAATTAAAGTTGTAAGTTCAACCATAAACCAAAAAGAATATAATTTGAATATACATGTAAAAACAATAACTTTTTCCCGTTAGTTTTCTATAAAGGGGTTCAACAGGGCTAGAACTTCAAAGCAAAACCACAAAAGTTAACTTCATTTAAGGGGACTTAAAAATAAACACAAAAACTTTTTGCAAACCATGGCACATTGGTTCTAAACCAATTTCAAAAAGCATGTTTTTCTAGTCTCTTGCATCCATCAGCTGCTTGGAAATAAAAAATAACCTAAATTAAATTATTAAACAAGTATAAGGATTTTGAATAAGTTACCGAAGTTAGTGAGAGTATAAAGCTTCCCTACGACCGTTAATTTTGATGGTTGTACTTTCAGCCTTGAGAGTATTAAAATGACCTTTCTAAAAACAATTAAAACAGGAAAGCCAAGAAAAACTATTAGCAACATAAAACTCCAATGATATGACAAAAAGCCGATGATAACATAATTACAACTTTACCCTTCTTATTGCTTGCATTCGCTCAGCATATAAACCCATTTAAGGATCCATTGCACGAATCTCCAAACAAACATGATCAGGAAAAAAGAATGATAAATAGTTACAAGTTTACCTCGATCTGTTGTTGGCTGCCTGCATTCGATCTCTCAACATATGAATCCATAGAAAAAGATGTCTAAAAGAAGCACAAACCTTATGTTTTGAGTAGGCTTAGCAACCCCTGTGGCATTGCGTAGCTCAGCCTCCAATTCTTTTTACTTCAACAAGAAAATGAAAAGTATCAGAAAAAAAAAACATAAACAAGATGTGGAAGAAATAGTAAATCATCACCATACCATTGTAACCCACAATTTCTCAAAAAGAGTAAGGACATAACAGGGTCTACCAAATCATCACCATATCATTGCAACCGAAGACTGCAGCTATCAGACCAGTTTGTGCATAGTACAGAACTGCATAAGCACAGGTTAGCAATGCTCCTTGCACAGCACAACACTAGATTAAAAGATTAGACATCCCCCATTGTAAATGATTTTTGAAAACATTATTCAATGCAAGGCTTAGCAAGCAAAATATAACAAGACATTGGTATAAGATGTTATCTGCCAGACTCCGAACTTACAGAAAAACTAGTTTTTAATCCAAGTGCAAGATTGACTCTCGACTACATCCTACAGCAACAACAGTATTTACATCTGTAATAAGCTGCACATAGAAGTAATTGCACGGAGCAGATTTTTAAACTTACTTCCCATAGTAGAAACTAAAATCCAGGATGTTTGGTGGATTTAGACATGTACTTCTGAATACCTTCTTAAGTGTGCATCAAAATATGTAAAATCTCCGGGAACGATCCTGTTTGTTGAATCAAGTTTAGTCAATTGGACAACTGCCTCTTTCCATTCAGACCACTTAGTAGCTTTATGGAATAAGGATATAACAAAAATATGACATTTATCTGAATATATAAATTATTACAGACATATAAGCAAAGTTACTACTTTTCACAAAACAGAGATAAGAAGAACCCACCTCTCCATTCCAAATCCTCGACTTCTTTAAAAGTGTTAAGATACCAACAGGATTAACGAGCTTCTAATCATCCATTCCTTGAAAAACTGCCACAAAATATTGTCAGTATATGTGTTTAAGATAATTAAAATCAACATACAACCATAAGCCTAGCATCTACTATAATATTTCATACACCCATAGAAACAGTCATCTGTATATATGTTTCCAACTACAAAATGGGCCCTGTAACCTCGCTTTAATCGAAAACTCTGTTTTGACCAAAAACTAAAAGTAAACATCCAAATTCATCATAGATTTATCTTAACTATTATCTTAATAACCTATGAAAATCCATCTATATGCAACTATGAAAAAAACAATGTTTCATGCTCTCATGTAGAACAAACTACCATTTAAGCACAAGTAAGTTGTGATATATTTATAATGAACTATTCTTTATAATGAACTATAATAACTTTTTCATCAACAATAACAAATAAATCCATTTAAGCACAAGTAAGTTGTGATATGAAGCAATTCGTTAAGGTTGATGACATACTCTCAGCTGCAGATTCTTCCGCTGGACCAGAGCCCAAAGCCTCAGCTACAACTTATTGTTCTGGTTCCTTGTCTTGCTTATATCCAGTAAGCGTAGAAAATTTTATTCATAGCCCAACTAGAATTAGGACTAAGATGTCTAAAAGAAGCACAAACCTTATGTTCTGAGTAGGCTTAGCAACCCCTGTGGCATTGCCTAGCTCAGCCTCCAATTCTTTTTACTTCAACAACAAAATGAAAAGTCAAAAAAAAAAAACATAAACAAGATGTGGAAGCAATAGTAAATCATCACCATACCATTGTAACCCACAATTTCTCAAAGAGTAAAGACAAAACAGGGTCTACCAAATCATCACCATATCATTGAAACCGAAGACTGCAGCTATCAGACGAGTTTGTGCATAGTCCAGAACTGCATAAGCACAGATTAGCAATGCTCCTTTTACTGCCTGAAACGCATAAAATGTCAGCCGAAATTTGACTCAAACATTCATGATACGAACATCATATGTGGCATCACATACTGATGGCATTCTCCCAACACATGAATCCAACAGGGGATCCATATGAAATTGAAGGTTTGATGTAAGCTTCTGCATCTGGTGGTGTTAATCGATCTGTCATCATGAGGAAAAAATTAGAATTAAAATTTGATTTAAACATTTGACTAATTTCATGTGAAGTTAAAACAACATAAAAGAAGACTGAAATTAAATTGCACAAGAGTAGATAGCTTCCCTTCAAGTTTGATTTTGGTGTTGTACTTTGATCATCAACCTCAAGAAATTCAAATATATGCCATCCAGTAACGTGTAGAAACAAATAAAACAAAAAAGGCAAAATTAATAAATGATTAGGAAAAAAGAATGATAAATAGTTACAAGTTAATTACCTCGATCTGTTGTTGGCTGCCTGCATTCAATTCGATCTCTCAACATATGAATCCATAGAAAAAAGCATGCAGTTTAATTAGTTTTCCCAACTAGCTTCAAGCCCTAAAACCGATCCAAACCGCCGGTCCTGTACCGGTTCGTAACCCCCCCACAGCCAAACCGGTTTTGACCAGAGTTGACCAAATGAACCGGTTCGGTGTGTGTGTGGCGGGAGTCAACAGGAGAAGGTGAAGGATTCGTTAATTAGTGTGAATCAAAAACGTTCGTAAACTAGTATTAATTCATCTTCAATTCAATTGGTCGTTCAAAACTCTGATGATTAGGGTTTAGTAGAAAACTAATTAAGCAAATAGAGATTGAAAAGGATGGATACGTACCTGTACCTTACATTGTGATGACTAGCTTGTTGTTGTTGATGACTAGCTTGTTGTTGATCATCGTATGAGACGATGACAGAGGTCTGCAATTGCGAGTGGGCAGAGGGTTTCGATCTGCAGCAATCGTATCATATCGTCGATTAAGGTGATCGGAGTCTAGGGCTTTAATCAGGGGAGGGAGAACACACAAATCGATCATCAGATTATGATGTATGAGACATTAATGTCCGATCGATCGATGCAATTAGGGTTTGAATGAATGAGAGATAGAGAGAGTTGATTATGGATTTGGGGGAGAATGAATGAATGAATGAATGGGGGTGGGGGTTTATGTTTATGTTAATACACCGCCTACGCTACATTACATTTGTTTGAGGGATCTTCCGGAAGATTTGATGCAACGGGAGGAAAATCTCTCATTTATTAATCACGCGTCATATTATTATTATTATTATAATATAATATAATTATTACCATATCTCAACAGAAAATTCATATTCATATCATACTATATTTTGTTTAGTTTTTGAAATCATATTTACTAATATTAATTAATTAATTAATTTATATTATATTAATTACCAACTTTGGTGTACATCATGACTAGTACTATATGCTTTAGTGGGTTGCATCCACCTCTTTTGTCTAATAACTTTAACATACTTTTTATTAAACTTTTCTAAACTATATGATTACAACATGTCAAAGCTTCGCATATTGGGTCTGACACTAGCCTAAATTTGCTTAGACAAGTATTGTTATATATAAAGTAATGATTAAAACATTTAAATAATACACGTTATACTATCTACAAAAATTATCATAGTATATAAGTTATATAATTGATCAGTTTGAAAAGCAACTCACGAGCCGTGCTTTAAGCTTTAGATGATCAACTCTAAATGATGATTCTAGCTCGGGTCTAAGCTCGAGCTCCCCACCTATGGCTCAAAGTCACTTAAGCTAAACAAGCTTAGCTAAAGCTTAAAAACACCGACCCAACCTTAAATGAGCAATAAGATAAGTACGCTCATAAGTATTGAATAATTCAGCGCTTCAAGTCTAACATTTGTTTAACTTGATTTTATGTCTGAAAGAGTTCTAAACGAAAGTGTTAAATATGCTTTCTTTTTACATAATATTTGAATTTTGTTATACCAAAAGTGATAAAAGAAAATGTCCTAGTTAACGTATAAAACAGTAAACATACACAATAAATAAATAAAATTCGTCACTCAATATGTTTTAATAATTGATTTGAATACATGTTGAAGCATCCTATTATATAGTTCAAATAATTGATATTTATCATGAGTGTAAGATCATTGTTTTTATTGTATAGGACTCAACACGTTAAAGATCAATCGTCATTGTTGATCTCATTGATTGTTTCAAGTGGCGGAGCTTGACCTACTATATAGGGAGGCGGGTACGAAAGTAAACTATTTTACAAAGGGAGAACTCTATAAATATTAAAAAATTACACTAATGGGCAGAAAATTTACACTATTGGAACGAAAATTGACACCACCACAAAAAAAGAGGGGCGGGTGGGGTGGGGGGGGGGGAACCAGCCCTTAATAAGCTTTGCCTATGATTGTTTCATAAATAAAATTTAATTAGATATAATCTTGAAATATAATTTTACAATTATTAGATCTTTATTATTCGTTATTTATAACTTTTAAATTTTCTTTACTTATTATTTTACCAATAACTGATAACATTCAACTTACAATTTTTTTTAAAAAATAGTGTTTTACAACAACATATTGTATTTAATTAATACGTATAATATTTGGATATATTTCAAACCAGTTACATGATTGCATAAACATAAAATCAAGAGTCAAGACATATGATTGATGGTCACATGACTTGATTATAACAAGAATATAAATAAAACACTTCTTAAAACTTTGATTGTCATGATGGGTTTCACTCTTCAAACCATAAACGAATTTAAGCTCATCACAATCAAAATGAACAATATATATTGGCTAGTATGAGTTACTGTATGTTTACGATAGAGATCCTTAGAAACCAAAAGCCTTATTTATTCTTGATTATACATAGGTACGTACGTTAATAATATAAAGGAGTACAACCATAAGAACATCATATTATGTAGATATCAACAAGCTGCTGAACGTTTTAGTTGAAGAGACTAACGTACTTCTACTACTTGTGACCATGACCTCCCCTGCATGCCCAACAACCACCCACAGGCGTAGCGATACCGTCATTACTACCAAATGACTTTTCTGCTCAATCAACCACCCAACCTTAAATGAGCAATCGGAATAAGTGCTCTCAAAAATATTGAATAATTTAGCGCTACAAGTCTAACATTTGTTTAACTTGATTTTATGTCTGAAAGAGTTCTAAACGAAAGTGTTAAATATGCTTTCATTTTTACATAATATTTGAATTTTGTTATACCAAAAGTGATAAAAGATAATGTCCTAGTTAACGAATAAAACAATAAACATACACAATAAATAAATAAAATTCGTCACTCAACATACAAGTTCACTAATAGTCTAAATGCCTTGTACAAACCGACATACCAAAATTATAGGTGTATAATTTACATTCTAACAACATACAAATTCACTAATAGTATGTGGTGTTGTGTTTACCACTCCTGTGTAAACGTTAGATTTGTTGGGTAAAATCATGAGATGTATAACGAATATTACCTTTTCATATGTTGTCCTATTTTTTTGTGAGTAATTTGGTTTGCGTTATATTTTTAGCTTGTTAAATAAAAGTTCTATACTACTTTATTGAAGGATTTAGAGTACGTATTATGTTCATCATATTGCCTTTGTGATCATGATTTATGCATGATTATTTTATAAAAATTGGATCTATATATTTGACCTTTTATCAAAATATCAAACCTACTCATTTTAGTACTTACATTAATAATTATCATGAGTGTAAGATCATTGTTTGTATTGTATAGGACTCAACAAGTTAAATATCAACTGTCATTGTTGATCTCATTGATTGTTTCCGGTGGCGGAGCTTGACCTACTCTACAGGGAGGCGAGTGCGAAAGTAAACTATTTTACAGAGTGCGAACTCTATAAATTTTAAATAATTACACTAACAGGCAGAAAAATTACATTGTTGGACCGAAAATTAACACTACTAACAAAAAAAGAGGGACGGTCGGGGCCCATCCGGCCCTTAATAAGCTTCGCCTATGATTGTTTCATAAAAAAATCTTTAATTAGATATAATCTTGAAATATAATTTAATAATTATTAAATCTTTATTATTCATTATTTATAATTTTCAAATTTTCATTACTTTAAGGGCCTAGTAAGGGTCAGCCTACGATGGTTAAATAAGTCGGTTTAATCAAGGGATGAGGGTAATTCAAATTAGTTGGTTAGATGAGATCAATTTGTATTAAAGATAAGATCTATAGTTAGAGATAGAATCTTATGCGCCCATAAATACCACAACCGAGATTAGGGTTGGGTATGAGAGTTATTGTATTATGGTTTTGAGATAGTTTCCATAATATAATTAAGTGAGTTCTCTTAAATATTATTTTGCTTTGATTGATCTTCCCATATAGAACTTGAATTGGTATCAGAGCCAAGTTCAAGATTTAGATCAATAACGGTAAACGTTGCAATTCTAGACCTAACAATGCCTCTCACGTACAACCGAAGAAAGAAGACGATGGCGGGAGATGCACCAACTACACCCAAAGGCAAAAAACCGAGCACTACATCTGTTCAATGCCCAATGTTGACCCGACTAACTATACAGCCGCAAGTGCAGGGGTTGATGAATGGGCAACCTAAACTATACAGCCGCAAGTGCAGGGGTTCATGAATGGGCAACCTAAGCAGCATGTACGTGGTTCATGAAAATCATGCAAGGGGTATCTGTTCTATAGGACTGTTGAAATCCCATTACTGTTCGGTAAGACCGGTTAAAAGCTGAAGTACAAGTCTTTTGATTGTCAATAGGGGACCATACATTAGTGAGTTGGTCCGGCCTAATTTTGACCTGTTGACAATACGATTACATGTTTGGAAATATTTCCAAACGGACGTTGGCAAACTCCTGCCGAAGAAAGACAGAACTAGTGTTTTTGTTTTCTTTGAAAAGCCCTTCTAATGTTGTCCTTGTCCAAGCTTGATGAGCGGTTGCGCTAAGCTGCATAATAGTGTGTAGCAGATCTGTGGAGATAGTTCCATAAATCCACTGTAGTACAATTGCATCAACACGAGACCAGAGTGCATTAGGAGTAAAGGAGACAACTTTCTTTCCATCATCGGTTGGTGCAACAGAAGAGGGAGATGTAGAGCTAGGACTGAGATGATCAAACACTTCGTAAGCACGATAATAGACCTGAAACAGTTCGAACGATGTCATGTAATGAATAGTTTCTAAATCAAGAATCACAGGAATGAAGTTTCAGATGTTGGACACCGTCATAGCAGGATGTATTTTGCTATCCATGATGGAAGATCATAAGAGATAGAAAAAAGGGGAGAAGTTGTTGGAAGGCAACGACGGATGAGATGGGTATGCCACTTGTTCTCTACAGGGTAAAGCCCTAACCTGGTGGAACACCCAGGTTCAAGCTCGAGGAAGAGAATCTGCAATGCAGATGTCATGGGATGAATTCAAAGCCTTGATCACTGAGGAATACTGCCCTCTCAACGAGATGCAGAAACTAGAGCATGAATTCTGGAATCATGCCATGGTGGGGGCAGGGCATGCAGCTTATACTGATCGTTTTCATGAGCTGGCAAGATTGGTTCCGCATCTGGTTACGCAGGAATCAAAGAGAATTGAGAGGTATATTTGGGGACTCGCGCCTCAAATTAGAGCTATGGTCACAGCAGCCGCTCCTCCTACTATTCAGAGCGCAATTCTGAAAGCTGGCGCTTTGACTGATGAGATGGTTAGAACTGGGGTTTTGGGCAGAGGAGCCGAGAAGAGAAAGGATGTTGGGGAGTCGAGCCGGTCAAGTGCCGGGAAATTTGAGAAGAGGTCTAAGCCGACCAGGAATTTTGTGGCCGTGTCTCAGGCCAGGAAAGAGTATGTGGGGCCGCACCCCAAATGTGACAGGTGCAATTATCATCATCCCCCAGGGACGCAGTGCCGGGTGTGCGCTAACTGTAGGCGCCCGGGTCATTTGGCAAGAGATTGCAGAACTGCGCCGAATCTTGTAGCACCCGTCAACGCGGTTAACCCCGCCGGGAATGCAAGGGCTTGCTTTGAGTGTGGGAGCCCCGATCACTACAGGAATATGTGCCCCAGGCTGAATCGGGCACCGGGTCAGCAGGGAAACAACCAACAACAGGTGATGGCTATCGCTAGGAATCAAGGCCCGACTAATCAGGGGAATGCAGCTCGAGGACGTGCATTCGTCATTGGAGCCAATGATGCTCGTCAGGACCCGAATGTTGTCGGGTTGTGGGAATTAACATTTACAATTTCATCTTTATGTGATTATGTGTTATCATTATCATGTTGCTTATGGCTATGTTGTCGTGAACATTGACTAAACACGACACAAGTCCCCTTGTTGTCGGGTGTCGTCATGACACGCTTGTCATCATTTATATATATTGCTCTCTATCGCTTACCATGTGTTATGACGATCCCCGTCTCGTTACATCCCCATATTTCCGTTTTTAGCGGGGGTGTGACAGCCGAGAAGGGAAAGGCGCCAATTCACCCAGCTAACGAGACTGCCCCGATTAGAAGCCTCAGGATGACTACACCCCGGACCGAGTACGAGGAATACCTGAGCCTTCGAAATACTCCGCATCGACATCCCCAACCAGGAGCCTAACATGATCCAATTCAACGCACGTCGCCGCACCTACTCATTCACCTCTCCCGCCTGTTGGGAATAGGGGTGCGCGGGTTATCACTTGCCCCCGCAAGAGTGCTATACATGGACCGTCGGTTTCCTCCCCCACCTCCTTCAGGACGAAGCCAAAGCTGAACCTAACGTGTTGTTAGGTATGTTTATGGTTAACAACATATTTGCTTCAATTCTTTTAATTCTAGTGCATGTATGAGTTTGATAGCTGCTACTTTATGTGATTCGATAAACGATAAGACCAAAGAGGCTAATATAATTTGTCGGAGAAAGATGATTCGAATGAAACAAAACAAGAAGTGAATAAGACTAACCTTTCTTCCTGGTCAAAATGTAATATGGTGATAGTGTGTTAGTGACAAAGTGGAGAAACTAATTAAAGAAGTGCAGTACCTCTCTTTTAGGGATTTAAATTTAGTAGTAGTCTCTTTATGTATATGTCTTGCGTTTTAAATACTTTAAACTGAGGTTATCACCTTGTTTTAGGAGAGCATAGCCTTCTCGAATTCGGTACACTATTAATATTACTTTTGTTTATCTAGTAATCTATAGCCCACCACTCGCAGCAACACAAAAGGCAACGGTTCTCATCCAGACCCCATTAATGCTCAGGCTTGAACAACCTTTTAAATAGGTATATATATATATATATATATATATATATATATATATATATATATATATATATATATATATATATATATATATATATATATATATATATATATATATATATATATATATATAGAATGACATTCAATTGAGAACCATAAATTTGTAAAGAACCAGAAAGAACCACTTTAACTCTTATACTATTTATTACTTAAATATATCAAAATGTTTGTAATTTTACTACTTTTAAGATAGATTTTTAAAAATCAAGATATCTATAATCTTTTGATAATATGCATCAATGCACACACATTGTATTGCATATATGAACATTTTAAAGTTTTTCTAAAAAATTGAGGAAAGAGGTGTTAAAATGAAATAAAGATTAAAAAATAGAATCAAACCATCATTTTTTAGTATTACCAATTTTATCGAGGTGTTATGTCCATTGCTTATGTGGTTCTTAGTAGTTCTATATATTTTTATGGTTCTCAATAGAATGTTTCCCTATATATATATATATACATGAATACATTATACACTAACCTTAGAACTTTAAAATAAAAACAAATTAATTATGTATATATATACACACATATTCACGGCTTAAATTACCTATATATATAATACTTAAAAACTTATAGATTAGAAACTACCATCTAAAATGCTACACTATACAAATTACACTACCCAAATAAATTTTACAAAAGAAAATTTTAATTGAAACAAACTCACCCACTCAAATATGGCCACCCCTTCCCATCAATCCTCTCTCCCTAGAAACCCACAAAACCACAACCACACTCCACTCCTCTCTTCTCCATACATGCATTCCACACTCCCAACTTCTATCCTCTCTCTCCCTCTCACGAATTCAGCCATATCTCTCAAGAAATTCTGCATTTCTTCACCAATTCAGCCCAAAAGTTCGAAGATTAGCATCACCACATCGTCAACCAAGTGGAAAACGAGGTAGAAAGTGAGTTTTAGTGAGTTTTTACGCTTTGTTCTTGCAAGAACAAGGTGTTACAGCTCAATTTCGTGAACCAACAGCTCTCACACCCTTAAAGTCTTCCCTTGAACACCACATCCTCGAAGTGTAAGCTTCATCTCACCCGAACCAAGCTATTTCTTGAGATTCTCCTCTCTTTACCATTACAGAAACTTGTTGCTATATCATCATTTTTGTGGAACTCACGACTTCACTTAAGGTATCTTTTAGGAATAAACATGGACCAAGGGTTGATGCACTCGAGTTCACCTAGGAAACCCTCTTTTCATGGGTTTAGCATCACAAACCCATTTTGGTACAGTCGAGTTTCAAAACCCAAACAGGTACAGTACAGGAGTATCGTCGAAAATTTACTAGGCGGTCTGTGCGAGTGTCGAATTGGCCCGATCATTGCTTGCTTCGGGTGTTTTCAAATGAGCTAAAAGAGGAATTGAAGTCGGATATTCGCTTTCATAAACCTCGAACGATTTACAATGCCATGAGTCTAGCGATAGAATGTGAAACAAAGCTGGGGCAGGCGCAAATTAGAATATGGTCAACTTATGTTAGAACACTGCTTGCTACTATTATTATTCTTTACAAAATATAATGGATTACAATGCAATTTACTATTTTATTTAGTGGTGCATTTCTTGAAGATGCTATGTTTGCTCCACGTGGGCTTGCTGTGTGGTAACAACCGTTGATGAAGGGCTGGTTGTAACAGCTGCAAGTGCATTGGCTTATGAATGAGCAGCATGATGTTTCTTGTTGCTTTCTTCCATTGTGATACGTGAATGTGCTTCATGAAAATCAAATAGGGTGTCTGTTTTGTAGGATTGTTGGAATCCCATCGTACTGTTCGACAAGACCGGTTAAAAGCTGAAGTACAAGTCTTTGATTGTCAAAACAGGACCCTACACTAGCGAGTTGGTCTAATAGAAGTTTAACCTGTTCACAGTACGATGACATGTTTGGAAAAAATTTCAAACGGACTTTGGAAAACTCCTGCTGGAGAAAGACAAACATGGTGTTTTTGTTGTCCTTGAACAACCCTTCCAATGTTGTCAAAGCTTGATGAGCGGTGGAGATAATAGTATGCAACAGATCTGTGGAGATAGTTCCATAGATCCACTGCAGTACAATGGCATCAATACGAGACCAGAGTGCATGAGGAGTAGAGGAGACATCTTTTGTTCCATACCAAGGTCCAACCCAATTGGCCGAACTAAATCCAGAGCAGGTAGTCGACCAAGGGTGATGGGGGAGTGGTTCAAGGTTGTTCTTGGTCAAACGACAGTAAGGTGATAGTGTGTTAATTAAAGAAGTGTAGTACCTCTCTTTTATGTTTCTGTTTTGTGTTTTAAGTACTTTGAACTGAGGTTATCTCCCATCCCTGGATGGTAAGGGTGGTGCCATTGCTACTCTTCAATGGGATCATTGAGTGCAAAGTTGATCAAGCTGTGAAGTTCACAACTCACTCACTTGTTGACGAAGGTATACATTGGTGGAATACCATCATGCAAACCAAAGGGCCCTGTGAGTTTAGGAATCTAAAGTGGGGTGATATGACAAAATTAGGATTTAAGACTGGAACTTTGACGCACAAGCAGTATACACCTCGCTTTAAGGAGATGGCTACGTTATGCACAGGGTTTGCCTTCAAAGGTTAGGACATATGTTAAGATTAGTGGGCTGAAACCTTTTGAGTATTTGGTGGAAATAAGTGTGATAATTTGCAATGATGTGATTGCTCATGCACCGGTTGAAGACGTGGGGAAAAAGAGTTGGTTTGGAGGAGTGAAGAGAAAAAGGAATGAGAGGTCTGCACTTAAGACCAAGAAAATGAAGGTGGAATCATTCGGTGAGTGCAGAATATGTGAAAGGAATCATGCTAAAAAATACAGGATCGGTTCAAGCCTACGAACCAATGTAGAAAAACTAGGAAACCGGGACACTACAGTCGAGAATGTAAAGAGGCAAAAGTGGTTGACTAGATCAAAGAGAAGGAGACAGAGAAATGGAAGAGAGCTAGTGAGATGCTAAGGGCCAATAGACTTTCACGATGACGCAAGAAGAGGCCAGAGCTGAGCCTAACGTGTTGTTAGGTGTGTTTATGGTTAACAACATACCTTTCAAAGGTCATAGGTTCCTATCTAGATTGTTTGTTATGACCCTAGGAGGATTTGATATTGTGTTAGGATATATTGGTTAGCCAAAGAAAAGATGATTCGAATGAAACAAAACAATAAGTGAATAAGACTAACCTTTGTAAGTATGACCCAACGACAACCAAAGCTAAAAACTCCTAATAATCTTGTACCAAAAGACTCATTTGATGTTAGTCAGTTTTCTAGATGGTTTTAGTGATTTTAAGAGATTGATCAATACCTCAAAGGTTATGTACGCGCACAAACTTCTTAAAACCTTTTTTGAATTTGGGCATCAATTTACTTAGCCAAAAAGTGTGAAAACCTTCAATATGAATCTTGACAATATTTCCCACTTACATTATTTCATTTATTGTACTAACTTGTTTGTAAAATAGCTTACATAAAGGATCAGGTGTGTCAAATGGATATTAAGTGAACCAAAGTGAATTTCATAAATAATATTTCCACCAACACTCTTTTATTATAAAAGTTGAATTGTTATTGAAAAAATATAATTGTGTCATTATATTGGACAAACTTTTTTTAAACACATTTAAAAATTATGGACAATAAACTAAAAAGTTATCCATTTTAAACATATACAAGTGTTTTGGATCAACTTATCCATTGTGACTCCTAGACTTTAAACTAAAAAGTTAACACACACACCATTAACAATGGCTATTGTGGTTTAACAATGCATATAAGTAAAACAAAACGAGAAGTCAATAAAACTAACCTTTGTAAATTTGATCAAGCAATTGACAAGCAAATCTGAAAACTCCATATATCTTGTACCAAAAGACTCGTTTGAATATTTGATATTAGAAAGTCATCTAGATGGATATCATCCCATGATTTCATGTGATTGATCAATACCGCAAAGATGATATCCGCACAACATCATCCTGCATTTACAAACAGGTTAATACAAATAAATGTTCTCACTTAGAGGAATAGGATCAAGGTCAACCTTATATGAGAAAACTTTTTATCTATAAAAGCTGCTAAAATGAGAAAACCTTCCCAGGAACCCTTTTATCTATAAAAGCCAAAGTAAAAGCTCTATAATCAGACCCACTGTAATCAGGCTATCAACTGTTCTGCTAATGACAGCATGAGCAAACTGTTTATTTTGTTGACAATATATAAACACAAGAATTACAGAACAATTGGTAAATCACATCCATGAGTATGTTGAGAACATATTTACAAAAATCATGCTAACATTAAACGTCTATGTAAAAGCTCGGTAACATGACCTGCATTTTTTAAGGGACACAATAATAAAATTTGCATCATTATATAACAGAGGACTTAATAAGTAAACCTAATTAATCATAAAATCAAACAAGATATGAGCCCAACTAGAGGTAAGAAAGACATTAATAGGAGTTGCACACCTTATATTCCAAGTAGGCTTAGCAGCACCTATGACATAAACAAGCTCACCCTCCAATTTTCTGATAAGAGAAAGAAACAAACATTAGATTCCTATAAACAAAAACAGGTAGTTGAATCAATCACAACTGATCACTATACGACACAATATAGGTGTACCTAGAAAGAGAGGCTTTTGACTGATTTCTTGAACAAAATTGAAAATGGATACTATTCTAACTGTTGTATAAAAAGATTAGTTCTATTAATATACACTGTTTAAAACAAAGGAATCCCATACACCATAACATAGCTGTACGCCAATTATCCTACTCCTCTTGCCAACCGACTAGAAAGAGAAGCATAAAAGCAAAAAATAAAATAAAAAGACTAGTAGGGATGTAGCCATAATATGATAGGATGGTATACCTTTGCTATTGCTGCCAACACAAAAAATGCAGCATCCCTGACTTCAGGTGTCTCATCATTGAGACACTACAATAATCAAAGAAGTTTTAATAAACTGTTAAATAATCTATATTGAACGAGAAGTTAACCAAATTTCATTAGAAATTAAACCCAAATCAAATGTCCAACAATCTATACTATAACAGCAAAAATTCACCAACCTTTATGCAAATGGGGAAAAAGTACTTGTGCAGTTTAAGAATGACTGCTTTGTTGCTCGTTTCGATCCAAATGTTAAACAGTTTAACTCTTTAAATATAATTTGCAAAAAAAAGGTTTGTGCACCAAACCCACCCAACTCAACACCATCAAACTGTTTTGACCCGTTAACCCAATGAAAAATAAAACCTGATGAGGCGCTATATTTATCAATTCAGATTTATCAACATAATGAAGATGATAGTAAATCATTAATTATTAGTTTGTCATTTCTCATAAGATCAAGTTAACAGGAGTAGATTTAGATTCATTAATGATTTAGACCCTAAGAAAAAAGAATCAGATTTTAGAACACCATGGTTCAGTTTTCAAGTCAACATGTTTCGTGGGTTGTGGAGACACTCATTAGGGCCGGCCGGCTGCCAAGGCCCGACATCCGAAACAAAACCTGGGGTTATATGGGTGTCTGTCGCAGGAGTTAACAGTCGAAGAAAAGATGAGATGGCAACATGATTCGACGCATTACCAAACATAATATATTCATTTAATTGTGGTCATATTAGTAGAAAAGCAAGCAGAGATTTAAAACTTCCCTTATCTCAAATCGCAGCCACGAGACCTGTCAGTGGTCCGAGTAGACACGAGAGTCCATCAACGGCAGTGGTGTGGTGTAGGTGAACAGCTGCACGTTTAATTTGATGCCTCGGGTTTCTTGATAATGTGTTCGAAACTCATTGGTTTACCAGGAATCTACGAGCCAATGGTAGACGGCTGAATTTGTGAACTCCCATGCAAGTAACCTGTTGTAAAAGTCAAAGAATCAAAGTTGTATGTTCAACCATAAAGTTCGACCATAAACAAAAGTAACTTGTTGTAACAGTCAAGGAATTAAAGTTGTAAGTTCAACCATAAACCAAAAAGAATATAATTTGAATATACATGTAAAAACAATAACTTTTTCCCGTTAGTTTTCTATAAAGGGGTTCAACAGGGCTAGAACTTCAAAGCAAAACCACAAAAGTTAACTTCATTTAAGGGGACTTAAAAATAAACACAAAAACTTTTTGCAAACCATGGCACATTGGTTCTAAACCAATTTCAAAAAGCATGTTTTTCTAGTCTCTTGCATCCATCAGCTGCTTGGAAATAAAAAATAACCTAAATTAAATTATTAAACAAGTATAAGGATTTTGAATAAGTTACCGAAGTTAGTGAGAGTATAAAGCTTCCCTACGACCGTTAATTTTGATGGTTGTACTTTCAGCCTTGAGAGTATTAAAATGACCTTTCTAAAAACAATTAAAACAGGAAAGCCAAGAAAAACTATTAGCAACATAAAACTCCAATGATATGACAAAAAGCCGATGATAACATAATTACAACTTTACCCTTCTTATTGCTTGCATTCACTCAGCATATAAACCCATTTAAGGATCCATTGCACGAATCTCCAAACAAACATGATCAGGAAAAAAGAATGATAAATAGTTACAAGTTTACCTCGATCTGTTGTTGGCTGCCTGCATTCGATCTCTCAACATATGAATCCATAGAAAAAGATGTCTAAAAGAAGCACAAACCTTATGTTTTGAGTAGGCTTAGCAACCCCTGTGGCATTGCGTAGCTCAGCCTCCAATTCTTTTTACTTCAACAAGAAATGAAAAGTATCAGAAAAAAAAAACATAAACAAGATGTGGAAGAAATAGTAAATCATCACCATACCATTGTAACCCACAATTTCTCAAAAGAGTAAGGACATAACAGGGTCTACCAAATCATCACCATATCATTGCAACCGAAGACTGCAGCTATCAGACCAGTTTGTGCATAGTACAGAACTGCATAAGCACAGGTTAGCAATGCTCCTTGCACAGCACAACACTAGATTAAAAGATTAGACATCCCCCATTGTAAATGATTTTTGAAAACATTATTCAATGCAAGGCTTAGCAAGCAAAATATAACAAGACATTGGTATAAGATGTTATCTGCCAGACTCCGAACTTACAGAAAAACTAGTTTTTAATCCAAGTGCAAGATTGACTCTCGACTACATCCTACAGCAACAACAGTATTTACATCTGTAATAAGCTGCACATAGAAGTAATTGCACGGAGCAGATTTTTAAACTTACTTCCCATAGTAGAAACTAAAATCCAGGATGTTTGGTGGATTTAGACATGTACTTCTGAATACCTTCTTAAGTGTGCATCAAAATATGTAAAATCTCCGGGAACGATCCTGTTTGTTGAATCAAGTTTAGTCAATTGGACAACTGCCTCTTTCCATTCAGACCACTTAGTAGCTTTATGGAATAAGGATATAACAAAAATATGACATTTATCTGAATATATAAATTATTACAGACATATAAGCAAAGTTACTACTTTTCACAAAACAGAGATAAGAAGAACCCACCTCTCCATTCCAAATCCTCGACTTCTTTAAAAGTGTTAAGATACCAACAGGATTAACGAGCTTCTAATCATCCATTCCTTGAAAAACTGCCACAAAATATTGTCAGTATATGTGTTTAAGATAATTAAAATCAACATACAACCATAAGCCTAGCATCTACTATAATATTTCATACACCCATAGAAACAGTCATCTGTATATGTGTTTCCAACTACAAAATGGGCCCTGTAACCTCGCTTTAATCAGCAACTCTGTTTTGACCAAAAACTAAAAGTAAACATCCAAATTCATCATAGATTTATCTTAACTATTCTCTTAATAACCTATGAAAATCCATCTATATGTAACTATGAAAAAAACAATGTTTCATGCTCTCATGTAGAACCAACTACCATTTAAGCACAAGTAAGTTGTGATATATTTATAATGAACTATTCTTTATAATGAACTATAATAACTTTTTCATCAACAAAAACAAATAAATCCATTTAAGCACAAGTAAGTTGTGATATGAAGCAATTCGTTAAGGTTGATGACATACTCTCAGCTGCAGATTCTTCCGCTGGACCAGAGCCCAAAGCCTCAGCTACAACTTATTGTTCTGGTTCCTTGTCTTGCTTATATCCAGTAAGCGTAGAAAATTTTATTCATAGCTAGTATCTAAAGTACTATAAAAATACATATTAATTAATGATAAATCAAGAAACTAAGAGAGATATCGGCACAACGTAACACTAAGCCCAACTAGAATTAGGACTAAGATGTCTAAAAGAAGCACAAACCTTATGTTCTGAGTAGGCTTAGCAACCCCTGTGGCATTGCCTAGCTCAGCCTCCAATTCTTTTTACTTCAACAAGAAAATGAAAAGTCAGAAAAAGAACACAAACAAGATTTGAAATAATAAATCATCACCATACCATTGTAACCCACAATTTCTCAAAGAGTAAAGACAAAACAGGGTCTACCAAATCATCACCATATCATTGAAACCGAAGACTGCAGCTATGAGACGAGTTTGTGCATAGTCCAGAACTGCATAAGCACAGATTAGCAATGCTCCTTTTACTGCCTGAAATGCATAAAATGTCAGCCGAAATTTGACTCAAACATTCATGATACGAACATCATACGTGGCATCACATACTGATGGCATTCTCCCAACACATGAATCCAACAGGGGATCCATTGCACGACTTTCCAATATAATTCTATGAATAATTATATGGTGAATAAGGATGCTGATAAGATTTAGTGTGTGTATACATATATGTATGTAGTAAAAAAAGGAAGATTTTACCTTTATTATAAAGTTTGACAAGAATCAGATATGAAATTGAAGGTTTGATGTAAAGTTCTGCATCAAATAGTGTTAAGCGATCTGTCATCAGGAGAAAATTAGATTAGATTTAAACATTTGTCTAATTTTATGTGAAGTTAAAACAACATAAAAGAAGACTGAAATTAAATTGCACAAGAGTAGACAGCTTCCCTTCAAGTTTGATTTTGGTGTTGTACTTTGATCATCAACCTCAAGAAATTCAAATATATGCCATCGAGTAATGTGTAGAAACAAATAAAACAAAAAAAGCCAAAATTAATAAATGATTAAGAAAAAAGAATGATAAATAGTTACAAGTTAATTACCTCGATCTGCTGTTGGCTGCCTGCATTCAATTCGATCTCTCAACATATGAATCCATAGAAAAAAGCATGCAGTTTAATTAGTTTTCCTAACTAGCTTCTAGGCCTAAAAACCGCCGGTTAGGTACCGGTTCGTAACCCCCCACAGCCAAACGGTTTTGACCAGAGTTGAGCAAATGAACCGGTTCGGTGTGTGTGTGGCGGGAGTCAACAGGAGAACGTGAAGGATTCGTTAATTAGTGTGAATCAAAAACGTTCGTAAACTAGTATTAATTCATCTTCAATTCAATTGGTCGTTCAAAACTCTGATGATTAGGGTTTAGTAGAAAAGTAATTAAGCAAATAGAGATTGAAAAGGATGGATACGTACCTGTACCTGTACCTTACATTGTGATGACTAGCTTGTTGTTGATCATCCTATGAGACAATGACAGAGGTCGTGGGCAGAGGGTTTCGATCTGCAGCAATCGTATCATATCGTCGATTAAGGTGATCGGAGTCTAGGGCTTTAATCAGGGGAGGGAGAACACAAAAATCGATCATCAGATTATGATGTATGAGACATTAATGTCCGATCGATCGATGCAATTAGGGTTTGAATGAATGAGAGATAGAGAGAGTTGATTATGGATTTGGGGGAGAATGAATGAATGAATGAATGGGGGTGGGGGTTTATGTTTATGTTTATACACCGCCTACGCTACATTACATTTGTTTGAGGGATCTTCCGGAAGATTTGATGCAACGGGAGGAAAATCCCTCATTTATTAATCACGCGTCATATTATTATTATTATTATAATATAATATAATTATTACCATATCTCAACAGAAAAATCATATCATACTATATTTTGTTTAGCTTTTGAAATCATATTTACTAATATTAATTAATTAATTAATTTATATTATATTAATTACCAACTTTCTATATGATTTAGTGGGTGCACCCACATCTTTTTCTATTATTTTAACTTTTTAAATTTTTTTATTTTAACACAATCCTTTTTACATCTTTACAATTTAACCTCATCGTTTTTTGTCTTTCAACTTTGATCTCATATACTTTCATATATTACATTTTTTGTTTCATTTTACCTTTGGTCTAAATTTCGCCAGTTTCACGCCGCAAGGTGCATGTGTGGTTTAACTTTCCTACGCTTATTTTTTCCTCATTTAGTGGCCCCGATGTAGCGTGTTGATCCTAGATCGACTTGCTTTTTGTTTTATATGTTTTACCTTTTGCCTACGTGATGAAATGTTTTTACGTCTATTTTTCGTTCGGTTTTATGTTTTTCGTTTTTTTTTTGTCTTTTCTCATACGAGCTTTTTTGGTGTTGGTGATCATTAACGGTAATGTACAATTGGTGCTAATTGACATGGTTTTACGCCCCCGCTGTAACACGAGGGGCTTAATCCTAGTTTCCTTCGAATAAGATTTGAAATTATATACATATCTCATCTTCTTAAATTTCATTTTCTATAACCTTTACTTAAGCTCGCTTTAAAACCTACTTGAAAATATCACATACTCAACGGAAAATATAATAACTCCATATGTTTAACAATATTAGCTTTCTAATAACTTTAACATATTTTTTACTAAACTTTTCTAAACTATATGATTACAACATGTCAAAGCTTCGCATATCGGGTCTGACGCTAGCCTAAATTTGCTTAGACAAGTATTGTTATATATAAAGTAATGATTAAAAACATTTAAATAATACACGTTATACTATCTACAAAAATTATCATAGTATATAAATTATATAATTGATCAGATTGAAAAGCTACTCACAAGCCGTGCTTTAAGCTTTAGATGATCAACTCTAAATGATGATTCTAGCTCGGGTCTAAGCTCGAGCTCCCGAGCTATAGCTCAAACTCTCTTAAGCTAAACAAGCTTAGCTAAAGCTTAAAAACACCGACCCAACCTTAAATGAGCAATCAGAATAAGTGCGCTCATAACTATTGAATAATTCAGCGCTTCAAGTCTAACATTTGTTTAACTTGATTTTATGTCTGAAAGAGTTCTAAACGAAAGTTTTATATGTTTTACCTTTTACCTAAGTGATGAAATGTTTTTACGTCTATTTTTTGTTCGGTTTTATTTTTTTCGTTTTTTTTTTGTCTTTTCTCATACGAGCTTTTTAGGTGTTGGTGATCATTAATGGTAATGTACAATTGGTGATAATTGACACGGTTTTACGCCCCCGCTGTAACACGAGGGGCTTAATCCTAGTTTCCTTCGAATAAGATTTGAAATTATATACATATCTCATCTTCTTAAATTTCATTTTCTATAACCTTTACTTAAGCACTCTAAATGATGATTCTAGCTCGGGTCTAAGCTCGAGCTCCCCAGCTATGGCTCAAAGTCTCTTAAGCTAAACAAGCTTAGCTAAAGCTTAAAAACACCGACCCAACCTTAAATGAGCAATCAGAATAAGTGCGTTCATAAGTATTGAATAAATTAGCGCTTCAAGTCTAACATTTGTTTAACTTGATTTTATGTCTGAAAGAGTTCTAAACGAAAGTGTTAAATATCTTTCATTTTACATAATATTTGAATTTTGTTATACCACAAGTGATAAAAGAAAATGTCCTAGTTAACGAATAAAACAGTAAACATACACAATAAATAGATAAAATTCGTCACTCAATAAGTTTTAATAATTGATTTGAATACATGTTGAAGCATCCTATTATATAGTTCAAATAATTGATAATTATCATGAGTGTAAGATCATTGTTTTTATTGTATAAGACTCAACACGTTAAAGATCAATCGTCATTGTTGATCTCATTGATTGTTTCAAGTGGCGGAGCTTGACCTACTATGTAGGGAGGCGGGTACGAAAGTAAACTATTTTACAAAAGGAGAACTCTATAAATATTAAAAAAATTACACTAATGGGCAGAAAATTTACACTATTGGAACGAAAATTGACACTACCACAAAAAAAGGGCGGGTGGGGGAACCGGCCCTTAATAAGCTTCGCCTATGATTGTTTCATAAATAAAATTTAATTAGATATAATCTTGAAATATAATTTTACAATTATTAGATCTTTATTATTCGTTATTTATAATTTTTAAATTTTCTTTACTTATTATTTTACCAGTAACTGATAACATTCAACTTACAATTTTTTTAAAAAAATAGTGTTTTACAACAACATATTGTATTTAATTAATACGTATAATATTTGGATATATTTCAAACCAGTTACATGATTGCATAAACATAAAATCAAGAGTCAAGACATATGATTGATGGTCACATGACTTGATTATAACAAGAATATAAATAAAACACTTTTTAAAACTTTGATTGTCATGATGGGTTTCACTATTCAAACCATAAACGAATTTAAGCTCATCACAATCAAAATGAACAATATATATTGGCTAGTATGAGTTACTGTATGTTTATGAGTTACTGTATGTTTACGATAGAGATCCTTAGAAACCAAAAGCCTTATTTATTCTTGATTATACATAGGTACGTACGTTAATAATATAAAGGAGTACAACCATAAGAACATCATATTATGTAGATATCAACAAGCTGCTGAACGTTATAGTTGAAGAGACTTACGTACTTCTGCTACTCGTGACCACCACCATGGCCTCCCCTGCATGCCCAACAACCACCCACAGGCGGTAGCGGTACCGTCATTACTACCAAATGACTTTTCTGCTCTATCAACCATCCCACCTGTACATGAAAGATATATTATCTAACAAATGATATATATATATATATATATATATATATATACATATACATATACATATATATAGGTGTATACATATACATATATATAGGTGTATACATATACATATATATAGGTGTAGTACTATACAGATTAGATATATTAGTAGATATGGAGATGTATATGTATACATACAATATACAGAGATAGATACACAAAGACAGAGATAGAGGGAAGAGAGACAGAGAGAGAGATAGAGAGATAGAGAGAGAGATAGAGAGAGAGAGAGAGAGAGAGAGAGAGAGAGAGAGAGAGGATAGAGAGAGAGATAGAATAAGAGAGAGAGAGAGAGAGGGAGAGATAGACAGAGACATATACATATACATATATATATATATATACATATACATATACATATACATATACATATACATATACATATACATATACATATACGTATGTATATACATATACATATACGTGTATATATATATATACGTATATATATAGATATATATATATATATGTATCAAGGTCATCGATAAACCAACTCTTGACGCGTGATATAAAGTTATATATTTACCGTTTTCCTCGTGAGTTCGCGCACTGATGGTGGGTGTATCAAGAGTTCTTGCAAAAGATGTTATTAGTAGAATTGCAAGTATGACGGAGTTGTAAGCTCTTTGTACTCCATTTTCTCACATTGAGCATTAATGGTGGATCTGGTGTTAATAATTTATAGAGCAAGTTTGAGTATGTGCACATACATGGTACGTATATGACTTTAAATGAGTAATTAGATGTTAATCTGATATTTACTTTTGTGTTATTATCCAACTACTCTTCCATTTTATAATAAACACTGGGTTAAAAAAATATGTTATACAAGTTTTTTTTACATTAACAGTTTAGTTAATGATCTCTTTGTAACATTTTACGTGAGCTCCTAGTGTGCGAAGCAGAAAATATTGGTGGTATGAGAGGCCAGGTGATACATGTCGGCTTGAGGAGAGTGGGGCTGGCCTTGCTCTGTTGTAACAACCGATGATGAAGGGCTGGTTGTAACAACTGCAAGTGCAATGGCTGATGAACAAGCAGCCTGATGTTTCTTGTTGCTTTCTTCCATTGTGAGACGTGAACGTGCGTCATGAAATTCAGGCAAGGTGTCTCTTGTCTATAGGATTGTTGAAATCCCATCTTGTTTGGTAAGACCGGTTAAAAGATCAAGTAGAAGTCTTTGATTGTCGACATGGACCCTACACTAGCGAGCTGGTCCGATAGAAGTTTGACCTGTTGGCAGTACTATGACATGTTTGGAAAAATTTCCAAATGGATGTTAGCAAACTCCCGCTGAAAAAAGGCAGACATGGTGTTTTTGTTGTTCTTGAACAACCCTTCCAATGTTATCCAAGCTTGATGAGCAGTGGAGATACTAGTATGCAACAGATCTGTGAAGATAGTTCCATAGATCCACTGCAGTACAATGGCATAAATACAAGACCAGAGTGCATGAGGAGTAGACGAGACAACTTTCCTTCCATCATCGGTGGTGCAGCAGAAGAGGGAGATGCAAATTTGGGACTGAGATGATCAAACACTTCGTACGCACGACAATGGACCTGATAGTAAGTCGGATATTCAAAATCTTTTTTTTACATTAGACATATGCTACTATAAAAAACAATAGAAAAAACCAACTCTAAAATATATAATAGTAATTCAGATATCTAATATTTTTTACAATAGTTACAATAGACATTAAAAAATCTCAATAAAAAAATAAAAAAAGTTTAAAATATAAAAAATTCAAAATCTTTTTCTGAATATCTGAAACTTTTTAAAATCACTATTCGAATCCGAATATTGAAAATATATTCAAAAATTCTGATATTTCGGATTCAGATTTTCGAATTCGGATATTTTTAAACACCCCTAACCGGTCACTGTCATTAAAAAAACTTTCAGTACTTGACATGATCTCATCTATTACCTGGAATGACAACATTGGTTTCATATTTTATAGAAAGCTATGGCTGGAAGGAAAGTTGCTCGTAGGGGTGTTAGAGGTAGGCCACCGGTCACTAGGAGCCGAAAGCAAATAGCTGAGGATGTACTTGTGGAGATTGTTCAAACTGCTAGTAAAGAAAACTCTCGTTAAGATATCATGCCCTTGATCATGATGAAATCTTTAAATGGGGTTACCAGAGAATGGACAGAGAACAAAGCTAGTAAGGAGTATCGTCAGGAATTTACCAGGCGGTCTGTGCGAGTGTCGAATTGGCCCGATCATTGCTTGCTTGGGGTGTTTTTAAATGAGCTAAAAGAGGAATTGAAGTCGGATATTCGCTTTCATAAACCTCGAACGGTTTACAATGCCATGAGTCTATTGATAGAATGTGAAACAAATTATGTTAGAACACTGCTTGCTACTATTAATGGATTATAATGCAATTTGCTATTTTATTTAGTGGTACATTTCTTGAAGATGCTATGTTTGCTTCATGTGGGCTTGTTGTTTTGCAACAACCGGCGATGAAGTGCTGGTTGTAACAGCTGCAAGTGCATTGGCTGATGAATGAGCATCCTGATGTTTTTTATTGTCAACAGCTCCATCGTACTGTTCAGTAAGACATGTTAAAAGCTGAAGTACAAGTCTTTGATTGTCAACACGAGACCCTACACTAGCGAGTTGGTCCGATAGAAGTTTGACCTATTGATAGTACAATGACATGTTTGGGAAAAATTCCAAACAAACGTTGGCAAAACTCCTATTGTAGAAAGACAGACATGGTGTTTTTGTTGTCCTTGAACATCCCTTCTAATGTTGTCCAAGCTTGATGAGCGGTGGAGATAATAGTATGCAACAAATCTGTGGAGATAGTTCCATAGATCCACTGCAGTACAATGGCATCAATACGAGACCAGAGTGCATGAGGAGTAGAGGAGATAACTTTCGTTCCATACCCAGGTCTAACCCAATTGGCCGACCTAAATCTAGAGCAGGTAGTCGACCAAGGGTGATGGAAGAGTGGTTCAAGGTGTTCTTGGTCAAACGGCAGTAAGGTGATAGTGTGTTAATTAAAGAAGTGCAGTACATCTCTTTTAGGGATATAAATTTAGTAGTAGTCTTTTTATGTTTCTGTCTTGTGTTTTAAGTACTTTGAACTGAGCTTATCCTCCATCCTTGAACGGTAAGTGTGATGTCATTGCCACTCTTCAACTGAGGTTATCCCCTAGCTAGATTGTTTGTTATGACCCTAGGATGATTTGATATTGTGTTGGGATATATTGGTTAACCGCCTACAAGGCTAATATAGTTTGTCGGAGAAAGATTATTCGAATGAAACAAAACAAGAAGTGAATAAGACTAACCTTTGTAAGTATGACCCAACATTTGACAACCAAAGTTGAAAACTCCAAATATCTGTACCAAAAGACTCATTTGATCCTAGTGAGTTTGTAGATGGTTTTAGTTGATTTTAAGAGATTGATAAATACCTCAAAGGTGATGTACGCGTACAAACTTCTTGAAACCTTTTTTGAATTTGGGCATCAATTTGCTTAGCCAAAAAGTGTGACAACCTTCAATATGAATCTTGATAATATTTCTCACATACATTATTTCATTTACTATACTGACTTGTTTGTAAAATAGCTTAAATAAAGGATCACGTGGGACAAATGGATCTTAAGTGAAGCAAAGTGCATTTCATAAAACCTCCTAAATCAATTTATTTAAAAAGTTGAATTGTTATTGAAAAAAATATAATTTGTGACATAATATTGGACAAGAAACTTCTTTTAAACACATTTAAAAATTATGGACAATAAACTTAAAACTTATCCATTTTAAACATATACAAGTGTTTTGGATCAACTTATCCATTTTGACTCCTAGACTTTAAACCAAAAAGTTAACACACACCCCATTGACAATGGCTATTGGGGTTTAACAATGCACATAACTAAAACAAAACGGGAAGTGAATAAAACTGACCTTTGTAATTTGATCAAGCAATTGAGAAGCAAATCTGAAAACTCCATATATCTTGTACCAAAAGACACATTTGAATACTTGATATTAGAAAGTCATCTAGATGGATATGATCCTATGATTTTATGTGATTGATCAATACCACAAAGATGATATACGCTCAACATCATCCTGCATTTACAAACAGGTTAATTCAATAAATAAATATGTTCTCACTTAGAGGAGTGGGATCAAGGTCAACCTTATATATTGTACTTTAAAGAATCTGCTAAAATGAGAAAACCTTCCCAGGAACCCTTTTATCTATAAAAGCCAAAGTAAAAGCTCTATAATCAGACCCACTGTACGTAATCAGGCTATCAACTGTTCTGCTAATGACAGCATGAGCAAACTGTTTATTTTGTTGAGAATATATATATATACAAACACAAGAATTACAGAACAGTTGGTAAATCACATGCATGAGTAAGTTGAGAACATATTTACAAAAATGATGCTAACATCGAACGTCTATGTAAAAGCTATGTAACATGACCTGCATTTTTTAAGGGACACAACAACAAAATTTGCATCATTATATAACAGAGGACTTAATAACAAAACCTAATTAATCATAAAACCAAACAAGATATATATGAGCCCAACTAGAGATAAGAGTAAGACATTAATAGGAGTTGCACACCTTATATTCCAAGTAGGCTTAGCAACACCTATGACATTCACAAGCTCACCCTCCAATTTTCTGATAAGAGAAGAAACAAATATTAGATTACTATAAACAAAAACAGGTAGTTAAAGCAATCACAACTGATCACTATACGACACAATATAGGTGTAGCTAGAAAGAGAGGCTTTTGACTGATTTCTTGAACAAAATTGAAATTTGGATACTATTCTAACTGTTGTATAAAAATATATGTTCTATTAATATCCACAGTTAAAATCAAAGGAATCCCATACACCATAACATAGCTGTACGCCATATATCCTACTCAATCCTCTTGTCAACCGACTAGAAAGAGAAGCATAAAAGCAAAAAATAAAATAAAAAGACTAGTAGGGATGTGGCCATAATATAATAGGATGGTATACCTTTGCTACTGCTGCCAACACAAAAAAATTCAGCATCCCTGACTTCAGGTGTCTCATCATTGAGACACTACAATAATCAAACAAGTTTTAACGAACTGTTAAATAATCTATATTGAACAACAGGTTAACATTTCATTAGAAATTAAGCCCAAATCAAATGACCAACAATCTATATTATAACAGCAACAAATTCACCAACCTCCAAGCATATGGGAAAAAGTCCTTGTGCAGTTTAAGAATGACTGCCTTGTTGCTCGTTTAGATCCAATGGGTTACCCCTTTAATGTCAACGGACGCCCAGGTGGAAGCTTATTTTTGACAGCTCTTTAGAACCTGTTATATACCATTGCAGCCAAATATTGGGGTGTTAATAGATAACAAATCATGGATAAGAGAGCAATGGCATACTGCTATATATACATAAACACAAATGTTAGTGAATTATTCTTTCAAATTTTAAATTAAAAGAAGTATAGACCCTACCTTCAACAATATAAGGAGGAGTCACACATCCAGCCTTGTGAACTGCTTGGAGAGTATTAGTCAGTGTTTCTGTCATGGTAGATTTCTTTTCTTTCAATTTTTCCTATAAAACACAATAGTTCTAGTATAATTGGAAGTCAAAAATAACGATTGCACAGGACAACACTAGATTAATAGATTAGACCCCCATTGTCAATGATTTATATAAACATTTATTCAATGCAAGGCTTAGCAAGCAATATATAACAAGACATTGGTGTAAGAAGATGTTATCTGCCAGACTGCCACCAACGAGTTGCTCTAAAGATCTAAAAACATGATTACATGTACACTTACAAGGGAAACAGGCAGCATAATTAAGCATGAACTTGCAGAAAAACTAGTTTTTAATCCAAGTGCAAGATTGACCGATGATTCGACTACATCTACAACAACAACAATATTTACATCCGTAATAAGCTGCACATAGAAGTAATTGCACAGAGCAGATTTATAAACTTACTTCCCATAGTAGAAACTAAAATCCAGGATGTTAGGTGGATTTAGACATGTACTTCTGAATACCTTCTTAAGAGTACATCAAAATCTGTAAAATCTCCAGGAACAATCCTGTTTGTTGAAGCAAGCTTAGTTAATTGAGCAACTGCCTCTTTCCATTCAGACCACTTAGTTAATTAGCAACATAACACACCTAGCTATGATATGAAGGAACAAACAATGATAAATAATTACAAGTTTACCTCAATCTGTTGTTGCCTGCATTCCCTCAACATATGAATCCATAGAGGTGGTAGAAAAAGACCTTGTGCAGTTTAAGAATGAGTGCATTGTTGGTCATTTCGATCCAATGGGTTACCCTTTTGA
Organism: Flaveria ramosissima; assembly: GCA_025215565.1. Classification (NCBI taxonomy): domain Eukaryota; kingdom Viridiplantae; phylum Streptophyta; class Magnoliopsida; order Asterales; family Asteraceae; genus Flaveria; species Flaveria ramosissima. The sequence continues at coordinate 80,984,006 of CM046029.1, read as the reverse complement.
TGTCAAATAACGCACAAGTGGAAGTTCATTTTTGACGGCTAATTTAGAACCTGTTATATACCATTACAGCCAAATATTGGGGTATTAATAGATAACACGTCATGGATAAGAGAGCAATGGCATACTCTAAATATACATAAACACAAATGTTAGTGAATTATTCTTTAAAATTTCAAATCAAAAAGAAGAATAGAACCAACCTACAACAATATAAGGAAGAGTCACACATCCAGCCTTGTAAACTGCTTGGAGAGTATTAGTCAGTGCTTCTGTCATGGTAGGTTTCTTTTATTTCAATTTTTCCTATAAAACATATTAGTTCTTATGATTGGAAGTCAAAAATAACGCTTGCTCAGGACAGCACTAGATTAATAGATTAGACCCCCATTGTAAATATTTATATAAACATTATTCAATGCAAGGCTTAGCAAGCAAAATTTAACAAGACATTGGTGTAAGAAGATGTTATCTGCCAGACTGCCACCAACTAGTTGCTCTAAAGATCTAAAAACATGATTACGTGTACAATTACAAGGGAAACAGGCAGCATAAGTAAGCATGAACTTGCAGAAAAACTAGTTCTTAATCCCAGTGCAAGATTGACTGATGATTCAACTACAACTACAACAGCAACAATATTTACATCTGTAATAAGCTGCACATAGAAGTAATTGCACAAAACAGATTTATAAACTAACTTCCCATAGTAGAAACTAAAAACCAGGATGTTAGGTGGATTTAGACATGTAATTCTGAATACCTTCTTAAAAGTACATTAAAATCTGTAAAATCTCCAGGAGCAATCTTGTTTGTTGAAGCAAGCTTAGTCTATTGAGCAACTGCCTCTTTTCATTCAGACCACTTAGTAGCTTTATGGAATAAGAATAAAACAAAAATATGACATTTATCTGAATATATAAATTATAACAGACATAAGCAAAGTTACAAATTTTCACAAAACAGAGATAAGAAGCACCAACCTCTCCATTAATACTTTATAATGAACTATAATAACTTTTTCATCATCATAAACAATCAAAGCCATTTAAGCATAAATAAGATGTGATATATTTGTATGAAAAAAACTTAAGCAATATGAAGCAATTCGTTAAGGTTGATGACATACTCTCAGCAGGAGATTCTTCCGCTGGACAAGAGACCAAAGCCTCAGCTACAACTTCCTGTTCTGGTTCCTTGTCTTGCTTATAGCTAGTAGAGTAGGAAAATTTATTCATTGCTATTATCTAAATTACTATAAAAAATACATATTAATTACTGATAAATCAAGAAACTAAGAGAGATATGGGCACAATGCAACACTAAGCCCAACTAGAAATAGGACTAGGATGTCTAAAAGAAGCACAAACCTTATGTTCTGAGTAGGCTTATAAGCAACCCCTGTAACATTACCTAGCTCAGCCTCCAATTCTTTTTACTTCAACAAGAAAATGATCACCATCTCTTTCATTCTCCATGACCTACAATGAATGTGAACATAAGTTATGAAAGATTATGCTCCATACACATACTTGTAATAAGAAAGATTGATTAGATTATACTATATTTAAACCTGATGATACGTTATAAAAAATAAAAGAAATTATAATCGAGCAAAAGAAAGATTGATTAGAATTTCAAGATAGAAGGCAAAGCATTCACGACAATTTTTTGAAATTTATGGAGTTGATGAGATGATGAGATGATGAGAAAGCATTCAAAACTATTGTACTATGGGTCTAGTCAAACAGACCAGTATTATAAACTAGGCTCTGATGATAGAAAATATAAAATAAACAAAATCTTCATATCCCATTTTCTCATCAACATTACTAGTGAACTTTCTTGGTACCTAAGCCAAAGAAAAGAAAACTTTTAGAATAACATTCGACCATGTAAACATTGAACAGACAGAAAACAAAAAATTACAGAAAAAGTTGGGTCATACACTGATATTACAAACGTGGGAAAATATTCAATCAACAATTTAATATGTGAGTGCATGATTACCATATCGTATAAGATTCTCTTTATCGGTCAAGAAACCATGATCTGAGTCACGCTCCCAAAACTTGCAGTAGATTACACAAAAATGCTCATATGAGAAATATCTGTAACGAAAAACAATATTAATATATGGTTTAAAACCCAAGTGAATATCAACTAATATCCATCGGTGCACTGACCCAAATTGTACAAGATGTTACCTCAAAACTTTGTTTATGTCCTCTTCTTCATCTGCGTGTTGCATTGCAGCAATTAAATTTCCACGTTTTAGCTCCCTTAGGGTAAGACGAGAATCACCCGTTCTGTTCATGTAGTAAAGAATTCTGTATATTACTGTTTCAGCTGACCACAAAAAAATGTAAATTTTAAATTACAGAACTCCACTATTTATAAGAACAGCTTAGAGCAAGCGACCAATTATAAATGAACATGTGTATGTTGAAATATCTAAGAGAACGATATCTAAATCATGAATCACAGAAGCTAAAGCTCAGGAGGACAAAAAGATTAGTAATGTCAACAACATTTCTGTTTGTTGAAGCAAGCTTAGTCAATTGAGCAACTGCCTCTTTCCATTCAGACCACTTAGTAGCTTTATGGAATAAGGATATAACAAAAATATGACATTTACCTGAATACATAAATTATAACAGACATATAAGCAAAGTTACTAATTTTCACAAAATAGAGATAAGAAGCACCGACCTCTACATTGCAAATCCCCGACTTTTAAAAGTGTTAAGATACCAACGGGGTTAACAAGCTTGTATTCATCCATTCCTTGAAGAACTGCCACAAAATATTGTCAGTATATGTGTTTAAGTTAATTAAAATCAACATACAACCATAAGCCTAGCATCTACTATAATATTTCATACACCCATAGAAACAGTCATCTGTATATGTGTTTCCAACTATAAAATGGGCCCTGTAACTTCGCTTTTATCAGCAACGCCGTTTTGACCAAAAACTAAAAGTAAACATCCAGATTCATCATAGATTTATCTTAACCATTCCTTTAATAACCTATGAAAATCCATCTATATGCAAGTTTGAAAAAAACAATGTTTCATGCTCTCATGTAGAACCAACTATCATTGACCATTTATAGTTGTTCATAATCATCTTTAATAATGCTTTATAATGAACTATAATAACTTTTTCATCACATAAACAATCAAAGCCATTTAAGCATAAATAAGATGTGATATATTTGTATAAAAAAAACTTTTAAGGAATATGAAGCAATTCGTTAAGGTTGATGACATACTCTCAGCAGCAGATTCTTCCGCTAGACAAGAAAACAAAGCCTCAGCTACAACTTCCTGTTCTGGTTCCTTGTCTTGCTTATATCTAGTAAGAGTAGAAAATTTTATTCATCGCTATTATCTAAATTACTATAAAAAAATACATATTGATTACTGGTAAATCAAGAAACTAAGAGAGATATGGGCACAATGCAACACTAAGCCCAACTAGAAATAGGACTAAGATGTCTAAAAGAAGCACAAACCTTATGTTGTAAGTAGGCTTAGCAACCCCTGTGGCATTGCGTAGCTCAGCCTCCAATTCTTTTTACTTCAACAAGAAGATGAAAAGTCAGAAAAAAAAACATAAACAAGATGTGGAAGCAATAGTAAATCATCACCATACCATTGTAACCCATAATTTCTCAAAGAGTAAGGACGTAACAGGGTCTACCAAATCATCACCATATCATTGAAACCAAAGACTGCAGCTATCAGACCAGTTTGTGCATAGTCCAGAACTGCATAAGCACAGGTTAGCAATGCTCCTTGTACTGCCTGAAACACATAAAATGTCAGCCGGAATTTGACTCAAACATTCATGATGGGAACATCATATGTGGCATCACATACCGATGGCATTCTCCCAACACATGAATCCAAGAGGGGATCCATATGAAATTGAAGGTTTGATGTAAGCTTCTGCACGGGATGGAATTAGAATTAGATTTAAACATTTGACTAATTTTATGTGAAGTTAAAACAACATAAAAGAAGACTGAAAATTGCACAAGAGTAGACAGCTTCCCTTCAAGTTTGATTTTGGTGTTGTACTTTGATCATCAACCTCAAGAAATTCAAATATATGCCATCCAGTAATGTGTAGAAACAAATAAAACAAAAAAGGCAAAATTAATAAATGATTGGGAAAAAAGAATGATAAATAGTTACAAGTTAATTACCTCGATCTGTTGTTGGCTGCCTGCATTCAATTCGATCTCTCAACATATGAATCCATAGAAAAAAGCATGCAGTTTAATTAGTTTTCCCAACTAGCTTCTAGGCCTAAAAACCGCCGGTCCTGTACCGGTTCGTAACCCCCCACAGCCAAACCGGTTTTGACCAGAGTTGAGCAAATGAACCGGTTCGGTGTGTGTGTGGCGGGAGTCAACAGGAGAACGTGAAGGATTCGTTAATTAGTGTGAATCAAAAACGTTCGTAAACTAGTATTAATTCATCTTCAATTCAATTGGTCGTTCAAAACTCTGATGATTAGGGTTTAGTAGAAAACTAATTAAGCAACTAGAGATTGAAAAGGATGGATACGTACCTGTACCTTACATTGTGATGACTAGCTTGTTGTTGTTGATGACTAGCTTGTTGTTGATCATCGTATGAGACGATGACAGAGGTCTGCAATTGCGAGTGGGCAGAGGGTTTCGATCTGCAGCAATCGTTGATCATCGTATGAGACGATGACAGAGGGTTTCCCACGTACATTATTTCATTATTGTACTAACTTGTTTGTAAAATAGCTTACATAAAGGATCAGGTGTGTCAAATGGATATTAAGTGAACCAAAGTGCATTTCATAAATAATATTTCCACCGACACTCTTTTATTATAAAGTTGAATTGTTATTAAAAAAATATAATTTGTGTCATTATATTGGACAAACTTTTTTTAAACACATTTAAAAATTAAGGAACAATAAACTAAAAAGTTATCCATTTTAAACATATACAAGTGTTTTGGATCAACTTATCCATTGTGACTCCTAGACTTTAAACTAAAAAGTTAACACACACACCATTAACAATGGCTATTGGGGTTTAACATGCATATAAGTAAAACAAAACGAGAAGTGAATAAAACTAACCTTTGTAAATTTGATCAAGCAATTGACAAGCAAATCTGAAAACTCCATATATCTTGCACCAAAAGACTCGTTTGAATATTTGATATTAGAAAGTCATCTAGATGGATATCATCCCATGATTTCATGTGATTGATCAATACCGCAAAGATGATATCCGCTCAACATCATCCTGCATTTACAAACAGGTTAATACAAATAAATGTTCTCACTTAGAGGTATAGGATCAAGGTCAACCTTATATGAGAAAACCTTTTATCTATAAAAGCTGCTAAAATGAGAAAACCTTCTCAGGAACCCTTTTATCTATAAAAGCCAAAGTAAAAGCTCTATAATCAGACCCACTGTAATCAGGCTATCAACTGTTCTGCTAATGACAGCATGAGCAAACTGTTTATTTTGTTGACAATATATAAACACAAGAATTACAGAACAATTGGTAAATCACATCCATGAGTATGTTGAGAACATATTTACAAAAATCATGCTAACATTAAACGTCTATGTAAAAGCTCTGTAACATGACCTGCATTTTTTAAGGGACACAATAATAAAATTTGCATCATTATATAACAGAGGACTTAATAAGTAAACCTAATTAATCATAAAATCAAACAAGATATGAGCCCAACTAGAGGTAAGAGTAAGACATTAATAGGAGTTGCACACCTTATATTCCAAGTAGGCTTAGCAGCACCTATGACATTAACAAGCTCACCCTCCAATTTTCTGATAAGAGAAAGAAACAAACATTAGATTCCTATAAACAAAAACAGGTAGTTGAATCAATCACAATTGATCACTATACGACACAATATTGGTGTACCTAGAAAGAGAGGCTTTTGACTGATTTCTTGAACAAAATTGAAAATGGATACTATTCTAACTGTTGTATAAGAAGATTAGTTCTATTAATATACACAGTTTAAAACAAAGGAATCCCATACACCATAACATAGTTGTACGCCAATTATCCTACTCCTCTTGCCAACCGACTAGAAAGAGAAGCATAAAAGCAAAAAATAAAATAAAAAGACTAGCAGGGATGTAGCCATAATATGATAGGATGGTATACCTTTGCTATTGCTGCCAACACAAAAAATGCAGCATCCCTGACTTCAGGTGTCTCATCATTGAGACACTACAATAATCAAAGAAGTTTTAATAATCTATATTGAACGAGAAGTTAACCAAATTTCATTAGAAATTAAACCCAAATCAAATGTCCAACAATCTATACTATAACAGCAAAAATTCACCAACCTTTATGCAAATGGGGAAAAAGTACTTGTGCAGTTTAAGAATGACTGCTTTGTTGCTCGTTTCGATCCAAATGTTACCCTTTTAATGTCAACTGACACACAAGGGGAAGTTTATTTTTGACGGCTACTTCAGAACCTGTTATATTCCATTACAGCCAAATATTGGGGTGTTAATAGATAACAAGGCATGGATTAGAGAGCAATGGCATACTGCTATATATACATAAACATAAATGTTAGTGAATTATTCTTTAAAATTTTAATTAAAAAAATATATACCCTACCTTCAACAATATAAGGAAGAGACACATCCAGCCTTGTGAACTGCTTGGAGAGTATTAGTCGGTGCTTCTGTCATGGTAGGCTTCTTTTCTTTCAATTTTTCCTATAAAACAAAATAGTTCTTGTATAAATGGAGGACAAAAATAAGGGTTGCACAGGACAACACTAGATTAATAGATTAGACACCCCCATTGTAAATGATTTATGAAAACATTATTCAATGCAAGGCTTAGCAAGCAAAATATAACAAGACATTGGTGTAAGAAGATGTTATCTGCCAGACTGCGAAACTTACAGAAAAACTAGTTTTTAATCCAAGTGCAAGATTGACTAATGACTCGACTACATCCTACAGCAACAACAATATTTACATCTGTAATAAGCTGCACATAGAAGTAATTGCACGGAGCAGATTTTTAAACTTACTTCCTATAGTAGAAACTAAAATCCAGGGTGTTAGGTGGATTTAGACATGTACTTCTGAATACCTTCTTAAGTGTGCATCAAAATATGTAAAATCTCCAGGAACGATCCTGTTTGTTGAATCAAGTTTAGTCAATTGGACAACTTCCTTTTTCCATTCAGACCACTTAGTAGCTTTATGGAATAAGGATATAACAAAAATATGACATTTATCTGAATATATAAATTATAACAGACATATAAGCAAAGTTACTACTTTTCACAAGACAGAGATAAGAAGAACCGACCTCTCCATTCCAAATCCTCGACTTCTTTAAAAGTGTTAAGATACCAACAGGATTAACGAGCTTCTGATCATCCATTCCTTGAAAAACTGCCACAAAAAATATTGTCAGTATATGTGTTTAAGATAATTAAAATCAACATACAACCATAAGCCTAGCATCTACTATAATATTTCATACACCCATAGAAACAGTCATCTGTATATGTGTTTCCAACTACAAAATGGGCCCTGTAACCTCGCATCGGCAACTCTGTTTTGACCAAAAACTAAAAGTAAACATCCAGATTCATCATAGATTTATCTTAACTATTCTCTTAATAACCTATGAAAATCCATCTATATGCAACTATGAAAAAAACAATGTTTCATGCTCTCATGTAGAACCAACTACCATTTAAGCACAAGTAAGTTGTGATATATTTATAATGAACTATTCTTTATAATGAACTATAATAACTTTTTCATCAACAAAAACAAATAAATCCATTTAAGCACAAGTAAGTTGTGATATGAAGCAATTCGTTAAGGTTGATGACATACTCTCAGCAGCAGATTCTTCCGCTGGACCAGAGCCCAAAGCCTCAGCTACAACTTATTGTTCTGGTTCCTTGTCTTGCTTATATCCAGTAAGCGTAGAAAATTTTATTCATAGCTAGTATCTAAAGTACTATAAAAATACATATTAATTAATGATAAATCAAGAAACTAAGAGAGATATCGGCACAACGTAACACTAAGCCCAACTAGAATTAGGACTAAGATGTCTAAAAGAAGCACAAAACTTATGTTTTGAGTAGGCTTAGCAACCCCTGTGGCATTGCCTAGCTCAGCCTCCAATTCTTTTTACTTCAACAAGAAAATGAAAAGTCAGAAAAAGAACACAAACAAGATGTGGAAATAATAAATCATCACCATACCATTGTAACCCACAATTTCTCAAAGAGTAAAGACAAAACAGGGTCTACCAAATCATCACCATATCATTGAAACCGAAGACTGCAGCTATCAGACGAGTTTGTGCATAGTCCAGAACTGCATTAGCACAGGTTAGCAATGCTCCTTTTACTGCCTGAAACACATAAAATGTCAGCCGAAATTTGACTCAAACATTCATGATACAAACATCATACGTGGCATCACATACTGATGGCATTCTCCCAACACATGAATCCAACAGGGGATCCATTGCACGACTTTCCAATATAATTCTGAGAATAATTATATGGTGAATAAGGATGCTGATAAGATATAGTGTGTGTATACATATATGTATGTAGTAAAAAAAGGAAGATTTTACCTTTATTATAAAGTTTGACAAGAATCAGATATGAAATTGAAGGTTTGATGTAAAGTTCTGCATCAAATAGTGTTTAGCGATCTGTCATCAGCAGAAAATTAGATTAGATTTAAACATTTGTCTAATTTTATGTGAAGTTAAAACAACGTAAAAGAAGACTGAAACTAAATTGCACAAGAGTAGACAGCTTCCCTTCAAGTTTGATTTTGGTGTTGTACTTTGATCATCAACCTCAAGAAATTCAAATATATGCCATCCAGTAATGTGTAGAAACAAATAAAACAAAAAAGGCAAAATTAATAAATGATTAGGAAAAAAGAATGATAAATAGTTACAAGTTAATTACCTCAATCTGTTGTTGGTTGCCTGCATTCAATTTGATCTCTCAACATATGAATCCATAGAAAAAAGCATGCAGTTTAATTTGTTTTCCCAACTAGCTTCAAGCCCTAAAAACCGATTCAAACCGCCGGTACTGTACCGGTTCGTAACCCCCCCACAGCCAAACCGGTTTTGACCAGAGTTGACCAAATGAACCGGTTCGGTGTGTGTGTGTGTGGCGGGAGTCAACAGGAAGCACTACTATACAAAGAGAAGGAGAAGGATTCGTTAATTAGTCTGAATCAAAAACGTAAACTAGTATTAATTCATCTTCAATTCGTCTCTGATTAGGGTTTAGTAGAAAATTAAGCAAATAGCGATTGAAAAGGATAGATACGTACCTGTACCTGTACCTCTACCTTACATTGTGATGACTAGCTTGATGTTGATCACGGGTCTGCAATTGCGAGTGGGCAGAGGGTTTCGATCTGCAGCAATCGTATCGTATCGTCGATTAAGGTGATCGGAGTCTAGGGCTTTAGGGGAGAACACACAAATCGATCATCAGATTATGATGTATGAGACATTTATGTCCGATCGATCGAGGGGTGCAACTGCAACTGCAATGCAATTAGGGTTTGAATGAATGAGAGAGAGAGAGAGAGAGTTGATTATGGATTTGGGGGGAAAATGAATGAATGGGGGTGGGGGTTTATGTTTATGCTTATTGGGCCCGAATGTGTGTGTGAAGAAGAAGAAGAAAACTTCCAGGCACCTTATCGATCATCTTACAGAAAACTTCCTGATCGTTCGACCACACATCACGAGAATATAAAAGCAATAACCAAAATTAAACACAAACGACATCTAAAAAACCCTAATAGGTAAAGAAAATGACAAACCTGTTTCAGAGGTGTTAAGAAAATGCGATGGAGTCATCTTTTCGATCAAATCCAACTCTTAAACTTCGAATGTGTATCGGTGTGTGTGTGTGTGAAGAAGAAGAAGAAGTAGAAGAAGAAGTAGAAGAAGAAGATGGAGGATGAAGAAAAGGATGGTTATGGCGGTATATAAAGAGGAAGGTAGAGACGGAGATTTGAGGGATTATTAATTAATTACAAGATTTGGAAATCGGGATTTTAATTATTATAGCATAGATTCTCTAAATTAAGCCGTTATAACGTTAATTACGCCTTTTGGAGTTTTTTTTATTCCAAAATGGTTTTATGAAAAAATTATTTACCTTAATATTAATTCAGGGGGAATGAACAGTCATTTTTAATTTACTGGTTTTGATGCTTAATGTACTACCAGACAGGGCCGGCTTTATGGCTTTGTGAGTGAAGCAAGGGGCTTGAGGCCGGCTTTATGGCTTTGTGAGTGAAGCAAGGGGCTTGAGGCCCCTAAAATACAAGGCCCTCATTTTTTAAGATATATATTGGTGTGATGCTTTTTAGTGAAATTTCTTTGGGCCTATAAAAAAATACAATTGAATAGATCAGAGAAACCGAAGCACCCTACGTTATTAAATAAATTATTCAAAGTTATTTGATCGTCTTCTTTGCCTCTTCAATAATTTTCTAATTGATTTACTATGCATTTAGTTGTACGGATTTAGGATTTTTTTTGTTTTGTGACTAGGGATTTAGATTTACTGTTTTGTGATTAATGATTTCCGTCCATTTTTAAATATTAACTTGCTAAAGTGTTAATTTATTTGATGGTGGCTTAAGTTAATGATTTCGTGATTACTATCGGTCTCAAATCCGAATGAAAAATAAAGTTTTTTTCTTGAATTTTGAAAAAGGCCCCCGAGTTTTTTGTTCGCTTGGGGCCTTCAAATAGGTTGAGCCGGCCCTGCTACCAGATGATGCACCACCATCACTTTATCTGTTATCTTGTCTATATGTGTGCGCATTTCTTCTTTTCCAATGGATGTTGATGGTGCTCACAGATCGCCGGGTGTTTTGCCGATAGCCGATCTCCGGCCTTGTCGGTACCATGTTGTTATGTTGTCGTCGGTGCGTGGTATCGCCAACGTCACCGATGTGCCGTTTTAGACGTTGTAGCGTCGCCGGCGATGGTTGATAGAAAAGTCGATGACGACAAGACCTTACTCATCCGAGACAATTTGTGTTTGGGCATGTTGTTTTTGTTTTCTGTTACCGTGGCCATGGTTGGAGGGTAAGATCCGTTTTGGTTGTTATGGCTTGATGGCCGTTTACGGCATGCTGCAACAACCGGTTAGTACTAGATTATTGTTATTGTGAATTGTCTGTTTTTATTTGGCCATGATTGTATTCGAAAAAATAAGTCTGTTACCATGGCATGGCAATCTACCATGGTTTTAGCCGTAACTGGATTTCGATTTTGAGCCAACTGTTTTGTCCATAAACCACATACGACTATGATGGATTACCTAAGCCGCGGTTGATGATCCGCTTATCACAAGCGCAACGCGCATGTGCAAATTTAACTAGTTTATTTAAATGGGAATGGATGTTTTAAGAGAGAGGAAGTAATGTGATCAAACCAATACATTTAATACCTATTTATGTCAATATATGGGGGGAGAAATTTAAAAATAAAAATAAAAATAATGGTCATAAACAATTATATGACCGCCTTACAACATCCAAAAACCACTACTATCTACAACCACATTGAGCTAAAGAACGAAAAATTGATTTAAAATCTGTTTTTTTTTTCAATAAAGGACTGGTTTGGATAGGGACCGGCTTATAATTGATTCGGTCTGTCAGTTTGGGTTTGCGAATCGTTTTTTTTGTGCACCTCTTAAGGGTGGGTAAAGTCAGTTATAGGTTGGTTTTGACCTCTTTCATAACCAATCAGTTAATAGTCATTTTTAATTAATTTCAGTTAATCAAAGTTATTACATATGCAGTTGCTTTTGGGTACATTTCATATGACTTTTTTCGACTTCAGGTATTATATATATTTATATGATTAAATGATAGAATTTTGAATGACCATTAACTAAGGTTTTGTTTTAAATCATTTAGTTACAATATATATGAGTTTATTCGGGACCAATAAGCTCTTTGTATTTTATTTTCAACTAGTATTAAGACCCTCCCATTGTAGCGGGACGTAAAACTATAAAAAACCAACATCGAAATGTTGTCGATAATCCAAGCGTCGAATGAGAAGTTGATAACATACATAACTTCATATAATAAAGACATCTTGTATCTTGTACTTTATTTATATCACTTAAAAGTTAAAACATTATATTAAAAATACTAAACACCACATTATGACGAATGTGTAAAATCGCGAAAAAAAAAACTAACTTTGAAATGTCACTACGAACCCTCATGTTGAAGGGATGTCGATGACATATGTTACACTATATAAGAAAAACAAACCTGAACGTCATTCAAAACTTCATATAAAAAAATAAAATCTTCGCAGTCCCATGCGTTGCAGCAAGCCTGTTGATAATATATGAAACCTTATGTAATCTCCATATCTACAAAAAAAATATTTATACATTGAAACATTAATAAAAAAAATAAGCACGTCGTAATGGAAAAACAAACTGTTGATAACAATAAGCACAAAATTTGAATTTTATAAAAATAATGTTCTGAAATTATAGGAAGAAAAAAGTAAACTATAAATAATCGTATCGTTGAATAAATTTTGACAGTTTGTATGTTCGTGCTTTGATGATCTATACATTATGACACACAACTTCATTTTAAATGATATTTACACCTAAACATGGATAAAATTAAGTATGTTGCAATGGTATACATGAAATTTTATAAAAAAGTAAATTTTAACAATCATTAAATAAAATTTTAAAAAACAATAAAAATAATGAGTGAGCCAAAAAAACAAATAAATAAGAATAGAATATAAAGTGTACCTATAACTATATTTTAAGGGATCAAATAGTAAGATTTTAGAGTTAAAAGTGTAATTTTACAGATACTTTAAAATACTAAAGAAATTACCATGTTGTCGTTATTATGTGCATTAAGTACTTGTACTTAATGCACACTTTGTCTTTTAAAGTATGTAATTCTCACTCTGAGAGTTGATGGTACAAGTGATCCTAATTTATAGAGACGAGTGTGAGTGTATATACATACGGGAACATGTATTACTTCTAATACATAATTAGGTGTCAAATCTAACACTACTTTTGTGCTTTGTGCCTTTGTTCAACGTACACATGTGCTATTGTTCAACAACTATTGAGTCTTATAAAATAACAAACAAATGTACATGGTAAAACTATCACTCATAATGTAGGTTTGGAGAAGATGATCATTGTAGACGTTACTACTGTAAAGGGCTTACTCCTGGGGAAACCTAGCTAGAAAACTAGGCTTGTTTTCATAAAACATGGTTCTATGTTCCACAAACAGTAGGTTATTGGACATATTGTGGGAATCATTCAATTCTAGTTAAAAAGATATGTCATACAATTTTTCTACAATAAGATTTTGTTTAATTACCTCTTTGTAAATTTTATGATTCTATTATAATAAATAGTGTCGTTTATTGGCTGTTGTTCTATGACGATTCTGATGATGAATTTTTGGCCACTCATGCCTTTTTAAACTTAACTAGGGCTTTGAACCAAAATTAAACACTCACCGACGACAATGGTCGTAACCAACTACCAAACGTTCATCCGCCGACAAACCGACTTCCCAGAGGCAACACTAAACAGAGGGGCGCCACCGTCTAGCAAGTGGTTGAATCAAGGCGGTACACGGCCGGAGCCATAGTCGCAAACGTGTCGGTAAATGGGGACAAAGACCCAACTGTTGTCGCAAAAAAAAACCCAAATCGAATGTCGGAGCACAGCTGGAGCCATAGTCGTCGTCGCAGACCAAGAAATCGACGACGACACACGCGTGAGAACAATGATCGGAAGGTAGGGGGACTTGCCACCTTTAGGCGGCGACGACACCACCTACGATCGGAACGTCGGCAACCTGCCACTGTCAGGCGGCGGCGACACCACCGGCAAAGCAACCCCAACCGATACTCTCTCTATATAAAGAAACCATTCATAACGGCACAGGTTGTGTGAACAACAATCAGAGGGTAGGGGCGACCTGCCACCGCCAGGCGGCGGCACCACCAACAATCGGAACGTCGGGGCGACCTGCCACCGTCAGGCGACGCCAGCAGCACCAGCAAGGCAACCCTAACCAACTATCTCTCTCTATTAAGAAGTCTTTATACCGACTATAAAGGCAAATGAAGGGCCAAAATGCAAACCACAAAACCTTTGTGGCAATTTTACAAAATGATCAAAAGCAACTGCAGATCGGCATTGCTTTTTTCATAATATGTAATGCATGGGTCCACTCATATGGGTCATTTTCATATATTGTACACAAATTGTAGATATATTTGAAATAAACATACTCGCACATTGAATTTGATTTCAAGGATTCGTTTTTACCAACATATGTACTCATGGCGCACAACTCTTTATTTATCCATGACAACGCAAATTTACCGGCGTGTAAATTTTATAATTCGTAATGGCCTGGATATCTCTATAAATCGTAATGTCAGATATCTTTATTAATCATTGTAAACGACAATTATATTTCAACGCTTATACAGATCTTTTTCTACATAGGCCTATTGGCAACTGTCCATGTTGACAAGTTGTGAATGTCAAACACTTACCTTTTATAACCTTTGCCATTACTTATAAATTTTTGTAATATTAAAAGATTTAAAACTCAATAAATTAGAATCCAAAAAAACAACAAATTAATTAAAAAAACAAAAATATATTGTGAAACAAAACAACAACATATCGTGAAATCAACAGCTTGAGCATCATTGACAACTGAGCATTAGTGGTGTATTCTTTCATGTTATCTCTATGAATTATCAGATTGAATTTTTAAATAACAAGTTTGAAAAGGAGTCACAATTATTGTGCTAGAACGACTTCAATAATTGAGGAACGAGGTCAAAGATCCGTGACCCCGCCAAGTGCCACCTCTTGACCTCAATTCGACAATGAAATCACTGATTAATTGTTGTCCCCTCTTCCATTCTGTCATTGTGACTTTAAACACTGCAGTCCTTTTCAATACATCAAAAGATTGAGTTTGGCATAACTACATGCATGTTCTTAACCGTTGTTCTAGTCAAACCAATGGAAATAAACTCCGGTAAGTTTTTGGTATATTGACTTGTTTAACCCATCCCTTTCATGTCAGTGCCTCAGTGGGGCTTACGAGACTATATTCATGTGTGCAATAGTCATGAATGGAAGCCACTTGTACGCACTAAACAACCATTGTCACATAAAAGGAATCATAATCTTTTGTTAGAAAACATTCTTGCAAATTAAAAAACCATATTTGGTTCAAGTAGATGGAGCTAACCTTGTTACCTTTTGTCCACAGACAAAGGACACTACGTCTTTTCTTCATTTGGTTGCATATTGCAGTTATCTTTGCATTATTCCCCTGTGCAGAACTATAAATAACCAATTTAGATGGTTATAACAACACTATAGATAGAGATGCATTACTCACGATCAGATCTTTGATGAAAGATGATCCTCAAGGTGTTACATGCTCGTGGAATGGTTCTCTTCATTTTTGCCAATGGCAAGGTGTTATATGTAGTCGACACCACAAGCGGGTCACTGTCTTGGATCTTTCTTGACAAGGTTTAGTGGGATATCTGTCTCCTTCAACATGAGAAAACTATCTTGGATCTTTCTTCACAAGGTTTAGTGGGATCTCTGTCTCTTTGGATTGGAAACATGAGTTTTCTCAGGTATGTTGGCTGCAAAACAACTCCCTTAGTGGAGAGACCCCTACACAATTGGGTCATTTGTTTTGATTACAAGAATTACGCCTCAATAACAATTCTTTCGTAATGAATATCCCAAGTAGCTTATCAAACTGTTCAAACCTTGAAATTCTTCATTTAGGGGTCAATAATTTGGTTGGTAGAATTCCACATGAGTTTGGTTCATTGACCATGCTCAAAGTGTTTAAAGTGTTTATTATACACGAGAACAATCAAACATGTGGAATTTCATCATTCATTGCAAATTTCACATCCCTAGAAACCTTCTCACTTGGGTGGCATCATTCCTGATGTCTTCCATCGCCTCAAGAACCTCAAAAGACTTGCATTTCCCGAAAACGAGCTTGTTGGTACCATTCCACCTTCTGTTTATAACCTTTCAATGCTAGAATCTTTGTTTCTTGACGATAACCGACTTCAAGGTACTCTTGACACAAATTCAGTTTTGTTGCAACCGCGTATGCAACAATTATATGTGCCAGATAACCAATTTACAGGTCCACTTCATGCATCAATTTTCAATTTTACAGAACTACAATGTCTAGATGTCTCTAGAAACAAATTCGGTGGAAAATTAGTAATCAATCCACTAAATGTTTGTAAATTTGTTGAGACGGCACTTGGTTTTAATAGTTTTGGAAGTGGGGAGAGTGATGACATGGACTTCATCAACGTGTTGTCGAACCGCAGCTACTTGGAAACATTGGATATTGGTAGCAACAACTTGAGAGGGATTTTACCGAAATCTCTAGAATATTTGTCTACCAAACTCTATTTCCTTAGGCTTGCCTCAAACTTTATATCATGTAACCTACCTTCATCAATAGCTAACCTTTCTGGTTTAACCACATTAGATTTATCCTATAATAAGTTCAAAGGCACGATTCCTGTAATGTTCTTTAGTTTGGGTGTGTTTTTTGTAAGCCTCATGGGCTAAACACTTATTATCACTTGGATTAGATGAAATCTAGCATGATTTAACAACTAGTACATAATTCTTGGTGATGTTTATGTTGATGTTATAATGAAGCTTGATTATTCTTTAATGTTTGTGTGTGTTTGTTCTAGTTTGATGAAATGTTCAACCGTGTGGGTATTGTAAGCATGTTATGTTGGAAAATTTCATGTTCTTACAAGATTTATGCATATAATTGCATCTTTTGTATGTAATCTTGTGATATTTGACTAGGAATGATGAATGAAGGTTGAAGGTTTAGTAGAATTGATCAAATGTGCATCCTTATGCTTATGTTTGAGAAAACCATAGTGTATGTTATGAATCTCTCTTATTATTGGTTATGAATTGTTTTGTAATCGTGGAATGAAGTTTATGAGTTGAAGAGTAATTGTAGTTTTCTCTATTTTATCCAAGTTGAGGTGGTTATCATGTGTTTATCGTGTTAACTTTCCAAAGATTTGTGGAATTAGGTAACCCTAACGGGAGTCTAATTCATCTTTAACATCAACATAATTGTATCATTAGTTCCTCATGACATAACTGTAGGTGGCTATTGTGTGTTTATCGTTCTAGTTTTCTGAATGGTTATATGTCTAGATTGTTGGGGAATTCTCGAAAATTACTGGATAAATCTGAAGTCGTCTGATCACTTTCAGATCAAACAGTTGGACTGTCTACCAACGTTTGATTGGATAAAATCAGATTGATTCTAGATTTTTGTATCGATTTTTGATTGAGCAATTTTGAGAAGATAAAGAAATCGAATTTCTTTCAGTGGATGAAAAACCGCATACGCAGGAGCGTATTTTTAGTTTTCCAGAAAACTGCTTCTTGGGGTAAATTACACCTTTAGTCCCTCAAGTTCCACGAATGCATATTTTTAGCTCGACCCCAGCCAGGGGCTCTGCCCCTTGGACCCCGCCAGGGGCTGCCGCCCCTTGGACCCCGCTTCTCTCGGGGGCGCTGCCCCCTTGGATCCCCCGTTAGGCCCGATGACATTCAAATAAGCGTGCACTCTTATTTGAATGTCATACGCAATCTCAAATTACACTAAAATATCCAACAAACCTCCCCCATTTTAGTGTAATCGTAGATTAACTAACTTATTCACAACAATCAAACAAACTAATGCATAAATGAAATATCGTGACGATTGAATTTCACATTAGTATATTACACATTCCAAATATTCGAATTTAAGGGTATCTCCAAGGATTGAACCCTTGATATCCATATTGAATACATGAAGATAATATACACATTAACTTACATACATAAATCTAACTTGACATTATCTTTTACTAGCCTGTGTCCCTACCCTTCATAAGCATATCAAAGTCAAGTCCCAACTTCTTGAAGCAGCTAAACTTCATGCTCATATAGGTAGCTCTCTTATTCTTGCACCTGCAAATGCAATTTTACAAAAGAACTATTAAGAGGATATACTCCAACCTCTCTTAACTTGCAGATCTGAACACATACCTTTGGGATAATTTAATGTTGTGTTCCAAACTCTAGATGTTAAGCTTCCACATTGAATTCAACACCTAACGTCATATTAGGTGGGAATTGGGTATTTTAACAATAGAGTTTTGAGATGGACTTTAACCCTAATCCCACAGCTGATCCTCTCACGAGATCTCTACTTAACCCTTTGGTTAAATGATCAGCTAAGTTCTGTTGAGTTCTCACATACTCAACTGAAATCACACCATGCATGATGAGCTCACGAACCATGCTGTGTATCACACCTAAGTGTCTTGACTTGCCATTATACACTTGGCTATATGCCTTAGCCAGTGTAGCTTCACTATCACACCTGATAGAAATGGGAGATATCGGTTTCGGCCACAATGGAATCTCATAAATCAGGTTTCTTAGCCACTCAGCTTCCTTACCAGCTGCATCTAATGCTACAAATTCAGATTCCATAGTTGAGTTAGTTATGCAAGTTTGTTTCTTTGAAGCCCAAGAAATAGCACCTCCCCCAAGAAGGAATACCCAACCACTTGTGGAAGAATGGTCTTCCATATTGGTTATCCAACTTGCATCTGAATATCCTTCAATCACTGAAGGAAATCCAATGTAGGTCAAACCATAATCAATGGTTCCTTTTAAGTACTTAAATACTCTACCTAATGCTTGCCAATAATGAGTACTAGGTTTGCTAGTAAACCTACTAAGCTTTCCAACAGCATATGCTATATCTGGCCTGGTACTGATCATAGCATACATAAGTGATCCAATTGCTCTTGAATACTCAAGTGGAGATACTGCAATACCATTATTAGGTAATAATTTAAAACTAGGATCAATAGGAGTACTTACTGGAGAACAATCCTTGAAATTAAACTTTTCCAAGATCTTCTTAATGTAGTGTGATTGAGAGATTGAAATGCCCTTGTTCTCATGTTTGATTTTAATACCTAAGATCACCTCAGCCTCCCCCATATCCTTCATAGCAAATTTAGATGATAAAAATTCCTTTGTTTTATCAACTTGATCTTGGTTAGTGCCAAAGATCAACATATCATCTACATACAAACAAATCATGACTCCGTTTCCAAAAGCATCAAACTTGCTATAAACACACTTGTCTGCTTGGTTTAAAACAAAACCATTAGACAATACAACCTCATCAAACTTTTGATGCCACTGTTTAGGTGCTTGTTTCAGACCATAAAGAGATTTAATTAATTTACACACCTTGTTTTCATTTCCAAGTATAACAAACCCTTCTGGTTGTTTCATGTAAATCTCTTCATCTAATTCACCATTTAAAAATGCAGTCTTCACATCCATTTGGTGAATTACAAGATTATGTATAGCAGCAAGTGCTAATAATAATCTAATGGTGGATATCCTTGCCACAGGAGCATATGTATCAAAGAAGTCGATACCCTCCTTTTGTCTAAAGCCTTGGATTACCAATCTGGCTTTGAACTTATCAATAGTACCATCCACCTTCATCTTCCTCTTGAAGATCCATTTACTTCCCAAAGGTTTACAACCAGGGGGTAAATCTGCCAATTTCCATGTATTATTTTGCAAGATAGAATCAATTTCATCTTGAATGGCTTCTTTCCAAAAAAACAACATCCCTTGAAGCCATTGCTTCACTATATGTCTTTGGATCCTCATCAACATTGAAACAATATTGATATTGAAAATTAATTTCATTCCTAGATCCCTCAACTAAGTAAAGTTGAAAATCATTACCATAAGACTTGGCCTTTCTTTCTCTTGTACTTCTTCTTGGTTCAGTGCTAGTTGAAGGCACATTTTTGTTTTCACCCAAAGTCTTTAAACTAGGATTCATATCCTTTGGCCTAGGTATAGATGTGAATCTTTCTTCATCATATTCGGCATTCCCACTTCTTGCCTCGATAACCGTATGCACAGACACATAGTCATTCGGTTCTATTACATAAAACCTGTGAGCGAACGAATGCTCAGCATACCCAATGAAAATGCATTCTATACCTCTTTCCCCTAAGTTCCTTATCTTAGGATCATTGAGCCTTACCACGGCTCTACAACCCCAAACTTTTAGTTTTAGTAACTCAGGTGGTTTCTTATACCAAAGCTCAAAAGGGGTAGTCTTGTTCCTTTTATTAGGAACCCTGTTTAGCAAATAACAGGCTGTTAAATAGCCTCACCCCAAAAACCATTATTTAGGCCTGAATGGGACAACATGGTATTAACCATCTCCTTTAGAGTCCTATTCTTTCTTTCTGCCACACCATTTTGTTCCGGTGTATATGGAGCTGTGGTAAGGTGTATTATTCCAGTTGATTGGAAATATTCCGGATCAAATACTCACCACCTCTATCCGTATGTAGAGTTTTGATCAACTCACTTCAATGAAGCTCTAATTCTTGTTTATAGATTTTAAACTTTTCCAGAGCTTCATCTTTTGTATGTAACAAGTAAACATAACAAAATCTAGTAGCATCATCTATAAATGTTACAACATACTTCTTGTTACCTAGTGATGGTGTGCCATGAAAATCACATAGATCGCTATGTATTAATTCTAACAGTTTACTTTCCTAGTGACATGTTGCATGAATGGTTTTTTAGTTATTTTATTCAACTTGCAAATATGGCATTTTTCATTGCTTAAGTTAACAGCCGGAATTAAGCTCATTTGAGACATTTCCTTAAGTCGTTTATAATGTACATGTCCTAATCTAGCATGCCATAATTTAGATTTAGACAAATTTACACTAGATGTAGAATCAATCATGCAAACAGAATTATCACTAAAAGGTACATCCAAATTTAACATAATCATACCATTACATAGATAACCAAATCCAACAAAAGAACTATGTTTTGACAAGATATACTTGTCGGATTCCAACACTTGTTTGTACCCACAATTATTTAATACTATACCAGATAACAAGTTTTTCCGAATGCCAGGCACAAACAATACATTACATAAGCAAATAGTTTTTCCAGAAGTAAAAGTAAGCTCGACTAGTCCTATTCCTTGGATCGGTTCTGTTGCGACATTTCCCATTTTTAATACACGTCCGTCATCAATTGTTGTAAGTTCCTTGAACCATCTTCGGTCCTTACAAACATGACTCGTCGCTCCAGAATCGAACCACCAAGCAATATAATCATCCTGCACATAACATGCTTCAGAAATTAAAGAAACATAATTCAACTCCGAATTATTTTCAAAAGTTAAAATTTGACTTGCTTGCTTTGGATCCTTGTTGGATCCACCACTAGTTCCAGATTCGTTCTTACCCTTTCCAACATGGCAATCACGTTTGAAGTGCCCCGGTTTCCCGCACTTCCAACATCCACTATCTTTGGATTGTTTTCCCTTTTTCACAAAACCCTTTTTGTTACCACCACCCTGGAATTTCCGTTTCTTATTGTTCGTGTTGTTACCCTGTTTGGAACTTAGACAAGTTTCCTCCACAACATTAACCGATGACCCACCGATATCTGTGACCTTCTCTTTCACCCAAACATTTTCCATTCTTCTACAACCTTCCTCAATACTAATAGTACTTCCCAATTCAACAAGGTTGTATTCACCCTTCTTATGTTTCAAACTATGTTTAAATTCCTTTCAAGAAGGCGGGAGTTTATCTATGATGGATGCAGTGGCAATGGATTCATCCATTTTTAGCCCATGTTGTTCAAACCTACCGAGTATTCCCAAACACTCGTTGTATTGTTCCATCACAGAACGCCCATCCACCATTTTATAATTCATGAAATCACTTATCAAGAATTTTTTGCTTGAGGAATCTTCAGCCATATACTTGGCTTGAAGCGTATCCCACAGTTCTTTTGCGGATTCAACATTCTGATAAATATCAAATAAAGTGTCAGACATACCATTCAGAATTGTGCCACGGCAAATGAAATCATCGTTCCAGAATTTGTTCCTTTTCCTTGTTTGTTCGATAGTTTCATCCGCCACTTCCTCTGGCGCCGGAGTTGTCAACTCACACACCACTTTCAAAGTTGTCAGCAAAAACTGCATCTTCTTTTGCCAACGTCGAAAATCCGTTCCTTCAAATTTCGCTAACTTCACGAACTTTGATGTCATATCACTCACAGATTCACCAGCCATCGTCACGAACTTGTTTGATCTTTGTTAGGGAATTCTCGAAAATTACTAGATAAATCTGAAGTCGTGTGATCACTTTTAGATCAAACAATTGGACTGTCTACCAACGTTTGATTGGATAAAATCAGATTGATTCTAGATTTTCGTATCGATTTTTGATTGAGCAATTTTGAGAAGATAAAGAAATCGAATTTCTTTCAGGGGATGAAAAACCGCATACGCAGGAGCGTATTTTTAGTTTTCCAGAAAACTGCTTCTTGGGGTAAATTACACCTTTAGTCCCTCAAGTTCCACAAATGCATATTTGGCCTGAAATTAAAATTTTAATGCATTTTCGATGAAGGACTTTTGTCTAAAATAAAAAATTTCCAAGCTGACCTGGCAGCTCGACCCCAGCCAGGGGCTCTGCCCCTTGGACCCCGCCAGGGGCTGCCGCCCCTTGGACCCCGCTTCTCTCGGGGGCGCTGCCCCCTTGGATCCCCCGTTAGGCCCGATGACATTCAAATAAGCGTGCACTCTTATTTGAATGTCATACGCAATCTCAAATTACACTAAGATACCCAACATAGATATACTTGACGGGGGTTTAGGCTACTTCCATGTATTATGTGTAAAAATGGTCTCACCTTTAGTTTGTGCTAGTTGTTAACTCATTGTTAAGTGGAATCAAAATCCAATTGGTATCTTTAATTGATTGTGTATCTTCATCTTTACTTTCTTATTTTATTAGTTTAACTTGCTAATTATTTTAGTTAATTCAATATTTGCAAATCCAAACTTAATTAAGTAGTGATATTGATTTAGTATTGGGAGTCATTGTGTTCACGGATCGATACTCGGTTCTTGCCTAAAACTATACTACCATGCGATAGGTGCACTTACTTATTGTGTGTAGTTGGTTTAAGAGTAATAATCGTTTCTTAAATTAAAACTCAATTATGTGAAATATCCTTACTAAAAATATATATACTTTACACACATCATTCTATCATTGTTAATTGAACTTCATATGGGAATTGAATGAGTAGTGTAAATGGCCCCATCCCTCAAGTTTAGGGAGCTGCAAGAAGTTGATAGCGTTAACAATTGAACAAAACCACCTTAGTGGAGTCATACCTAGGAATCTTTTTGAACTCTCTTCGCTTTCCATTATCCTGAATTTGGGTGGTAATCATTTATCAGGACACCTTCCCTTTGAGTTTGGTTACGAACTTAAAAACTTAAATGAACTTATTCTAGCTGAAATCGTCTGTCGGGTGAACTTCCAAGTAGCATTAATTGGTAGCTGCAGCAGCCTTCAAAGTTTAGATATAGTAGACAAATTCTTTCATGGGTCTCTCCCAACATCAATGGGTTCTTTGAGAGCCTTCCAAAACCTTGATGTATCATGCAACAACTTCACGGGTCAGATTCCAGGTTTCTTGGAACAAATTTCTTTGCAGAATCTTAATATATCATTTAATGATTTAAAAGGACTTGTAAGCAGCAAAGGTGTGTTTGCAAATGTAAGTGCGATAAGTATCAAAGGAAACAATGGGCTTTGTGGGGGCATACCTGAACTGAATTTACCAAAATGCAGCAGGAATCACTCAAAGGGAAGAAATAAGTTGAGTCTTGTTGGTATATTAGTCATTGGTTTAGTGGTGATTCTATTTTTTGCCGCTGTAGTTTCATTTGTTTTCTATTATTGGTTAAAGAGGAAAGATAAAGATCAACATGATACATCCAACACCATACTCAAGATGCCCCTAATTAAGGTTTCTTATAAAATGCTCTATGATGCAACAAGCGGGTTTTCTATAAACAATATGATTGGCAAGGGTAGTTTTGCATCTGTTTATAAAGGAGATCTCGGTTCGGGTGTCGGGGTTGTTGCTGTAAAAGTTCTGAATCTTCATCACCAAGGAGGTTCTAAGAGTTTCATCTCTGAGTGCAAAGCATTAACCAACACTCGACACGGAAACCTCGTCAAGGTTATAACTTGTTGCAGTAGTTCTGATTTTGAAGGTAATGATTTCAAAGCTTTAGTTTATGAGTTCATGCCTAATGGAAGCCTAGACAAATGGCTGCATTCAAACGAGAGGAGAGAATATAAACAAAATAAGCTTCTTCGACTTAATCTTCTTCAAAGAGTATGCATCACTTTAGATGTAGCTAATGCACTTGATTATCTTCACAAGTCACAACCACAATGGTTGGACCATTGTACACTGTGATTTGAAACCGAGTAACATTCTACTTGATGAAGATATGGTTGCACATGTTGGTGATTTCGGGCTGTCAAGGATTCTTCAATTTGAACCCCTAAACACATATGATAGCAGCTCGATTGGAGTTAGAGGGACCATCGGCTACGCAGCTCCAGGCTACTATGGTTCATTGATTTTATTGTTTGATGTTTTTTGGAAAATATTATTATATTTCTTCTAATGCAAAAGTTGTCACTGCAGAATATGGAATTGGCGGCAAAGTGTCAACAAGTGGAGACATTTATAGTTATGGTATTTTTTTGTTGAAGATGGTGACGAGTAAAAGCCCTACAGATCCCATGTTCAAAGAGGGGCTCAACCTTCACAACTATGCTAGCGCAGCCATGGGTGATCGCGTGCAGGAGATTTGTGATCCATTACTTCTAAGGAATGATTGCAGTGATCCTGCACAATCAACCAACCGTACAGAGCAAGAAACGGTTTTTATGAGAAATGAAGCTTGTTTGCGCCTGATGCTTGAACTTGGAGTCGCGTGTTCCAAGGAGTTACCACAAAATTGGTTGGATATATGTAGTGTGATCCAGGAGCTTAACTTGATAAAGGATATTATGTTAGACACCTCAACATGTTAATTTTGTTATACTTCTAGAAATATTATAGATTTCCAATAAGCAACGGAAATGTCTAAGATGTCTATATGTACAACAGGCTATACAAAGCTACAAAGTACTTGATGTTATCTACAGAATAATGCTTGTTTTCTCTGAGGTTAGTGTATCACATTTCTTCAGAACAAAGGTTTTTCTTACACCGATCCATCAGAAATGAGATTGAGGACCCTTTAAAATGGCACGATCTGATTAAGAACCAATTAAATCAAGAGAAAATGCAGGTCATTGGCTCTCGATACGTGGAAGCAGAAAGCTAAATCCTGAGTTTTCACGAATTAAAGGAGGCGGCTCGATATCTGAGATATCTATCCGATCCATTGATTTTGATATATCATCAACTGAAAACGGAATGCTGCATAATAAAAGTAAATAAATCATGGGAAATCAGAACAACTTAACTCCCATTAAATAGGGCTAATACATAGCAGAATGCAACTAACCTGGAATCATCATCCAACAGGAAAGAATTGCTTACAACGTTTTCTTCAGTCATCAACACTCTCATGCTGGATATAACCTGATTAATGATGACATTAAGGCACGTATAATAATCTAACTCTTTCAAAGAAACCGATGATTTAAAACTAAATTGAGAATTTAAATAGAAAAAGAAAAACATACATCTGCGGAGACACTTTGCGTACCATACTTGTCATCCCAGTACATTGTACTGATCCGATACAACTGTTGTAGACTAAGAATCTGTAGAACAAAATTGAAATGTGTGACGATAGAAGAAGTATCATTGTGTTGTAACCTAAGAAACTATATCACTCACTGGGCAGAGATCATGACTTATTTCATCCAGCGTTTTCTTTGGCTTTTGATGCATAACCTAAATGGGATCGCAGATTCTTGTAAAAGAAATACATTAAGGTTTAAATCTGTAATGAAGTGTGATGAAAAGGATACGTTACCAGAAATCCAATGGCCTGTCTTATATGCTTCAGTTCATCCCAGGCTGAACCTGCATACTGCAGTTCTTCTGTTTAGCATATTAAAAAAAAGCAAAATAAAATGTGAGATCACTCCGAATATACCTCATCAGTTGCGTTGTAACACCAGTGTTGTATTTCAGCCAATCCTGCTTTCACATACTCACCATTACTAAACGAACAACATTCTCGCCTCAAAAGTAAGCTGCATCGTGAAGTAGAACTAATAAACAACAGACAGACGTTGTATGTGTGTATCGGCATTTAAAAAAGAGCTATACCTGTTAAATAGCTGAACGTTAACAAATGAGAATATTTGTGTGTAAACTTTACGCACCAAGAACGGCGGTACCTAATAATATTTTGAAGTTAGTAGAAAAATAAAGAATAAAAGATGATATAAATACAAGTTCCACTAACATGATTTGTTTTTAAAATGACTAAGAAACTTCCAAGACTCTTAACAATTCCTTCCCAGTGAGCAATTAAGGTTTGCTGAGCTGTACTAGAAACCGAACGTGATGATCCCTTTGCTAGGCTCGCTCTAGAAATTCTCGGTGCCTTTAATTTAACATACCAAATAGCAAACGTTAACTTCCAACAGAAAAAAAAGGTTAAATAATTTGATATTTTACCTGAATGCACATCCCTAGCAGCGGAGATATTTCTTTTTTCAAATTATCGCGTATCATTCCATATATTTTTTCAACATATGCTGTAAGCTGCTGCTTAAAAAGCAAAGCTGGATACTTGGCTTCCACTTTGCTAAACCCATCAACTCCATTACTCAGGTTTCCATTTGCATAGGCAAGATCAATCCCACGTGGGGTCCCACGAAAACTCTATGAAAGCAATAAGAAAAAATTTGAAAACAGTTATGACATTAAATTCCAATTAACAAAACAAAATTTGTGAAATTACAGATGTCATCCTCCCAAAAAGAGCAGCTGATGATCGACGACGTGCACCAATTCCAGAGGCAGCCCCACTTGCTTTCAACGTGCGTTGAAGTAAAAGCAAAAGAGTAGAAGCATTGGACAACCAATAGGCCAATACATCATTATTATCCTGCTTTTTCTTTTTATAGATAGATTATGAACAAGAATTAGAACAAAACTATTGATAAAAAAAGATGTATTTTATCGTAATGGAAAATAATTAAACCTCAATTGCATTGCCTATGATTTGGATAATACGATCAAACACACGGGTCTTTTCAACTTCAAAAGTTCTCCATTGCAGAAGGCATTTGTAAATAATACAAGCTGCTATAGGTCTGTTTCCTGCAAACCCTAGATGCTGTGTAATGCATCTGAGAAGCAATTCCTGATTTTCATTTTGTTTTTCATCAAGTGAGTTTTGTGGGATGTCATCTATTTCTGTAAGATCCCGTTGGCCCACTGAAGGGCTATATGGATCCTAAAACAACAAAACATGTAACTAAATATATAAAAGCAGAGAGATGAAGAAATAACTCGAACACCATGATGTAAATTAGGATACCTGAGATGACTTTGTATCTACAGTTAAAGTACCACTATCATTCCTCTGCAAAAATAAAAGATCAAACATGTATAAGGCAACTTAGTGTTGTCATATGCAAATTTATAAAATTTAATAAAAAATTTGAAAATACCTGCATAATAGATCTGGAGCGACCCGAGAGGAACTTATTAGGTACCATGGAGACCGCTTGATGGCGAAACACTTTGTTCTCTGATTCTAAGTTGTTTAACTTCTCTTCCAGCCTAGGGAAATATGAACATGTTAAACATGTAGCTTATAGAAACTGTAAGTTAGATAAAAGAAATTGAAAAAACCTGCTCATTGATTCCTGTAATTGAACAACTTTCTTTTCTGTTTCTTCCAACTTCTTGCATCTTTCTTCACAATATTCTTCAAGATCATCAGCACGTTTCTTTTCTGACTGCCACATAGCCTGTAAGGGCAAAAAGGTATAAAAAAAAGCAACTTGAATTTAATCTCACAAACAAGGGTTATATTAATATAAACGATATACCTTAAAGTTGTTAACTTGTTCATTTAACGATTCAACTTTCTTAGTATCTTCAATAACAATCTCTTTTTCCTCAACAACCGCATGTACTTCATCGATAGCTTTTTTGGCCGCCTCTCTTTCTTTAACCACCATTGCATTTGCTTCATCAAGTTTTCTTTGCAAAGCTTCTAAAGAATCTTGATATTTTATCGACTCTTGTGCTTTTGCTTCTTCCAAATCAGTCTGGACATATTAGAACATGTATATTGTATAGTGTAACTTAAATATCTAATGATTTTACATAACTAATTATAAGAAAATTATATTACTCTTAAACGTTTCTCCAGTTGTAAACGCCATGTTAGTTCTTCCAATTGTTTTTCAAGTTTATCTTTTGCTTCTTTAAGTGCACCAGTTTCTTGTGCAGCCTGCAGAAAAAGTAAAACATGTATCTCAATATTATGGTTAAATTCATACAAACAAGAACATGATACTAATAATTACAGTAAGCATCAAACTGACCCTTTTAAGTTCTCTTAGCTCTCTCCTTGCAACCCTTCCCCGCCATCGGCATTGCGTAACTATGGATCCTTTCTTTAGCCTTTTATAATATGCAGAATTCTTATGGCAACGCCACCGAGTCTAAGCAGATGAAAACACTTAGAAATGTTCAAACCTGTGTGTTTTTCTTTTTAAATCTTTAAATAATTAACCTGAATTTTAATTGCAGCATTAGTCTCTTTTCTGTGTCTGAATATTTTACGAGCCTCAATTGCACGAAAACCTGTTTGGATTGTAAGTACCGACACCCGAAGTCGAGTATAGGCTACCCAAGCATGCCATTTACGCACGTGTTTTTCAATTTTTATAGCAGCTGCAATCCTTTTTAATTCTTCAAACTTTTTACAAGCCAATCTACCTAAACTCCCAAGAATGTAAACATTAAAACACAAGAATTTAATTTTTTTTCTGGTTAACATTTGATGATGTTAAGAATACTCTAGAAGCTCACCTCTACAAAAAGATTGCAAGAAAAGTGAAGCCTTGCGTAATGCAATAAACTGTTCATGAGCAATATGAGTTCTTATACGTCTTTGAATTATTGCTGCTGCACCGCCAAGTACCTCAGCTCTCAGTGCATCTAACTCTGCCATCTGTCCAGCTCTCAAGAATACCTTCGTTTTACCAATCTGTATAAAGAAGGTATGCAGTCAACCAAAGCTGGAAGTATGAAAAAATGTACTAATATATAATGAACTCCGTGATTACCTGAAAGCCACTGAGCCCCGTCTTCTCCAAGATCTTTGCACATACCATCTTTTCATCAAAGTTGCTTCATAGACATGAAAAAATGTCAGAATATATTAAAAACTACAGTCAAGAGAAATAATATGATCAAGATATAATATAATCCACCTTCCTGCCAAGGCTTCTGGTGCAAGAAGTCCAAATCTGTTTACGAATTCAAAGAAAGCACGACGGGTAGGATAACCAGCACAACTGATTCGGATTGCCTCTAAAACACCCTAAGAGTGGAAGAATTAGTCACAAAAATGGAATATAATATATAAAAATAATTATCTTATATACTTACGCCACAACGCAATTGTTGCAAGATGTTGACATTTTCAAATATGGAAGGTTTCAGTTTATTGTTTGGCTTTACACATCTAACATAATGAGGCTCTGTAGCATTTAGTGTTTCCATCAGTTGTTGCAATTGTAGCTGCACCAGCATGCATAGTTACACATCAGCATACAGTATGCATACTTACGCATCAGCATACAGCATCACAATATTTCAGTAAAGATACCTTAAAACGGGAACCAATTGAAGAAAATTTAGAGGATTTGGAAGACTCTTCAGCTACCGGTGGGAAAAGCCCGGCCACAAAGGAACATTTGGAAACACTCAACAAGTCTTGGTGTTCGGGGACCACATAATCTTTGTTTTTGTCAAGAAACTGTTCAGATTGATATTGAACCTAACAAAACAAAATACTTTAATTTTAAACAAATAATGAACATGGTTTAGATAAAATGCATACCTCTCCAGCATAATGAGCGATTGTGAAATCTGTGCGTGACAACTTGGGCTTTATAAAACGTTTGTGATTTTTGAATGTCTGATAAAGCTTGTTTGAGAACGTCTCATGTGTTGACTTTGGGAACATACTAAAAAATAAACATAACTTCAAATTATAAAATTAATATAGAAAAATAAATCTTCAATCTGCACTTTAATTATAACTCCTGTCAAGAAAAAAAAATTGAAGAAATATAGGAAAAATAAGTTAAGGAGCATGTTATACCAAGCTTCATCAAGTAGAGCAATGATACCACCAGGTTTCTGCATGCAATATAAACACAATATCATAGAATTAGATGGTTGAAATCAAGAATAAAACAATACTCTTGGCAAACACTGTATAAACTAAAGAAGGAACAAAAACAATATCTGATCATTTATAGCTATGAAGTGATTATTTATATACCTTTTCAATGAGATCTAAAACGTCTTGGTTATCAACAAACTCAATGTAACTCCAATTGATGGCCTCTTTCTTATATTCTTCTTGCTCCACCTTAAAGACATGCTGAAATACAAACATCGCATTTTAACAACCTCATTCTAACAACAATTATAAAGATTCAGCCTACCTGGTTAAAGTGTTGCTGTAGTTTCTCATTTGTGAAATTAATGCAAAATTGCTCAAAGCTGCATGTTATGATGACATTGGGATAAATTCATCTGTTAAAAGTAACTACTTTTCAGAAAGAAAAAAAGTTAATTGTCACCACCTGTTGTTCTTAAAGCTCTCAAAACCATAGATGTCAAGGACACCAATCAGACATTTTGAATCAGCATCTTGTCCAATTGATACATTTATTTTATCCACCAGCCTGAAGATAACAAAAAGAAAAAAAAAAGAAGACAATAAGTTAACAGATACTAGAAGTCCATTTAACAGGGTTTCCTCAATTTACTAATTGTACCAATCAAATAATCTGGAATATATTGTTTTAGCCAAACCATCCCTGCTGAATGCTGCACTAAGAGGATCAAGACTTCTCTTAATCACTTCTTCTGGAGTTACCATCACTCGTTTGCACAATGCATCTTGCAAGCCAACAGGATCACACCTAACACAACCTCGTAAACTTAAATATAAATATAAAAATATAAAACAAAAACTTACAAACTATTCAGGATTCAAAACAATCATACATAAGAAGTTCTGCTGCTGTATTAAGATGAAATTTAGCTTTGTCGTCTTTTAGGACTGAAGAGTCGACCTCCTTTCCTTTAGCAAATGCAATATTTCCAAGGTGAAGAATAGCAGCTGTAACTCTAAAAATTGCTTCCTACGAAAAAGTAAAAAAATAGGTTATGAATTTATGATCTTACTTATTTTGCATATAAAAAAAACAACACAGAACATATACCTGTTCTTTTTTACTAATTCCAACAATATCCATGGCTCTCCTTGTGGCAAGATATTCATGGCCATCATTCACACCAACCAGCTCAAAGCATTTTGATTGGTTAAGATAGTGAAATGACTGCGGGCTTCCCAATTTATACTTCTCGACTTCCTGATACCCAATGCAAAGCATGTCAAATCTTGACCGGTGAAGTTGACTTTTTAAAAGTAAAAACTTAGTACCTCTGGTGGTGCTGCACAGAGTAGGTAAAAACAGTGATAATTCCGTTCGGGGTCGCTTACTTGGCAAACACGTGATCTTTCTAGAAGGTAAGTCCTGATAGCTGCTCCCGATATTCTCCCATGCTTATCAAATTGTATCTCAACAAACTTCCCAAAACGGCTAAGCATTATCAGGTAGAAATAAATTAAAAAGGCAAATAAAATATGAGCATAAATCACATAAGAATAAGCTAGTGACCTGGAATTGTTATTTCTAACAGTTTTAGCATTGCCAAAAGCTTCAAGAACTGGATTTGACTGCAGTTAAAAAGGTGACAAGTGTATTAGGATACATATGCCTTAAGAAATATAAAATATAGAATAATTAAGAGGTTCTTTAAACATAGAACTATACGTCATATATCATACTTCAAGAACTTGTTGTTCAACGGTGCGGCCTTCAGTAGCTTTTCTGCCACCCAAATATGCAAGAAACCGCATAAGCATTTTGGTTGTTTCTGTTTTACCTGCACCACTTTCACCACTAACCAGAATAGAATTACTTTTTCCCTCATTGACCATGGCCCTAGATCCAGTACAAATGAAACAAAATGATGAGCACACATGCATTTAAATTATAAAAAAGGCTCTTACTTACCATCATTACATTAGAATGATAAAATTAACCTGTAGGATGTATCTGCAATTGCAAATACGTGGGGACTCAGTTCACCAAAAGGTGCTCCCTTGTATTGTTGCATCATATGAGCATCGTACAAATGAGGTAACTTTTGGAACGGGTTGATTGCAATTAGAATGTTTCCTGTGTAAGTCTATCATCATTAAAAATAAAGTAAGTATATAATTCTTGTATATTCTGTAGACTAAAATATGAGTGAAAGTGTAAAAACCTACATAAATTTCGTTAAGCTCATATCGGGTTCTTAAGTTCTGCAAGACTCCTGGCTCATGCAAATAAGATAGCTTTGTCATGTCATCAACACCACCGGCTGGAGCTTCCATATCCATTGGATATATTTTTGATAAATTAGCAACCACCTGAAAAGAAAAAGAAACCACCCATAGTATGAACTTCAAGATGCTACTTGAATTTTAAAAATAGAATATCAATGACTGACCGTTTTGCCATCACTAGTCGCGATTTCAACTTCTTTTCCTTTTATCTTTGTAACTTGCCCATCAATCCATGCTTGAGTTGTATCTTCAACCCAAACATGAGAGCCTGCTGTTATATTTACTGCAGTGCTCTGCAGTGCATACAAAAGTATTAAAAACTCTCAATAAAGAAATGATTAAGAAATTGAATCATTCAAATACCATTGCACAAATGTACATAGACTACTACTATAAACATCTACTACTGGAATGAACTATGAGTTTAATGTCAAAAAGACAGGATGATGTTGGTATTAAAAGGCTTAAAAGATCATGCCAAATTTGCATAACAATTCAAATGTTCTAACATCATCGTTTAGGGTATAACAATTGAACGTCAATATATATCGCAGAAAACAATAAAGAAAAACATAAATCACCAACCATTATGAAAGCTCAGAGAAACCCTTGATTTTCAGGGGAAATGTGTGTGTTCTTCGTCTTTTCCACGGATAATCAGGGCCCCCTTCGTCTTGAAGTTGCTGGGGATCACTCATACCCAAAATTGGTGACCCTGATTGAATTAAATCGCAAGAACTGAAGATTTCTGGGCATGATTTCAATTGATGATTTCGATTTGATTCTTTCTTGTTGGATGTTTGATTTGGGTTTTCTTCGATTTCTTTCTCTTGTTGGATTACAGAATGACATTGTTGAATCGCTCCCCTGTGAATCCGGATTCTTTGCTTCTGTGTCATGCGTAAATTGCTCGTAGATTGGTGGTTATGAAACATTGAAACACACACACACACACACACATGATTATGAAAACGAACACTGTGTTTCAGAATCCCCATATTCTGCATGGGATTGGGTAATTTCAGGGACGATTTGGGTTTCTTTTGTATGGAAATATGGAGATCGGGTCGGCCCGTTCTCGATGTCGGGTTATCCGTTACTATGTATCTTTCAATCATTATAAAAAGATACGAGTTCATTAATAGTCGATATGTGTAATCTTTAAAGGTAATGATTAAAAGATCGTAACAAATCTTAACATACATCTCGTCGAATCCTTCCTAAAAAAGTTTACTACGGAGGATCACACGCACCGTAAGTAGGATTTTTATTTAAATGTTTATGATGCTTTGGCCATTTTGGAAAAATTATTTTTTTATTACCTTTTGATTTATTAACTTTTAAAAGTTAATAAGTATGTTTGAGAAAAAATTAATAAGTTGATTTTAAAAGGTTAATAAATTAATTTTGAAAAATTAGTAGTAGTTACTTTTGAAATGTTAATTTTCAAAAGTAACTTTTTAGAAAAATAAATAATTTCAAACATGCACTTACTATAAACGTGAAGATAAGTTTGTTAAGTTAATCAAACAATGTGCACATAAGGTGCATCTCTAGGATTACTTATTTTCCTCAAAAGCAACTCCAACTTTCAAAATCAATTTATAAACTTTTAAAATCAACTTATTAATTTTTTCTCACACATACTCATTAACTTATTAATTTTTCAAAAAGTAATAAATCAAAAACTAAGTTCCCAAACATGGCCCAAATGATTATTATATCTATAACTTTTGGTCTCTAAAATTAATTTAAAAGTTAGTTTAAATTTAATCAATTGCAAAAAAATGAGAGAATTTATTGCCAGGGACCAAACATGCAATGATTTTAAAAATGTTTGGACTATCTTTATAGTTTTTTAAAGTTTGGAAACCAAATATACAATTTGGTTAAATCATATGGATCATTTATGTAATTTTCTTTTTCTTTATCATATAGTATATGTATAATAATCATTTTGGCCATGTTTGGGAAACTTAGTTTTTGATTTATTAACTTTTGAAAAAAATAATAAGTTAATAAGTATGTGTGAGAAAATATTAACTCGTTCGGCAATTTTCAAAGTCTAGAGACCAATATATGCATTTTTTTCTAAAAAAAGATTGGAGGGTTTTGCTTGATGACTTCCGGCTAACTCTAAGTTTGTATTTTCCGTCTCTCTCTTATTAAATGATTTTAAATAGTAAACTAAATAATAATATCTAAATAATATTATGTGTTATCTTAAAATATAATTTTATAATTTCTAACTTTTATTATTTATAATTATAAATTTTTAGATATATTTTATTTTTTATTTCACCAATGTTTAAGCAAATATCACAGATAACATATAAAACATTTATAAACTAATGATTTTAACATGTTAAATTTATTTCTTTCATGTACTATATGAGTTTCTAACCTAGTTAGTCTATGACATATTTTTTATTAGTGAAATGTCGGTTTCACTTTAAGAAGGACAACTAGGATTTACGTATTTTGAATATCTATTTGTATAATTGGTTTAAACCGGTTAACTTGGTTAAACCGAAATCGAACCATAATTTTCACTAAATCGGTTATGGCTGCTTAGACAAACTATTGTTTAAGTCTTCGGTGTGGTTTCTTTTATGATTCGATTACTTGCTCACTATCAAAGTAATATCTATCTTCATCTCACCCTTCTTGTACTCTTATCAATAATTCAATGTGTGTAAGATTTTTAATGCATACTCTTATGTATTTTGTAATAAAAGAAAAAGAAAAGATAACTAAAAAATAAATGATCTTTTTTTTCGAACAGCAGAAAGGGACTTATCTATATATTCGTGTATGCATCCATTCAATGAATCTATCAACATTGGATGTAATGCCAAAGATTTTTGTCCACATAGCCATGTTGGCAGTTGCCGTGAAGAAACACAACTTTGATGCAATAAATGACGCAAAATTGACTTATAACAATTTAGTTTTCACTTTATTCAAATATATTATTATATATATAGAAGTAAGCCAGTGTACTATAGATGAACATATCAGTAGTATCATTTATTTTTTTGTCATCCATTACTCTTTCTTTCCCCCTTCTATTTTATTGTTTTATAATTTATTCAAAGGATATCAATATCAGTAAACAATATAATATATGCTGAATAAATAACAATAACAATATAATACATGCACACAAGTGGTTTTAGATAGACATGGTCATTGACTCATATGGGTCCTATGGTACCATTAAATTGTTTTAGGTTGCCAAGTGAATTTCACGAAAAATCATGACAAGCGAATGAACACGAACACTATCAACTAACAGCTTTACAACAAAACAAAAAAAACAAAAACCGTCTACGATTCATGGTTCATCAACATACAAACAGTACAACTCGAGTTTTCGAGGTGTTACCCAACACCAAAATCCATTTATAAGCATCTTAACCAGTTATTTATCAAATTTCTACTCTTCTTACCTACTTCTGAGACTAACATTTAGCATACTTCATATGATATGATGCTTTCACAGGTAAAACATCAGTTACCTTCATCACCAGATTTCAAGTAAAGAGTCTCGCCGCCTTCACCATTGCCTCGGCCTTCAGTGGTGGGCACAGAAAGCCCGATATCTTGCTTACGGGAGAAGTCAGGGAACCCTCCTATACCTAGATTATGCCCACCATTGCCGCTAACGGCAGTTGGGCTGTCACTATGTAGCATATGAAGCCCGCTGCTTCCACCACCATTGCCACCACTAGAGTTCATTCCTAGCTGGCTGTGAATGGCGGCCTGCTGCTGTAGCGACGAGTACTGCTGCTGGCTGTAGAGCATAGACGAACGCGCAGCCATGAGTGCTTGTGGTGACATTTGTTGAGCTTGTTGGTGCTGCTGCATGTAGTGACTGCCTGGCTGCATCATCCCGCCAAGCGCGTACTGCATTTCAATCACACAATTAGCAATTTCAGTCTTTCAGATACTTCAATAATAATCTAGTTAGCTAATAATACAATGGCTAAGAGGTTTTATACGATAAAAATATACATTTTAGGCAAGGTTTGGCCCGTTCTAGTCTTAATTAACTTCTGATTCTACCCATTTGACCCATTACAGATGAAACATGATGTTCCCAACTCTAATGTTGATAGTTAATTATTTACCTGGGAATGGACAGCAGGCGCCTGCGGTTGAGAATCAGCGATTGCAGCAAGATACATAAGGTTCCTTTGAAGCTTTGCTTGATTTCTACCATAATAAGATCACAAGCAATTCAATGAAAAACAGAAATATTAGCATATAAATAGCCACCAGATATGGAGTCTTTATGAAAAACTTCAAGAGAAACGAATAAACGTAAGAACTGAAAGCACTCACTCTGCACATTCGGTTATTTTCCCCGAGTTTTGGCTCTCAACTATTTTCAGAATCAGAGATTTGTTCTCATCAAGATACTGCACATGCCAACAATCGTTTACGAAAAAGATTTCACATTCATTTCATAATGTTCACTATAAAAAATAATGTGTCAAATATGATTACAAAAGTCATAATATTACATAACATGTTCTGACTATCTTATTAAAATATCCTTGAAGGTAAAATGTACACACAACCCTAGTACACCTGTCAAAAGCAATAGTGAGTCATTTAGCCATACAAAGATGGGGCATGTACCCTTATTCTCCCACCCTTGAATTATTTTGCCCAATCTGTAACATATGATCACCTTTTTCCCCTACAGAAGATGGGACTCATACCCCAATGGGCCATGGTTCTTCAATTCAAGGGGGGCCTGTTTGATAACTGTTTAAAATATACATTATATTTAATTAAGCTAACATAGTTTGACTACTTATAAATAATAAAGATGTGATATATAAGCGGTCCGTATGCAACCCATTTATGGTTTCGACTTCCTTAGCATTTTTATCTGTTATCCAACCCGTCCAAAGAACTAGTTTTTTACATTTTCCATAAGTTCAGCAATGGTCATCCTATCGAAAAACCCTAAACACTAAGGCAAACCTGGTGAACTAATGCTGTAAACCACATTATGAAACAACCACAAACACTAATCAAGACCAAGGTAACCACATAAAGACCCTCTAGCATTACCTAATCACCTACATCAAGACCTAAAAGCGTCAAAGATCGAGGCCTTAAACCGCCAGTAACATCTATAATCACTAATCAAACCAAGGTACACCCATGATCAAAAACTTCATCTACATGACTTCACTCCATAAGTTTTAAGCAACCACTACAAGTTTGATGATCTCCATGCACTTATAGTTCCCAGGTCTACCAGTAGATCAGCATCTGAAGCTGAAAGATTGATCTGTACAACACAATCTGATACGATTCTACCCTACTAAACAATAGTCAAATACTAGGTCTAGTACACAATTAATTTAGAATCTATCATGTTTTATCAGTATAATAATATCCTGATTAAATAATTAAAATCTGCATATAAAACTAGCAAGATGCCTGGATAGCTAAAGGCCAACACACAAATCAATAGGCATCGATTAGCATGCGCATGCACAGATATTAATGAAAATAAAGAATGTTTAATGCAGAATCTAACTCACAGATTACCAAGATATTACATAATAATATATTCCCAAAACCAAATATTTTAAAGACAATTTCCCAGATGATTTAAACAAGATATATACATGGGATATACTAGTTTTTAAATAAAGTTTTAATTTTTTGTAGTTCTTTAGTTAAAGTATGCATGAACACACAAATTAAAACCACAAACAACGAAAAATAATAAAGTTATTGTGAGCAAATCTGCAAAAGAAAGTTTTATCAGTGAAGGGAACCTGTTGCAGATGATGAAACAAGCAAGTAAAAGCCAAAAAGATAAAGGGAAGACAAAAAGATCAAAGTAGAAGTTGAACACACATGAAGTGAAGTCTTTAAGTGTGTGTTGTGTGTGAGAGAGAATTGAAAGTAAAAGAATATGAAAGACTCATGAAGGATTTGAGAAATTAAAAGCTAAAACTAACCTGTTGAATGTGATCAGTAGTAACGCTATTAGTGGGATAATAAGCTGCCATCATGGGCTGCATCTGCATCAGGTGCTGCTGCATTATGTTTGTATATATATATCTCTATCTTTTTATATGTATGATACAATGTGTATGTATATAAATGTGTTTCTATCTGACTGTAGAACAGGTGGAAGAAGAGAGAAATGAAGGCAGGGTGAAAAGGGCAAAGAGGGAAATTGTGTAGGCTCCACAAGAACTGTTTTGTTTTTTGTTACAGTGAGTTTATAGATCAAATCAGTTGTTAGTCAAGATTAGATGGGACACTTAAGAACCCTAAAACCACAGAGATTAAAGGTTGATGATAGATGGATGGATGGATAGCAGAAGATTGATCAAAGAAAACAAAAAAAGCAGCAGGCTTTTGATCAGTGTACTATCCCTTCTTGTTTATATAGCTGGATGATGGTGGAATATATAACAGAGAGAAAGAGAGAGAGGGTTCACTTTAGGGTTTTCAAAGCTTCAGAAATATTTTATTTTAATTAATTACATAAATATTCACTTGTAATAGAGAGACGTGATATTATTATTTTTAACGGTAAATACACGATCTTGTTTTGTATTACATGGTGTAAAAAGTAGTAAGAAGCTCGGGTAATAAGCAAGTAGGTCGTTTGTGTTTTAACCCATGATTTGTAGTTTAACTGGTTAAAGTAATGTATTACGTATTTATAACATGTAAATATAGAAATGTTATGGTACGTTTAAGTCTCGCTTCAAGTAAAATATTCAAAGTTGAGCTAGTGAATTTTTTTCTAAGGTTGAGGATGCATTTCCGACTAAAAAAACCAATAGATGTGTTCGATTAAAATAAGACATATTATTCGAAAACAGGGTCGTATAAAAAAGAAAAAGCTAGTTTGTGTTTGAGCGGGGTGGTGCGTAGGATACGTGTCAGGAAGAAGCACCTCGAGTTCTGGGTTAACCACAGGCTCAGAGTTACTTTGGGGAGTGTGTACATATATGCCCTATCTCTCTATGATTTAATACTTACCTCACGTGATTGATGATGACACTAGCTCTTTTATACATTTCACCTTTTATATATTCTTACAAAATAATTAATAATATTGTATATGGGTTGTTTATAATATATAAATTTTAAAAGCAGTATTCGTTTTCATATTTGCTTCAGCTTGCGTGCCATATTGTTACACGATAATAATATAGAGAAACGTATGAAAATAGTATGTGGATGTACAAACATGTTTTTTATACATGCACAGCCTTAAATATATATATTTTATAGAATTAACACTTAGGGTAGAGGTGCACAAAACGGTCGGGCCGGTAACTGATTCGGTTCGAAGCAGGTTTGGTTTGTGGTAAGGTTGAAACGAACTGAACGTTCAGTGAATAGTTCGTGAACCGTTCAGCGGAAATTTCATTTATGTTTGTTCATTTAGTAAATGAACGAACATGAACAAGAAAAAATTTGTTCGTTTAGTTAAATGAACGAACATAGATACAAGTCATGTTCGTTCATTTATTTTCGTTAATATCCGTTCGTAAATATTCGTTAATATGTTTGTTTATATTCTTAACTTTTTTAGTATTTTATGACAATTACATCAAGTGTTAACATGTTTATTATTTTGCGAAACAGCATCATATATTTAGCGTTAAAAAAAGATTATTATTGATTATTCATGTTCATTCGTCTCTTTTTACCTCTTTGATTTTTCTTTTTCAAGTGATGTAGGCACGTGGCCTTGAAGGTAAGAGATTGCATTTAATAGGGGGTTTTGTGGAAAGTAACTGATAGTGAAGGGACTAAAAGGAGAAAATATATTTTAGATTTTAGGTTTTCGGACCATGGATTTGATATCTTTCTTTTATCTACGCTATTGATGTCATCCCCTACTATTATTACACCTTTTCTTTTCGAAGCTTGTATCCCACGCGCTTTTGTTTCTCACGCGCTCTTTATGACACGTGCTGCCAGGCTGGACATATATACTTCTGTTTTAATATCTTACTTTATTAAGGCATCCTTAAAAATATTTGATTATGTTTTTTATATTATATAAAGTAGTTTTAAATGTTTTGAGTGAATAAGAGAGAAAATGTTACTGTTCATCGATATATTTAAGAAATTAGTGTTTAATTTTTATAATTTTTTAAATATTTTTGAAAGTGGTTGTGAGTGTAGGAGAAGGAAAAAGTAATGATAAGAATATAAAAAGTATTATTTAATTGAAAATAAGAGAAAAAATGTAATGATTTTTAGTACAATTATATGAATAAAGATGTGGAATCCACTATTAATGCTCTAAGTGAAATTAGCTTAAATCCACCCATGTTCATACTACGTTCAACTAATTAACTAGATCATCCTTTCCGAGAGTCAAATTAACCGAAATAGTCAAATGGCCGGTTATGAGAATGTAAAACCGAAACATTTACAAGTTCGGCGTTACCTTATAAGAGAACTCACATTCCCTTCTCTGTTTTGTTTTCATCTCCAGATTATAGAAAAAATAGTTAAAACAACTATACATCTCATTCTTTATTTTGTTCTACATCTCTAAATTATATAATAGAGAGTAATAGTAACTTTTTATATTTGATAGCTTACTATTCATACTCTTTAAATTTTGTTATGCCTATGTAAAAAAAAAAAAATAATAATAAAATAAATGTATATGTGTAAGATGATGATAGAGTTGGTAATATTGTTGTTGTTTTCCTTTGTATTGTATTGTATTGTTGGGGTTTTAGCTACTCGCTAGCCTACTTTCTTCTTGTCGTCTAAAAAAAGTTGGTGAATGGGATGTGAGGGGTTTTTAAAAAGTAAACAAAACTTAGAGATAAATGTTGTTTTAGAGATAAATGTTGTTTTTATTTAAATAGAAGAGATGGGGATACACAAGTATATTTGGTTGATCTTAGTTTACTTTTACAAATTGATGCATGAATTCCATTGTCCACCATTCTTACTTGACATGGAAGATATGAATCAAATGTGTTCCTTGTACTTTGTCTTTTAGACTCTGGCAGAATGCTTCTACTCCACTATTTCCATGTGACTTGTTAGCTAAAGCATAAACTTCAAAATGTTTGCAGAATTTTACTCCATCGCTAACGTTTTTTATTCTTTACTTATGCGGGAATATAGAATCCAGGGAAAGTAACTTTTTACATTACAAATAAAGTTAAAAATTTTTAAAAATATTAAAATTTCTTGATTTCTTTTAGTGAAATATGTTGGGTTAATCTTGTTTGTTCACCGGTCATACGGGTCACGGGTCAAAGAAATGGGTTATTGTTACTTGGTATTTGGATTCTGTTGAATAGGTAGTGGCTAGAATAAAGGGTTTTTACCCACATTTTGGAAGCCCACGTTTAAAGTCAATAGTTTGGTTTTTCTTTGTTTGACTCCATATTTTATGGTAGTCGTTTGTTATTTTCGTTAGTCATTTGTATGGCTATTTAAAGCCTTTAGTGTTAACGAATAAAGAGAGTTTTTCTTCTGTAAATTACTCCCACATATATACGTGAGTGTGTACTGTGTGTATGTGTTTTCAAGGGGCCTGAACCAACAAAATACTTGTTAGCAAATTACTCAAAATAAACAATATGGTAGCAAATTACTTGCTACAATGTGAGATACTTGTATGTGAGATATTTTTAGTAATTTTATGCTTAAATTTTTTGGTATGCAAAAGAGTAAATTTTCATAGGTTCTCTATAACAGTACTACAGTAGGACACCATTACACCAAGTACAATGTTTTCTACCACCACAAACAAATTGTTAATTTAAAAACACTAAAATCAAACAAGATAGTTACAGTCGTTCACTGGTATCAAAATCAAAATCAACTCTAATTGTACAAACAAAACCATTTCCATTTGAGCCTCATTTCAAAACTTGTGAACCCTTTAGATTCCAATGAACTAACCATGTGTACTCTATAGTCTAATGGCCTTTCCGACGGCCACCTTTCTTTCCGCGGTTCTTTTTCCCACCCTTCTTCTTGCCGCCTTTACCAAACCCATGGCCGCCAGACCCTCCACCAAAACCATGGCTACTAGAACCACCACCAAACCCATGACTTCTGGAGCCACCATGGTCACCAGAAGCCCCATTAGATTTCAACAAATCTTTAACGTCAAGTACACCATTTCTAAAACGTCCAGCAGTTGACATCAGTACTCTGTCCTCGGGTTTATGCGAGGCAGATGCCTGTTTGCTACGGTTCCCACGCTTCCCTCCGACTTGTCCAAGTAAGATATTCT
The DNA here is from genome assembly GCA_025215565.1 of Flaveria ramosissima. Classification (NCBI taxonomy): domain Eukaryota; kingdom Viridiplantae; phylum Streptophyta; class Magnoliopsida; order Asterales; family Asteraceae; genus Flaveria; species Flaveria ramosissima. The sequence continues at coordinate 80,940,898 of CM046029.1, read as the reverse complement.
GTTAAAAAACAATGTTGGCAACTTCAGTTACACTAAAGAAGAATTGTAACCAAAAAGGAGGTATTATAAGAGAAACTTAAGAACCTCTTGTAACATCTTTTGATCCCTTTCTTTCTGGTTTTTCATTGCTACTCGCGCTACACTTAAAGGCAGTCTCTGCTTCTTGGGAGGCTATGACATTATAACAAATTAAATAAAAATATTTCATGGTCTAATTCTTAGCAAATTTTATAATAAAAGTTACTCTTATTCTTATATAATCTCACCTTCCCACCAAGAGATACTACTTTCTTGTTTTCCAAAGCCTTTTTCTCTTTCCATGTCATATGAGTTGGGCCTGAATGCATATATATGCAAAAAAAAAAAATCAAATTATAGTTATTAATAACATGACTTTCACTGAAGATATATGCTTCTCATTAAATCAATACAACATTGACACAAAGAGCTGGCCTGAGGGATGGGCTCGTTGTGGGATTTAACCCAACACCTTACATCACAAGCTGACGACAACCATGCACTACCAAAACTCCATTGTGTCTTTCTGATTGTTTTTCATTTGAAATTATTGTGTCTTTCTGATCTAAAGTTTCAAATTCTGATATTCTTTAAGGTGAACAAAGAAACAAATCATTACCCATATACTCGATATCTCTCAATATCGATTTCAGTTCCATCCTGGTGGCTTTCATGTCCATGTATGTTGAAGTTCCTTCCATTTTGTTTCCTTGCTTTCGCTTATCCATTTTCATCGAGTTCAGTCTGACCGACAATAAGAGAAGAGCATAGACATGTTTGTCAACAAAAGTGTACTTCAAAGAAACACGTAATAACACAAACCGATTCTAAACATTCGAGAAAATTGCTTAACATTCATGACTTACTCATTTCATATGTAAAAGAACTACAACTTCAATCAACTTAAGAGATAAGCACATCAAAGTATCACTTGTAAAAATACAACCCTTAGACCACAATTTTCACATTTTATTTTTAGATAGTTCGAGTTTTATAATTGGGCCCTTTTCCATACAATTTAATAATTTTCCTTATGATCCCAACACGAGGAATATGATAAAATTAGCACGAGGGCACTAAAAATCAGTCCTAATTCAATAAATATTGTAAGAAGATTGCAAGAATGATCCCAATAATTGATTTAAACACATCTAACAATTATCAGTAAGAAACTATTAGTCACAAAAGGGTGATCAAACCACATGAAATCAGGTAGGAGTTCCTTCACATTCTGCTTGAAAATACTACTCACAGATGCACATGTTGAAGTCACTTTTACATACCAACATTAAGCACTACTTGATATCCCAAAAATTGCAATCACCAAAGATTCACACATTGGGGAAATCACTTTAACATACCGAAATTAAGCAGCAATCTCACTCAAATGAATTTGCTAATCATATCATTCAAGATTTAAAGCAACACTAATGTCTAGGTCATAAAATTCTCAACTATGAACACAAGTGCAAAAAGATTGCCATGATTAATCAAAAGTTTGCATCTTTATCTAAAAAAACCTTATTGATTTCGTAATTTTTGAATGTAACTAGAAATACCTAAATTGACAATTTAAACAAGTTAGTTGTCTACCATCTTCCTCAATTCAATCCCTTAGTATGACAATACATAAAGAAACTAATTTAGAAAAACTAACCTTGAATCTTGAAAGCTTAATCGTTAAAAACTTCTATAGGCCGCCGGTCGCCGGGTTATTGGCAGCCACCAGCACAGGGCGGCAGATCGGTGTGGGGGGATGGCAGCCTGGAGAACGATGGTGGAAATTAGGGCTAGGGTTTTTAAATAGTCCTAAATAAGGGTAAATTGGTAAATTTACTAATTGAATATCAGATAAAAGAGTAAATTACGCTTTTAGTCCCTGTGGTTTGGTGGTTATAACGTTTTTCATTCAATAGTTTAAAAACGCCCGGTTTAACCACTGTGGTTTAAAATTTGTCACAATTAGGTCCAAACCGTTAACTCCATCCAATTTCTTAGTTAGATTTTTATAAAAAGACAAAAATACCCTTGGACTAAAAGTGTTATTATATTACAACCTAACCCCATTTTTTTTCTTGTTTGAACACATCTAAACCACCTCCACCACTACCACCACTCGCCGGCAACGGTATAGCCATCACCCACCACTCTTCGGCAACCACACCGCCACTACCCAACACTTGTCGGCAACCACCACCGGCACTCGCTTAAGATTTAAACCAAACCCTAACCCCACCCGTTTCCTCTTTGTCTAGACTACATCGTTACTCCCTCAGCCGACCTCGACTAACCAACCTCGCTTACAATCGGTGGTCAGCGACCCGAAACCACCTTCAAAATGCCTGTAATCGTGTTAGAAACCTAGCGGATTCACCTGATTTTACCATAACAGATGTGAAATCGTTGGTGGTCGGCGGCCTCCACTGCCCAATCGCGGTGGTGCGGTGGTTGCAGTTTGGGGTTGTCGGCCAAAGTTGAGAAGTAACAGATCTAAATCACTTCCATCACACACACACACACACACACACAGAGAGAGAGATACAGAGATACAGAGACAGAGTCAGAGAGAAGGGAAGATAAAAGAGGATATGGTAGTGGTGGATATAGGGATGGTGGTGGTGGTGGTGGTGTGACGATGATTGTGGTTACTTAGGCTTGAGTTAAAATGGTGGTGGTGTGATGAAGATGGTAATGGTGATGGTGTGGTCATGGGTTTAATGCTAACGATTTGGATGAGCGAGGCTGCCGATGGTGGTGGTGGTAGTGTGTGGTGGTGCCTGTGAGGTGGTCGTGGTGGTTTGGCAGTGGGTGCGGTGGTTGTGTGGCGTTGTCTGTGAGGTGGTCGTGTGGTGTGACGGCGGGTGCGGTGATTATGTGTCGATGATTGTGGTGATTTTTAAAGAGAGATAGAGAATAGAAACAAAGAGAGTAAGGAGAGAGGGAGAGAGAGTGTGTGTGTGTGCGTGTGTGTCTATATATATATATATATGTCTATCAATATTAAAGTAACAATTTTAGTCCAAGGGTATTTTTGTCTTTTTACATACACTTAACGAAATAAATGGATGGAAGTTAGTGACTCGGACTTAATTGTGACAAATTTTAAACCACAGTGGTTAAACCGGGTGTTTTTAAACTATTGGATGAAAAGCGTTATAACCACTAAACCACAGGGACTAAAAGCGTAATTTACTCTAGATAAAAAAAACTGCAAACTTGCAGATAACTAGGGTGGAACCCGCGACCTCTTCCTATTTATACGCGCATTGAAGCAGTAAACCAGGAACATATTTTAGTTTCAATGTGAACGTGAAAATACTATAGGGTTCATCTCCTGAAAAATTATGGGTTAAAAATTCGGTATTATCACGGTACACAACCGGCTCAAAAATCAATTGGGTCACTTGACCCCCTGTCCTCGGCATAGTTCTGCCCCTGACTCTAAACCCCTTAACGCCGTATCTTAAAAAATAATAACCTTAATTGAGGTACGATTCATCAAATAGTAATAATAATAACAATTTATTAGTTTCTTAAAACAATACAAATTAAATTAAACTGTGATACAAAAAAATAAAATCGATGACCTGAAAACGTTTGGAACTCGACCGAACGGGGTGTGTTCCACCCATAATATTGTGTGGGTTGCTTGGCTTTTATGTTTGAGAGTGAAATGTATAAAAATTAAAGTGTGTACTAGTGTATATGACTGGTATTTATTTATGTGTAAAGATTATTAATTGTTGTTATATAGTGGTAAAGGATGTAAATAAAAATTCGCCAACAATCAGTTAGAGTATACTACACGATCTAATATAACCCAAAGTCAACTTATTTATTTATAAATAGATCATATTTGTATGAAAGTCACACAATGCATGTAAGTGAAATCGTGTATTGATCCTCATAGCTCATGTGACCACTAATAACTAGTAAATGAACCACATGGGTAGGAAATATTATTTCAATCCATCGTTGAAGAAGTCAAGAAGTCTTGTGCATCATGTCTACGGTAAAAATCAAATAAATTTTAAATTTTTTGAAGATCTAGGTTACTACTATCATCAAGTATAAGTGAAAGTAGCAAACCTAGTACTTCAAAGCTTTGTTCGCGCTGGTTTGGGAGGGTGTCACGTCAACACGAGTCTGATTAATACAATCTTACCCTCTATTTTTTGTAAGAGGTTGTTTTCACTATTCGAATTATTAACCTCCTGATCAGATGACAACAACTTTACTATTGTTTCAAAGTTTGTTCTTTAAACCGAAAATAAAAAGGTAAATTGAAAAATGCCAAGTGTCAATTTAATATCTTATTTGACTTGTATATAAAAACAAATATAGTTTATATAATAATGGGGTTTGAATGATTCAAACTTCTAAGTAGAAACAAAAAAATAATTAGACTTCACTCCAAAAATCCATCTCTTTCAAAATATGTGTATATAAATACATACATTCTTAGAATACGATGTATATCTCAAACATTGTGTGATTACTCATTAGTGAATATGAGATCAACGAGTGTCATTGTTTTCTTTTTGGCTATCTTCTTTGCAGTTGTCATCATTTCTTCTATGGCTGCAAATCTGCAAGCAAAAGGAGGGCTGCAACACAATCGTGCGAGCAGCTGGGGCGGTAGTTGGAGATGTTGGGGTCACTGGATATGTGATCGGAGAAGAGGTCATTTTTCTTTGTAAAAAGCTATAATTTCTTGAAAATACAAATCAGTTATTAATCTTGTTCTTGTGTTTGCTCATATTCATGTTTTCAAGATTATTCAGTAGAAACTACTAGAATTTATACTCACACACATATACATAGACAAAGCTGGCAATTTATAACATAACCTGTTGACACAATAATGTTTTTATACTCACACACATATACATAGACAAAGCTAGATAGGGTTAATGTTTGTGGTAAATGGTTCTGGGTCATAAGTAGGATGTTAATGAAAAGGGTTCAACATGCTTAATACGTGTATGACATGCATAACACAATTCAACTTATCATGTGTAATAGACTACTTATAAAATATTTATCGAAACAACGTGGTTTTATCGTGTTAGTTATGACATTTTTAATGTGCTTAGCGCAAATCGTGAGAGTTATTGTCTTAAGCATGTCGTTCCATACGTGTTTTTGAAGCATTTATATTTAATTTTGTTTAAATCATGTGACAGGTCATATCACTCATATTGTTGATCTGGTTGTCTTTAATCGCGTTAAACATGTCATGTAGTCACTTATAAACATGCTCGTGTTATTGTAAAGAAAATGATATGTTAGTTAAACCTATTGTGTTTGAGTTCACCATTCATGTTAAATGTGTCAACTAGTGTTTGACCCGTTTAACACAACAACATGGATTCATCCACAAAGGTATATATATGTGTTTATGGATTCATTTTGCTCACAATTTTCTCTGTGCTAACAGTAGACCCACATTGGTAAGAGCACCACCACCAGATGGCGGGCACATGCTACCGACGACATGAAGGGCCAATTGTTCGCAGGGATAAACGATTATCGAAAGTCTTATTAACAATGTTGTATAGCTTACATTAAGAGAGATCAATGTACTTTAATATGTACTTTTTTAGAATAATTAATAAGGACTGTTATGTGTTATGAATAATACAAATGTAAAATGAGTACATTTCATATTCCTTTTATTGAATAAATGTTAGTTTATTTAACTTTTTTAGTCTCATTTTCCAAAATGTACATTTTTATATGTCATTGTTCATGCATTTTAAAAATAACATACATTATGTTGTTGAAGTTACTACACACATACATGATACATCCTAAAACTTAAATAAACATTGAAATTGTATTAAATTTAACATGAATCATTGTGAGCTTGGTAGCCATTATATCTTCAAAACAAAAGTTGTTAGGCGACCATTTACAATTCTCAAACAAGCCACAAATGGTAAGACCACTATAAACAAACAAAATCTCTTAGTCTTTTTTTGCTATGAACAAAGGGTGAAACGATGCAAATGCTTAGGTGGGTGTTTGCATAGCATCGAGACAACAAAACCATTTATCTGTACATGAGACTGATGTAGGTCTTGAGATCCAAGATTGACAAGGATAGCGTGAATCAAAACCAATTGCGTTGTTTAAGGCTGGGGATGTCATTGTGGTATACATCCACTTGGCATGAATGATTTAGAACGACAAAAAGTTAGAGATGTATTCCTATCAGTACCACTGTAACACATGATAAGACTTTGTTTTGTCGCTTCATATCGTTCTTTCATTGCTCTTTCTCCAAATTACCATTTCTAACCCCGCCACATATATATACATATATATATATATATATATATATATACATATATATATAGGGGAGAGTTCCAATAAAAACCATGTTTTATTAGAAAACTAAGAAAACCATTAATCCACCATTGATTTGTGTAATCTATGGTTGAGATCACACAATGGCAAGATTGTAAATAAATGGTAGTTAAGAGATTTATTAATAAGGTTATAAGGGTATTATACGTAAAACATATTTATAAAGATATAGAAACTTTCATTTTTAGTTAATATAAACCCTAAAATCTCTCTCTCTCTCTCTCTCTCTTATTTCTTTTAATTTTTAAAACTAGATGCATGTATGTGTAAAAAAAGTTACGTATGATCTTAACATTCAATAGACCTTAATGTTTTATCAACTTGGTAGTTGTGGTAACTAAGATACATACACGTATCACTACCTTTATATAATATAACTTAACTTAATTTATGTACTATACATATGTGATAGGGGGTGTTACGTATATGTAACAAGAGTGTTACGTATATGTAACAACGATACAAAATGTCCGTCTTGTAACAACGATACAAAATGTCCGTCTTGTTTATTTTGTTCTTCATGAACCTGATACCATTTTTGTATCTTGTTGATCTTCATCTTCATAGTTATCATACTTACATATAAGTACGTCATGAGTGGGTACATATGTGTATCATATCCGGATACCCATTTTCCATCATCTTCATCGCCATCTTCATTAGGGTTACATATAACTAAATGTGTTCATCATCATCTCTTATTCTTCATCTTGATGTTACTAGTTCTATCCATATTACTTTTATACAGATGAAATCAAGTTGCAATCATCATCAGATATTTTTTTCTACTGATGAAATCATGTTGCAATTATCAATAGCGATGGATAACATGTAGTGGATTATATAATTGTCAATATAAACACAAAAAGTAGAAAAGATGAACAAGGAAAAATATTAGCTTCTTGAACATAATTTTGAACATAATAATGTACATTATTTGCATTTCCTTGTTATAAATATATTACATTTCATATGATTGAAATATATGTAACACTTTAAGTTACATATATGTAAGTCAAACCAGTTACATTTACATAACCCGTAGTTCACATATGTGACTATGCGTTACGTATACGTACCTTGTCATTTTGCATGTCAATGTTCTTCCATTTGGTGAGCCACTTACATATACGTAACTTCAACTACAAACCCAAAATCAAGCAAAACTAGATCAACCCAATTACATCATCGTTCTATTATCTTCAATGGCGCACTTACATATACGTATCATCATCGATTCCTTCAGAAGATAACATCTTCTTCTATTATCTGATTACGTATACGTAAGGTATATACGTAATCATCATCATCATTATCATCGTTCTTCAGAGCTTCATCATCATCATCATCACCATCTAGTTCATCAAGGTATGAATGTTCATCAGCATGGTGCTTATCATCATTGTTGTCATCTTCATCGATTTCTTCACCTATCCTTCAACGCAAAACTATACTTGTCATACCTTTGCTACCCTCACACCTTCACCTTTCTATCATCTTTAGATGCTTGAATCAGGTCACTCATTACCTTCACCTCTAATGTCGACGGAGAAGGACATAGCCCAATAAAAAATACGATGATGAAACCCTAGAGAAATGATGGTGATATATTGCAGGGGATTGTGATGGAAGAGAATAAAAAAATCTCAGAAGATTATGTTAATTAATTCAAAATTGATTTAGAGAAAAATTAGGGATTTAGTCAACCTAGTGGAATATATCATAAATAACTAATTTCTAAATTTACTAAAATACCCTTTTAATTAAAATAAAAACAAAATTTTTAAAAAATATATGATTGGTTGATGATGGTTTTTATGGTTTTCATTTATAATCTTGGTTTTCATTTGATCTCTCCTCTATATATATATATATACATATATATATACATATATATATTATATATATAATATATATATATGTATATATATGTATATATATATGTATATATATACAGGGCGGAACTATGGCATAGCGTACGGGGTCAAGCGACCCCATTGATTTTTGAACCGATAGTATAACATATAATACCAAACTTTTTAGTGAACCCATAGTTTTTCAGTAAGTGAACCCATTATTATTTTTAGATTCATTTTATTACTCACATAAGCTTCATGCTTCACTGGTAAACGGGCGTGGGGAGTATAGAAGAGGTCGCGAGTTCGATTCTTGTAGACTACAAATCTGCAACTTTTTTTCTCACTTTTTATTTATTAAAATTACTCTTACTCGAATAACACAAAATATAACCCTAACCCCAATTACACCTTCCCACCATCGACATTCCACCAAGACCCTCACAGCAAAATGCCCCCCGTCGTTGGCTGCTCCAGAGTCCAGCCTGCGGCCTCCCCCTGCCCCTTGCTGCAATTGATTTTGTTTTGGATTTGTGATGTTTCTATTTGAATCTTGAAAGGTTAGTTTTCTTTATTGTTTATTCAAAATCCAAACCCTTTGGTGTTTTCATTGTTAGACTTGACTTATTTCACTTATTTGTTAGTTATTTATTTGTTGAATTTGATATTTAAAAATCTACAATCTATAATTTGTTTGTTAATTTGGGTATTAGAAATCTAGAATTCGTAATTTGTATTTTGATTTGGGTAAGAAATCTAGAACTATAAATTGTTTGTTAATTTGGGTATTTAGAAATCTATAATCTATAATTTGTTTTTTGATTTGGGTATTTGAAAATCTAGAATCTAGTTAATTTGTCTGTTAATCGGGTATTTCACTATATTAGAACCTATAATGTAAGTCATAAAGTTTTCCAATAGCATTTTCATGAAGTTTTCCAATAGCATATCGTGCCACTAAGCCACCCAGTGAACAATAACTTTATCAGGAAACATCTTCACAAATTGCTTAGCAGCATATCCCTAATCTGAAGCACTGCACACAAAAAACAGAACTATAGGGCAAATGAAGATCTTACAGATGTAGAATCCTTATTATATTCTATCTCATAACAAATTCAAGGATGATCACAATACAAATCAATGCACTTGCACCATCTTGCTGTCAGCATTTTGGTCGAATCATTTGAATTATGGGGCAAATAGATATGAATTGCATTTGAGTTTTGTATTAGTACATCAAATCATATCTTGAATTAATACTATCTTTATAATTAGGGTTTCAGTGCCTGATATGCTATTTGGGTATTGTATTTGTGTTAACATTTCTAATGCAATTTAATTATATTCTAACTCGACCCGACCCGACCCGGTCGGACAACTGGAAAAATTTTATATTGTTACGTTGCAAAGTAAATCACTGAAAAATAGTGGCCCCATAAGAAAAAGTTCCTGGTTCCGTCACTGTATATATATGTGTGTGTGTGTGTGTGTTTTTTCTGTTATATTTTTATCTCTCTACCACCTCACTATCTTTCACCTTCCACTACAACCCCTTTCTATCATCCCATCTTCCCACAGCCTTACGTGGTTATCTAATAAAATGGAGAGAATATTATTATTTGATATATGTAACCTTATTTGTTTGATGAGACATCGCGCTATTGAAGTGTATTTAACCAATTATCTATAAAAAATCAAACATTAGTATGCTTACTTTTTTTAGAATAATTACTAATTTACCGCTATTAACCGGATATATTTATAAAATATAATAGACATTAGATGTTATTAATTAACGAAAAGCTAAAGTAATCTGAAACTTAAGAAAACTTGAAAACAATCTTAAAAAAACTGAAAAGAAAATAAGAAAGGTTAAAATTCATGTCGGGCACTTTATAAAAAGGACCCTTATATCATCACTCTTTTAATTTTATCTATTTCTAAAAAGTCTATAATATAAATTTAATGGAATTCATTGCTTGGTGTTTCTCATGTATTTGAAAATAATTGACAGGGTTTGGTTTTCCAAGAATGTGTGATAAAACGTGTCGAGTTGTGTTAAATTAGTCGAACATGATTTGACAAATTGAGAGTGACTGGTTAATTCAGACATAACATGTTTAACTAAACATGTCAATTTTTAAGCATCCACATACACAAACATGTTAACAAGCAAGTTACGCAAAACAACTCAATAACACAATTAAATGTAACCATTCAATAACACAAACGACACACCACGATTAATACGGTGAAGTATAAATAGTTTGATAGCACGAATCACACACGTGTTCAACAAGATTATTACAATGATTCACACAACACATCTAAGAAAGTAAAAGTACTTAAGGCAACGAAATAATATTACCAAATATCAATATCCATATTCAAATTATAAAATTAATATATCTTTTTATTTAAAAAACTATATACAAAACCATGTCATTTTGATTAACGAGTCACCAACATGTGTTAATTTACCAATCTAACAAATATACTAAATTAAACATGTTGTGTGTGTGGATCATAACGAGGGGTTTCTCTCCTTTTCTCACATACACGGGACCCCCCCCCCCCCCCCCCCCAGTCCAGCTCGCCTCGCCTCTCCGTTCTATTTGGCCTCCATCCATGCATGGCGGCTTCCATCGAGTACATACCACAGATGGTTTAAGTAATTCCAAACGAGTATTTTTCGTTAACGAAATTTGAACGTGAAATGATATATATGATTTTCTTATTAACAAGCTTTGATGACTTCTTCTTCAATCAAATACTTTTCTCAAAGGTTGCGTAACGAGAGATTGCCCTTAGACCATGACTTTTGTATGTGTGAACATGACAAGAAAACAATATTGGACTCGGAATTCAAACGATGTGCATCTATATTATAATGGGCTAGGACTTTGTAAACGGTGCCTCTTTTAGTAATTATATAATTTACTTTAAATCTCATACACCTGAAATCAATAAACAAAAACTAACAAAATTATTTCATTTAATTTTAAACACTATAAATATTAGTTTATAATTACGAAGGAGTGGGACTGCTTAAAGCGTCATTTCATCTCATCCCACAAGAAATGACGTAAGTAATAGTGTTGGCAGAAAAAACTATTTTTTTATCTTTTTTCTCCCATCTATGCATCATAAAAATTACTTAGTTTCAGTTTTTTCTAACAAAATTTTATATAGTTGTCGGAGCTTTTAAATTTGTATTTTTACAATGATAATAACAATATACAATATTACCAATACGTTGTTATCAACATATCACGAACATGCATGTTCTTTACGTGCATCTCCGCTTCCAGGACATGTTTGGTACATATATGAGATTAGCGATGTTTTAGCCCTGGTCTCCTGGTCTCGACTATTCAAAGTTCTATCCATTTCAACGATGCGCAGGCTGTACCATCGAAGAGTGTCATACTTTGCGAATGAGTATAACTTAATATAGTATCCAACTAATTCCTAATATGAAAAATACGTATTTGTGTGTTTTCTTGGAAGTTTGGTGCAAGTTGTGATAAAATATATTTGAATTAGGTTACATGCATTCATACGAAACTTAACACACATATATATACACACGTATATACACACATGCACTAAACCTCAACTCATGCCATTTGTGAAGATGAGATCACATGGAGTTATTGCTTTCTTCTTAGCTATTTTTGTTGTATTTGTTCTCTTATCGTCTGTGACGACAACTGTTCAAGCACGAGTAGGAGTAATGGTAACGCCAACTCCAGCACCGATGCCAACACGTCCGGATGGTAGGCGTTGGGGTGGTTGGCGCGGCTGGTGATACATGCTTTGCCATAAGAATTGTAATCTTTTGAAGGTAACAATAAAACATATGTAATTTCTTGATGTATGTAGTTTGATATTTTCTTCAACAAATAATTCTCTATTATTCAATTTAAGATTTGTAAATTTTGTCTACATTACTTCAATTCTTTGTACCAGCTATAACATTATTCATTATTGTTTTTTGGTTTAAAATGATGGTTATTGTTGTTTTTTTCCGTTATATTTTAATTTATCTTTCCATAAATAGTATTCATTGTATTATATTAATAATATATTAATAACATTTATTCATGCCAATGACTATCTCATCCGATGATGTAAAATAGATGTAAAATATATAAGTGATGGTTTATGATTCGTAGAGTTGATGGTCTTTTTTTAGCCAGGGCCTCAACGGGATATTATATAGTCTTGTTTTACAATCAGGTCTGATGAAGTAATCATATAATCCAGTGGTATATCAGTGTATAAAAAATAACAAAAAAGTTTATGGTATGTATATTTTGGTTTCGGAGTGTTGATCATTTGTAACAACTTTGATGGCACTTCATAGTTATATGAGGTATCATTTACATGCGTAAATGAGACACATCGACTCAAATTCGCCTATGCTCAAGCGCAAGTTGTTAAACTTAAGAGAGCTTGTAAAATAGTTTGTGATATGAATCTTTTGGTTTTGTGTGTTGTTTATTTGTAACAATTTGGTTGGCACTTCATAGTTATACGGGGTATCAATTAAATGTGTAAATGAGACATGTCGTGTCAAATTCGTTTGAGCAAATGAGATACGTTGAGTTAAATGCATCTAAACTCAAATGCGAGTAGTTAAATTTAATACTAATTTTTAAAGCACGAGCTCGATTCATAGTTTCTACTTCATCAAATTACAGTTGAATTTGTAGGGAAAAAGCAAGAACAAACTACTCCTAAGGGGAAAACAGAACATTGTCTGATCATTGATGAATGATGATGATGAAAACTGCCATTGTTGCTTCCTATCTAACCCCTAAATTCTGTGATTTCCGTCACTACCCACGTGCATTTTACTCAAATCTTCGTGAAGATAATGCTTTTGCTTACTCCGATTCTCCAACAAATCTAAAAGAAAGTTTACAAAAGTCAGCTTCTTGTTCCGGTGACCTTGCTGTAGGTGATGCATTACAGGTGTTCGACGAAATGCTTCAAAGAAGATCTCTTCCATCAATTCAAAATTTCACCAAAATAATGAACTTTATGGTCAAACAAAAGCATTATTCCACTGTTATTTCTATGATTCATCGATTAGGGTTATTGGGTGTCAACCCTTTGGTGAAGCATGATAGTTATGTGTTTAGCATTGCAATAAACTGTTATTGCCACTTAAAACAAGTGGGGTTTGGGTTTTCTGCATTAGGGAATGTTATAAAGCTGGGTTACCTGTTTGATCCTCCAATGTTCAACCCAATTATCCGCGGGCTATGTGGTGAAGGTAAACTGCATCAAGCAGTTAGCTTTTTTGACCAAATTGTAAAGAATGGGTTTGAGCCTGATGAAGCTAGTTATAATATTTTAATTAATGGGCTTTGTAAATTGGGAAATACTTCTGCTGCTGTTATCTTGCTGAAGAAGATGGAGAGGTCTACTGTTTCTCCACCTGGAATCATTGCATACAGTATAATCATAGATAGTCTCTGCAAAGATAGGCTAGTAAACGAGGCGTTGAAACTCTTTGATAAAATGATTGAAAGAGGAATAAGACCCAATGTCATAACTTACAACTGCTTGATTCGAGGCGTGTGTAGCGCTGAATCATGGGAACAAGCCAAGAGATTGTTAGATGATATGTTTGCTCAAAAGATCCCACGAGACGTACAAACATTTAACATACTAATAGATGCACTTTGTAAAGAAGGGAAAGCAACTGAAGCACACAGTCTGCTTGCAGTCATGATCAAAGGAGGTAATTACCCTAATTTAGTAACTTACAATACATTAATGGATGGTTATTGTTTGATTGATAGGGTAGATGAAGCTAGAAATTTGTTAGATTTCATGGTGAGCCATAAGTGTGAACCTTCTGTTATAAGTTATAATACATTGATTAATGGGTATTGTAAGAGTGAAAATCTTGATGAAGCTTTGAGTACTTTTGAAAATATGCCAAAGAGTGAGATCATTCCCAATGTTGTAACATACAGTGCTCTTATCAGTGGTTTATGTCGTGCTGGGAGACTCAAAGATGCATTTATACGTCTTAATGAGATGAAAAGTTATGGTTTAGAGGCGAATATAGTTACTTATAGTGCTTTGGTGGATTCATTGTGTAAGCATAAGAGACTAAATGAGGCGTTAGCATTATTTGAAAAGCTTGATGGTGTTACTATAGGGGTGTTACCCAATATTGTCACTTGCAATTGCCTTATTGATGGTTTGTGTAAAGATGGGAAACTTGATGAAGCAAATAAGTTATTTTCAGGACTTAGTGCTAGAGGTTTACAACCGAATGTTAGGACATACAATATTATGATCAATGGATTATGTAAACGAGGAAGACTTAACGACGCCAATGAGTTGCTTGTAGGGATGATCGACAGTGGTTGCTCTCCGGATAGTTTTACTTATAATATAATCGTTCAAGCATTTCTTACGAACAAGGAAACATCAAAGGCTATTTCAACGCTTAAAACGATGCATGATTGTGGTTTTTCAGCAAATGCATGCACAACAGGTTTGATAGTTGATCTATTGACTGCACAGGGATTAGATGATTCATGTAAGGAAGCTCTTGAGATTTATCTCAGAAAAACTTGAGTATGATTAAATGTAATAAATCACATATTATTGTAATTGAGATTCACAAATGTGACCACAAAGATTTTAGTTTGGTTATAATATGTGAACAACATATATAGTCCTTGGTTACTAGGTTTCCGTGGTCAGGTCCCATAGAGAAATTTTGTATGATAAAGTGTCTCTCATCTATAAAAAAGTTAAGATTTAAATTTTGTAAGATGTAAATATAAGTGGTTAATAGAAGATATTAGAAATATTATAGAAAACTTTCTAGGAGGAAATGATAAAATAAATCAATAAATAAGTAGAACTCCTATTTGGATTTTGGCATATAATCATGCATTATTCATGCTTGAACTCATCAGATGCCTTTTGAACTTTTTCAAGTGTGTTTAGAACACTTCTTTGACTTGATTTTTGACCAAAGTTATATATATATTTATTTTGTATTGAGATGAAAAGGTAAACAAAAGGTCACATTTTTGATTAAATATGTGTTCTGAATATGCTTACTAAATTGTTTATGTCCCGACAGTTTGTTGAAAGCAAATCAAAATACTTAGAATAGTTATTATGCAATGTATTCGCATTACAGAAAACGTAGAATATAATCATATCAGGGAAGAGGGAGTAGAAGAAGGACGGGACGACATCAAGGTTAGGTGCCGGAGACTTGAAACAACGGTACCACGCGGGGACACGGTCCCTCCCCTGCCAGAACCGCAAAAGGTTGAAATCTTCGCGAGTATGGTGTCGAAGAAAGCCAAAGACAAAAAGAGAATGTGACAGACCCATCTCATCTCAGGCATGACTCCCACCCCTAATAACAAATAATTAAAAACAGTAACTTAACACAAGATTCTTCAAATCACTATACGTTCATATCTAAAAGATATAATATAATAACAATACTTTATTAGTTGAGCATCTTCTTCTCCCTTATAAAACCATATCCCATTAGTTTCCAAGATCATCAAATCAAAATGGTTGGGAAGCAAACCAAAGAAGTTCAAATCAAAGCATCAAGCACCAAAACATGGAGTGTTTATAGCACTCTTAAGGTCTGTTCCATCATACAATCGGAGCTCGGTCATCTGAACACACTCGAGATCATCGAAGGCAATGGGGAAGAAGGCACCATCGCTAAGTTAACGCCTCGCCCAGGTAAACCTTGTTTACGAATAATTGTTCGTAAAGAGTTTGATGAATAATATTATCTATAACTCTAAACAACTGATACCAGATATAAAGAGATTGTTATAAAAATGATAATAATAAAGCTAACCAACTAATGATAATGATGTTTTGATTGTATGTAACATTAGAGCTGTCGACGCTTCCTGCATACAAGGAAAAGTTTACGAAGATTGATCATGAAAACAAAGTGAAAGTTCTTGAGGTGATTGAAGGAGGACATCTTGACTTGGGATTTACTTATTATCGGATGATATACGAGGTGATCGATACACAGAAAGAGGATTCGTGCACCGTTAGAGTGTCGATCGAGTATGATGGACCTGAAAATGTGGTTGCAACTGCTGATATTACACCAGTTGTGAAGGTTCTTGAAGTTATCAATCATTGCATTGAAAATGACAAGTACTAGGTCATGTGTGAGATCTTTGTATCTTTATTTCACCTGTTTGTGTTGTTGCTTGATCTGTTTGTTTGGTTGTGGAAGTCGCGGGTTTGGGTGGGTTACATTTTGATGTAATTTTACCGTTTGTTATAATAAGCGAGCACACATTTTCTACTCTATACTTGTTATTCTCTTAAAATCACAACACCTATATTATACATGATTTGAATCCATAACTTTTAGTTGCAGAGGACACCACTATACAACATGATGCATCATTTTCTCTTTAAAAATGTGTTCTTTAACTTTTTTGTATGTTTTGTTATCGAGTTTTGTTTATTATTAAACTTGTTTATATTCATGCTTGATCGATTAGTTTGTTTGATGTGATCATGTGAAGTCTCCTGTTGGGTTATACATCTAAACAAATATTTTGAGTCATGACGTTCTTCAACCGTAATGTATGCTCCAACTAATATCATGTTATTGTTGTCTCGCTAAGTCGCTATACATGTAAACAAATATTATTGTTGGAGCTAGATTATATTATTCTATATATGCATGGTTTATTATATTATGTTTCTTAGATACAAATAAATAAAATATATGCAAGTTTATCTGGATAGCCTTTTTAATTGTGTAATATCACTTTTGATTTAAAGTAGTTTGTGGGTACAATAACCAATAACTGGATTAAAGGGAAAGTGTATTTTATATCAGGATTCTTCTTTTATGAAAAAGGAAATGTTGATTTGTGTGTAATTTAAACTAATAAACTCTTATATATGTAGAGAGACTAAAACATTATGATGTCCGGTTGATGATTGATGGTTAAGTTGATAAATGTTTGACAGTTATTTAGTTATATTAATCAGAATTCTTTCTATAAACAACCCAACATATGTATCAAAGTAGAAAATCCTATTAGTGATAACTTAGTCACGCTGTTTCAGCTGGTATTGATCAAACGACTTACTATTTTTTATGATAAATTTCAAGTGGCTTATCATCAATCATGTGATTTATTGACCCTCGTTATCACTACTAGGGTTGTTGCGCCTTGAATCATACACTAGACGCATGATACTTTATATAATAAATAATATAAATAAATAATTTTGAACTGACTCAAACTTAATGAAGACGCGTGATAGGCAATTAATCTATCCAACATGAGACTAGCAGGGACCAAACAACTAACATGACACATCACACGAATGAGGTTGGAAAACCCAATCAATTGAGAAGGAGATGTCAACATCAATTAGTTCATCCGGATCCAAAAACAACCATTTTTATCAATATAAACACCAGTGATCTCATTTCCATGAGTAGAGAGTATAGAGAATAAAATTTCATACAATAATAGATTTGTACAATATAAAAAATATAATATCTTAATTCAATCAATGGTTCTATTATCATTTCTTCTGGTTGAAAGATTTGGAACTTGACGCCTATCGAGCCGATTAGTGGGTTTACAACTAAAACTTTGATGTGAAATGTTACTAAACTCATTTTAATGCTTTAGTATTTGGATTTAAAGTAGCTGAATGCTAACAAAAGATACCTTAATCACGGCACGTTAAAACTTAATTTGTCAAAAAACTTGATATAAAATTACTAATAATAATAACTCTATTATGTTGTGCGACTTATTAGTTACTTCATTAATTTTGTCAGAAAATGATATTTGTAAATTGGAAGACATGTGGTCTTAACAATTCCATAAGCCCTAATTGACACCCAAATAAAAGCCCTAATTCCCAATTCGCCCCTTTCTTCCTCCTCTCCACACCGTTCAATCCTTCTCAGCAGCTCCAGCTTCCCCCATGTCGACGGCCGGCGACGGAAGTGCTCCGTACCAAAGCGGCGGTGCCGGAGGCAAATTCCGCAAGAAACCCCTCCGGCGTAGTATTCCGGCGACACCTTATAGTCGGCCTCCGACAGCGGTCAAAAACAACAACCCTAGCTTGTTGAAGAAGCTCGTGGACCCAGCTTCTAGGCTCATATCCGCCGGGGCTCATAGGCTGTTTGATGTTTTCCGCAAGAGTCTTCCTCCTTTGTCTTTAGGGCCGCCAGGTTCAACGCTTTTCATCTCAATTACGTCGATTTTTGTTTTGTAATTCATCGTCTTTGTGACCTTGTTTAGGAATTAGGATCTTTTTGGTTGTGTAATTTATGTACTTTTTTGTGGTTGCCTTTAGGGTTTTGTGAATTGGTGTGGTTTTCTGTCGTGTTTTTATCATGTTCATTGGCTGATTTCTGCAATGTTTTTCAATGGGTTAGTTTTTTGGCTGCAGAAAGTTGTTAATTTTATTGCATTATAGGTCATCCGTGTAGGGTTCAGTTTCGTTTTGGTTGATATCTGATTACTGCATTTTTGTAATTGGTTAGGGGGTTAATCTGAGCTGCAAGTCTCTGATTACATCATATATCGTTGTTTTACCTCTAGATGTACATGTTTATTGTTTTAATACTCTCGTTCTGCATATGTGAAATGAGGCCTTGAGGCGGAGCTGAGAGTTATTAATTGTATGTGTGAGGACAGACTTAAGATGATGAACAAGTCCTTTTGTAAATGTTTGAGTGTTGAAACCTTAAGATAATTGAATTTCCTTTGTGTTATTACTTAGCATGAATTTTGGCTGTATGTTTTGCATTCCCTTAAAATGACTTTTATGTTACCAGAGATTAATGAAGAACCGCAAAATGTTCTTCATAAAGAAGGGGAAAATGGTAGTTCTGCTAGCATTTCTGCTGCCACTGGTATATCAGAGCTTGAACTATTGTTGCAACAAAAAACCTTTACTAGGTTGGTCTTTATTCTACTACAATTCTACATTGTTATTAACTTATTTGTTCACTCTTCGTTAGGGTAAACTAGTGTTTCTATTCTATCATATGGTGCAATCTTCCTACTCTAAGATGACACGTGTCAACACCACAATCATCCTCATCAAAATTTTCCCGCCTCTCTCTCCTATTAAATAATTACCTTAATTACTAATAATATTATTTAACATTTTTTTAAATTTAATAAATTAAGAAAGAGATCTATTTATTAATGTTATCTCTAATTAAGAAAAAATTAAAACAAATTTTTTTAAAAATAATATAACTGTTTTATTACTTATAGTCATTTCTTATATATAATTACAGTCATATCATCACTATATGATATGAATTTTTCATTTTGATGCATTAGAACAACATTTTCTTCGTTAGATGAATAGTCCATTTGTATTCATTTTTGGCCATCAACAGGGTATGTAACATTTATTTTTAGATTCCATGAGAGCCGGATATATTTTAAAACTTATTACATCATGCTATATAAGAAATTTGGCTTGTTTAAATTATACTAAATCTATCTCTGCAGTGGTAGTTACTAAGGTAGTGTTTGGTTGTCAGGTTTGGGTTTTTAGAAAAGAGGAATCAAACTCACAAATTGAGTCACTCATTTAAACAAATAAGAGAAGTGGGTTTGGTGTCTATTCCCAATCCCATTCCTCATCATTAAACCCATACCTCCAGTGATTTCTATTTGCATACTAAACAGCCTCTGAAGTCTGAAGCAAGAATTTTTTGTAAAATTAGTTTTTTTTTTGGTAAAAAATCTTGTAAAACAAGGGATTTGTCTAGTGATTTCTATTTTCTGATGTGGCCAACAAGTCACATATATGTAGCGAATTGAATACACGGGGTTTAAGTGACTCACAAATCATCGAAAAACTTCACTGGCAGAGTGGCAGAAAAAATCTACCCAGCCTCCAAGTTCTTTTGCCCAACTCTGCAGCAGCCACCACAATTTTTTGTTTCTTTTACAAAGACCCAGCTGTACAACCATTTTTGTCTCGTACCACAATCACATCATAGTTGCTGTAGCTGCTATTGCTTCTGTTGTCTCTGGATCACCTTCATGATCCAGCTGTCTCTGCTCCACGATCTTAACACTTGGTCTCTAACTCTGGTTTCTCACTTTATTTGGCCTCCCATTTAATCACAACTGAGTGACTGACTTGTCAGGTTTTTTTGAACCTATAGTGTTGAACCTGGGGCCATGGACCCGGTTATTATAGATATACAAGATGAAAAAGAGTACCTTAGTTTTACAAGATTGTTTTCACAAAGGAGCACTTTTACAAAAAATTTTTGAAGCAACTCTGACCTAATTCTGAGGTTGGTGAGTTTCTTTGAATACCAACAAATAGCAATTACTTTGAACTTTATTATGCTTCTCGTGAAAGCTGTTAAATTGACACGGCCTCTTTTTTTATATTAATTATATATATGTGTGTGTGCGTGTTGTACATTTTATACTCTTGCTTACTGTTACGGTGTTGCACAACCACTGAAGCTACATCAAATACAGATTCAAAATAAAAAAACAGGGTAGAATAGGAGTCTAAAGCCTAAAGGTGATAGATGGACATAAATGGCATTATTTAGTTTTTAGCCCAACTGTCTAAGTTTTCTTGTGAATTGTATCATGATCGACAGGTCTGAAATCCAACGGTTGACCTCACTGTTGCATTCAAAAACAACCGAGTCACCTTCTGATGACTCACTGGAAAAACATGGAGATAAGAGAGATAACTTTCATGCTGCTAATTCGACTCCTGTTGTTACTTCAAGAGTAAGTGATCTGTTCATGTTTGTCTCTATAATCATTTTATTCTATTCTTAAGCAAACAATTTTCTATCATAATCTTCACCATCCTTAGTTTCTACATACAATATATTATTAATATATTATTATATTGTTTTCAGGTGAAGGAGGAGATTGCTTCACCTGCTGAGCTGGCAAAGTATTACATGGGATCTAGGTCAACCAGTCAAGTACCTAGACATGACTCCAAGTTGCTTCCAGGAACATTAATCACACCAGCGACTCAAAAGACTGCGAACAGTTTAAAGAATCTTGAAAATGGTTTTGTGACACCAAGATCTCGAGGCAGATCTGCAATGTACACCATGGCTCGCAGACCATATTCTGGAAGTCCTTCTACTTTCAGTCAACAGGTTTGCTGATCTGCTTTCCCCTATTTGACTTACTTTTCAATATAGCTGAAATAGAATTTGTTTATGGTTACATAATTATCAGGTAATTAAGTCAGAATATGGTCATGGCGCTGCATTGACATCTTCTCAAGGGCATGAGGGGACAATGGTATTTGTTTAGTTTCTTACATTATTAGAATTAGTCAAATGGTTTGTTTTTTTGTTAACATAATTGATTTTCACCCATAAAAAGACTCAAACTTTCAAACACTTTGGATTAGAGTAATCTGATTTTATTATCCGGGCAAATAGTGACTTCAGTAAGTTTAACCTTGTTGACCTTTTTCCTGATGCAAAGCTGATGTGGTGCCTGTTCACTTGAAACCGGTTAACTTGCATGATTACTTTTAGTAAAAGTTTTTTAGAAGTTTATGGCTCTTGTGAGTCCAAACATAGTGTGTTACCCCCAATACAAATCAACCTAAAGTTACTTTATGCATCTGTCTTATAGAATATGTTTCTTTAATATTTTTTCCCAAATGTTTTTCCACGTTCTTTATCAGGCGCTAAAACGTAGAAGTTCTGTACTTGATGATGATATTGGGTCTGGTGGCCCGCTTCGTAGGATTCGGCAGAAAGCTAATCTTTTATCACAAAGAGATAAAAAAGAACTTGGGTACCCTGTTTTTCAACAACCAGATTCTGCGGGCCAGAATCTCCTTTTAACAAACGGACCTGAACCGAACGTATCAAACTATTCTTCTGTTCCCACAAAATCCACTCAAACAGCCAACAACATATTGCAACACCTTGAGAAACCTGGCCCAATAGAAAAAGGTTCAGTATCAACACTTGCTGGAATGACAGAAAAATCACCAAATAAACTGAGATTAGATATGCTTCATGGCCAAGCTCTTAGAAGCTTGGAGAAAGTGGAATCACCTAAATTCCTGCCTAGCTCTCATGATATTCAGAAGCCAGTGGTGTCAGAGTCGACTTTGCAAAGCAAAGACGTGACAGAAGAAAATGGTTCAAGGAAGTGTCCTTCGCCTAGTAACATGTTGACTTCTGTCCATGGTGATAAGACAGGTTCTTTGAAAGATAAAGCACCAACGCTTGGAATTACTGATTTACCCTCAAACGTTACACAAGCGCCTCAGAAGAAACATGCTTTTCAGATGAGTGCACCTGAAGATTCCTTTGAGATGGACGATGACGATGATGATATAAATGATAATGGGCATGTGCCGCTTCCATTGGTGGAAAACAATATACCTGTGGCCTCTGTTGCTGACATTATCGGAACCCCAACATTACAGGAAGTTTCCAAAACTCCTGAATTAGTCGAAAATAATAAACCTGTGTTTCCTGAGGTTTTCAAAGTTCAAGAACAGGCTGAGTTGAAACAAGCTGAAAACGACATATCCACACCAAAACCTGATTCTGGATTTCTTGGTGGTTCTGTTAGTGAGCAAGGATTAGGGTTTAAGATCCCAGTCTCGTCTCCATCTTCTCCACCAGTTACAACCTCACAAACAAGTGAGTTTACACAATCAACCTTGCAAATGGAGAAAATTCCTCCAGTAAAGGTGTCACCTTTCTTGTTTTCTGCTAATGAACTTTCAGAATCAAAACCAAATGCTGGTTCAGATCCAAAAACAGTCGATTCAATCAGGTTAGAACATCCCTTTATTTACGTATTGTTGTTAGTTATACGCGTTATTGGCTTATTGCTAAAGTTGAAGTTACTAGCTATGTATGGAGTCTCATTTTCATTGTGTTTGTGCAGTGTGTTCAATTCTGTCCCTAAGAATGATCAGGTAAAATTTTTAGTTTCCAACAAGGATGAAAATGGGAACTGGAATGGGAATGATCAGAAGTCAACAAATATGTTTGGGAAATCAGAGTCTGTATCCCCTGCTGTTTCTGCTGCTACATCATCTGGTATATTCTCTTTTGGCACATCCACCAAGAACTTAAGTACTTCCGACACCACACCTGCTGCAAACCCTCCTACTTTTCCTTCATTGGCTTCTTTTTCGGCTTCCACCAGCACCGCCACCACCATGACCACCATATCCACCGCCGCTGCCACCACGACCGCCATATCCACCACCACCACTGCTCCTGCTGCTATTTTCTCTACTTCTGCCTCACCTCAAGCTTTCAGTTTTGGATCTTCTACTGCAACAGCACCAACTACTTCAGTGGCAGAAACCAGAAATAGCAGCACCAGCTCACCTTTTGCTATCACAACTTTTGCCACCACGACCACTACCACGACCGGAAGTGGCCTCTTTGGCTTCAGTTCTTCTGCAGCAGCTACTTCAACCACCTCTACCACCACCGGAAGTGGGCTCTTTGGCTTCAGTTCTCCGGCAGCAGCTACTTCAACCACCCCTACCACCGGAAGTGGCCTCTTTGGTTTCAGTTCTCCGGCAGCAGCTACTTCAATCGCCCCTACCACCGGAAGTGGCCTCTTTGGTTTCAGTTCTCAAGCAGCAGCTACTTCAACCACCCCCACCACCACCGGCGAAAGTGGTCCTTTTGGCTTTAGTTCTTCGGCAGCAGCTACTTCAACCACCACAACCACCACCACCACCGGAAGTGCTCTCTTTGGATTCAGTTCTTCAGCAGCAGTTACTTCAACCAACACCACCACTGGAAGTGGCCTCTTTGGAGTCAGTTCTCCGGCAGCAGTTACTTCAACCACCACCACTAGTGGAGGTGGCCTCTTTGGCTTTAGTTCTCCTGCAGCAGCTACTTCAACCACCAGTACTGGAAGTGGTCTCTTTGGCTTCAGTTCTCCAGCGGCAGCTACTTCAACCACCGCCACCACTGGAAGTGGCCTCTTTGGCTTTAGTTCTTCAGCAGCAGCTACTTCAACCACCACTTCTCAGTCACATGGGTCTTTCTTTAATATCACTAATGGATTTCAGGCAAGCACCCACGCATCTTCCAGCAGTACTCTTTTTGGATCCTCAGCTCCTGCTTTCGGTTCATCATCAAGTTTTGGTATCAGTTCGGCGGGTCCCACTACAGAAACCAAATCTAGCAATTCCACTAGTGGGTCCACCACTTCGATTTTTGGTTCCACTTGGCAACAACCCCCAAAGTCTTCTGGATTTGGTTCTACATTTACATCTTCTCCGTCATCTTCGGTCTTCTCTTTTGGTGCATCTTCTACACCCATGCCTTCCAGCTCATCTTTTGGGGGTCCATCTGTTTTTGGAAACTCAACCCCTGTTTTTGGAGCTGTTGCCACCACATCACCGAATAACAATAATAATAATGATCAGATGAGTATGGAAGACAGTATGGCTGAGGATTCGATGCAGACCAACAGTCCTGTTTCGCCATTTGGTCAAGCTCCTGTGAGTACACCCGGCTTCATGTTCGGTTCAGCCACCCCAACCCCAACCCCAGCTCTAACCCCACCGGCTATTTCTTTCTCATTTGGTAGCCAGCAGAACCAAGCACCGCCACCTCAGAACCCTTTCCAGTCGTCTAGTGTAGAGTTCAATGCTGGAGGTGGGAGTTTCTCCTTGGGGTCTGGGGGTGAAAAATCTAATAGGAGGATAGTTCGAGTTATGAAAAGCAAGAACAGGAAGAAATGAGAAGTTTTGATAAACATTTGGGAAATGATTCACTGCAGGTGATTTTGATGTTTTGCACATGTCATTTTCTTTTCTGTCTAGATTGTGTTGATGTTGTCAAGTATTGTTGTACGTAGAATGTTATTATTAGATCACAATTTTGGAACAAGGGCTTGAAGTGAGGCATATGTTACTGTACTACTAGAAATAAAGGTTTCTGGTTTAAGCTTTCTTCTTATTCTTGTTTTACTTTATTACATACTAGGTTAGATACCCGTGTGTTACACGGGTTAAAATACAAATTATATAATAGATATATATATTTGTATAATCTAAAATCTAATATATGTTATATATAACATATCAATAAAATTATTATATATAAAAACATACTAGGTTAGATACCCGTGTGTTACACCGGTTAAAATACAAATTATATAATAGATATATATATATATATATATATATATATATATATATATATATATATATATATATATATTGTATAATCTAAAATCTAATATATGCTATACATAACATATCAATAAATTATTATATATAAAAACATATTTAAGGTATAAACAATAGTATAAAAAGAAATTAAATTATTATTTGTAAATATACATAAATCTTTTTATATATCTTTTTAAAATATTTTAGTTTTAGCAATAATTAATTACAAAATTATAAACAATATAATTTATAATTTATGTAAATATACATAAATTATAATTAATTATAAACAATAGCAATATATCTTTTTAAAATATATATATATATATTTGTATAATCTAAAATCTAATATATGTTATATATAACATATCAATAAAATTATTATATATAAAAACATATTTAAGGTATAAACAATAGTATAAAAGAAATTAAATTATTATTTGTAAATATACATAAATCTTTTTATATATCTTTTTAAAATATTTTAGTTTTAGCAATAATTAATTACAAATTAAACTATATTTTAACATTAAATCTTATTAAAGTATTTTAATAAAATATTATTTATTTCTATAAAGGAAATTATCTTGATTATTATAGTATTAAATTAAAAGTTCTTAAAAAAACTTTTTTAAAGTTAAGATTTTTACCAAATTTGAAAAATTTATCACGATGATAACACATGAACAATCCTAGATGGAGATGACATGAGCATATTAAAAAGTAGTTATGTGGCTGATAGTTATTTTGTTTTATTAAAGTAGATACTTAATAACGATGATGAAATTGAGGATCCATGTAGAAACAAACTGCAGAATCTGTTTTAATTTCTGTGTTCATCCCAGTTGGATCTTCATATTTAATACTTGTCATAAAATACCTACCATAAAGTACAGAAAAGACTGCAAATTTCCCAAGTCAAAATACGATAGAAGCAAAGCGAAACTCCCAACTTGAACAACGCATTAAAACATCCAAAAGATGGAAATTTTTGTTATTAATATGCATTCCACAGAACAACTAAACTGTTTCTTTACAACACATGAAACCATGGTTCCTGGCATCATGCTTAACGAAAAACCAACTAATCAATGGCATTAGTTTACTGCCAATGAAGACGATCATCAGGGGATCCAAAGGATTGCTAGCGAGTTGAGTAGCATACAGGATGCAGAAATTAAGAAAATGCCCAAAAACGACACCATGATTTAGGGAAACCAAAAGTTTAATCACTTGCAGGAGAAAATAGCTCTGAGACTAGCTTCACCACCCCTGACATTGGTGCATCATCCTGCAGAACATCATTATTGTTAAACAAAGAAAATTAGAATTACATCTAGGATGGTAGTTGAAAATTCTATTAAAGTGATCCAAACATACCCTAAGACATATGAGAGTTATTGAAATTTTAAATTAGAAATCATTTAAGAAATGGAAGTCACCAATTTCATGATACATCTATAATATATTCACACTCACTAGATACACAATGTCAAAGCCTTTGCGGTAGTCATCAAGAGAATTCTCAATGTTGTGATTCCTGCAACAAGTGAATAATATAATCAAATTGACATTTTTGGCTGCCAGTATATTGACTTAAATATAATCTGTCACATCTCTAGTTTGTTTTTGTCATAAATGAAGAATTATTTGTTTATTTAATAACCACTATCATCTAAAATGTCTTTATTATTACAAGTAACTGAAGGCATGATACTTACATATCTGAATCATTAAAAAAATCTCTTATATTATTTTACAAATAGTGACTGGCATGATTTTAAGTAAATTCTACATATAAAAAATATATGACTTTAAAATTAAAATAAGAAACTTACAAAAATCCAACAGAAATGCGAGTTTCATAATCTAAACCATCAGACATTCTGAGGTCTCCCATGTGATCACCAAGAAGTAAAACATTTGTTCTTTTTTTCACAGATGCACTGTCGATCATTTCATCAACTTCACCGAAATGATCATGCAAAGACGCAGCCATATCAAGAGCATGCTCATTCTTATTTAAGCTATGAATCAATTTCCCTGTGTAGATTTGATAATTAAAATAATGGTTAATATGAATAAAATAATTTATATTGTAGTTTGTTAGTTATCATAGCAGCTATGGTACCTGTAAACGATACTAGGTTGCCATTTTGATCAAATTTCATCCGGTTTGATACAATCTTGACATTTTTGAAAGTTCTATGCAATTTCTGACGAAGAACCTGATGAAATTGAGGAAAATCATCATAGTTACTATTATGATACTAATTGTCAGCTGGCACGGCAAGAACGATTACATGGCAATGGTATAGTACTATAACTTACTTCTTCAATAATATCAGCTAGACCTGCTGAAAATATAAGAACTGGGATATCTCTCTCCTGCAGATATAAAAGAAAAAAGAAAATAACCACCGAATTACATGATTCTTATAAAAAGAAAATGCAAAACAGTTATAAACTTGCCTCTAAAAACTCAAACAGCTCAACAACACCTTCTCTGAAAGCAATCACAGCACTGGCTACAGAGTTTCTTATTGCATCATATGTAAGACCTCCTTCGATAAGAAGACCATGGGTCTTACCCCACCTATAATAATAACAAAATGATTTAATATGTTTTAAATTATCTTGAAGTGCTAAAATAATGCTCTGATATTAAAGCGTTTTGGAGTATGCAAATAGTCAACATACCACTCTTCCATGAGCTTTGTTTTTTCATCAACAGGAATTTGTGGGTCATACTCTATAGGATGATAATAGTTAAATAACTCGTCTCTCTTAGCATTGTACTCAGGGTTCTCCTGTTGTAGAAGTGCATGACTGGCTACAAGTATAATTATACAATAGTTCAATTGCATTCAAATACATTAATAAAGATAAAAACATTCAAAAACTTCAAACAAACCATGACCATACATTGTCCTCGACATCCATCAACCCAAAACTTTGTCAGTGTATTATCAAAATCTGCAATAACCTACAGTTCAAACAACAAAAAGATTTCAGTTAATAGATCAATAAGCATTATAACTTCAACTGATACACTCTACACAACTTATACGCATGATCATTTCAGTAAAGTATAAAGTACAAGAAAACTTTTGTGCAGGCTCATAGATCACAATCTACTTTTAAGATTGCAATAACATTCTAAATTTATATTTTGGTAACCAAGTTAGTAACTTTTGTTATACTCCACAAGTTTTGATTCGGGCATCAACAATCTGACATACCTATCAAACTAGGTGCCAAATCAATGTTCTAGAAAGCCATTGAAACCACATGTTAGTTCTTGAAATGGATATCACTAAACCTGTATTACGCAACCAAGCAATAGCTTATCGATTATCAATTCGAGTAAATCCCTCAACTTCCCACAATCTTGGATGCCACAAAACGAACTTATGATACAAAATGATTTCACAAAACCCATAAACATGATCATTACAAAGGATACAAGAAAACCCCCAAAAAGAAACGAACTGAAGTGAACAAAAAACCTGAAATTTAGACGGACCCGCAAGGCGAATAGCAGCTTTCTTTTGGTGAAGCAACTTGGGATCATTGATGACAACCTTAGAAGAATAACAATTGGAACCATTCACCATTGTACCCAATTTCGCTTGATTCATGCTTCTTCCACCACAATTCCGAACCCTAAAAGTTTAAGTTTTTAATAAAGAGGAGTACAAATCAACAAGTAAGATGCAACTTTAAGCATGCATTGTAACATATATAAAAGATTTAAGACCGATTACAGTAGAAACAGAGTAGAAAACCTGAAATTGAAGTGGGTGAGAGTAAAACGATGAGAAATGCGACGAATTGTGTGGAGACGAAAGCAACCCAGAGACATAAATAGCGTGAGAAAGCTTTAGGATTCGCCAAAATATGCGGCATATGCTTAGAAATCGTGGGTTAACGATGGGGCATATACAATCATATATGCTTTAGAGTCTTGGAGTTTAGACCTTCAAATGACAAAACATTAAGACTTTAGATAAAATTATACGAATTGGTGGTCATATTCTTTCATCTTGTCCTCACTTTAATAAACTAAGGATTTATAAGTTTGTTTCTAATGCGTAATACACGTGTTATGTTGGAAAGGTATGTTAAGTTCATATGATACGATCATTTTATTGTTTTTGTTACTGTAATTGTCATAATACGCATAACGACGTTTGTGATACTCTTTCTTTTTCATGTTTTCTTTTCTCTTTTCTGAATTGTACTAGAGTAGATTTCTATGTGTTTATCGCATATACGCCCTATGTACTTCTTATATTTCATGTGCAAAGAAGACGTTTCTTTTGGTCTCACTAAGTGTGGCCCCTCTACCTCCTAGTGTAGAGGAAATGTTTTCTTATTAGATCAAATAGTATTTCTAGTGGAAAGGGGTTTTAAGGCTACTCATTTTTTAAATCTCATCAACCAAGAGACGACTACAGTTTTATCACATCATTGAAAATATGAAATTAATCATTGAAAGGGAGTAATGAATGAAAGGCTGATATGATCAAAAGTAAAAACAGACTAAACGATTTCACTAAAGCCTATCAAGAATTATGATAGTCAGTGACTAGGATGATGAAAAGCATGATGATTATCTCTGGAGGTGAAATAGTAAATAATGAAATCATTTCGTGTTATGGAAAAATCAAGCAACAAATAGTACTGAGTTGTTGATACATTTGTTCAATACATAAGTGCATTCTAAAGAACAAAAGCAGACACATATGTGATATGCTAATATTTATATATGTTTACAGTACATTTTTTTGGCTAAGTCATTTTTGTTACAATTCATTTATTTAGGTGCTTATTCGTGTTTTATCTGAATTTTGTAGTTGTCGGATGAAATTAAATGATTTTTGTGAAGAAAACATAAGATTTGAAGAAGTTCAAGAGGAAAAATACTTATCAAAGCTGAATATGTTCATATAAGATGTCGAACTCCAATGAGTTTATTTCTAAAGCTGAATATGTCCATATTGCTTCTGATATGGTCATATTCGGACAAAGCTTTTATTTTTTCTTAAACACTAGCCTATCTCACCCCTTAGGTGATCTTGAGTCTTCTTCAAAAGTTTTTGGAAGATTTGAAGACCAAGATTGAAGATTTCACACTTTCAAAAATGATCTAACGTCATTCACCTCATTTTCACTTAAAATTGGTTTAATACCTCTAGATCTACTATGAGTTATTCCATATTCTTGAGTTTGGGTATGTTTTTTGTAAGCCTTATGGCTAAACTCTTATTATCACTTGGATTAAATGAAACTTAGCATGAGTTAACAACTTGTACATGACTTTTGGTGTTTTGTATGTTGATGTCATGATAAATTTTGATTATTCTTTAATAATTATGTGTAATTTTTCTAGTTTGATGAAATGTTCAACCTTATGGGTGTTGTAAGCATATTATATTGGAAAAACTCACATTCTTACAAGATTTATGCATATTATTGCATCTTTTGTGTGTAATTTTGTGACATTTGACTAGGATTAGTGAATGAAGGTTGAAGATTTAGTAAAATCAGGTAAATGTGCATCCTTATGCTTATGTTTGAGATAACCATGGTGTATGTCATGAATTTATCTCGTTATTGATTATGAGTTGATTTTGTAATCGTGATTTGATGTTCATGAGTTGAAAAGTAATCATAGTTTTGTCTATTTTATGCATGTTAAGGTGGTTTTCATATGTTATTGTTTAAACAATCCAAAAATTAATGGAATTAGATAATCCTTACGGGAGTATAGTTCATCCTTAACATCAACATAATCGTACCATTAGTTTCTCACGACATAACTTTAAGTGGTTGTTATGTGTTTATTGTTCTAGCTTTTCGAATAGTTATATGTCTAGATATCTTTGATGATGGTTTAGGCTAATTCCATGTATCATGAGTAAAAAATTACCTCACCTTGAGTTTTCTATGCTAAGTGAAATCAAAGTCCAAATGATATCTTTGATTGGTTGTGTATCTTCATCTTTATTTTCCCACTTTATTAGTTTAATTTTCTAATCATTTTAGTTAATTTTAATATTCACAAATCCAAACTCAATTGAACCGTTAGACAGTGACAAAGGTTAGTATTGGGAGCCATTGTGTAAGGATCGATACTTGGTTTTTAGCTCAAGCTATACTACTATATCATAGATGCATTTGCCTATGGAGTGTAATTAGTCTAAATGTGATAATCGTTTCTTAAATTAAATCAAATTCTATGATAATTGTTGTTGTTGTTGTTATTATCAACCCCATACTTGATATAATATACTTATAACATCATATAAACACTTAAATAATTAAAATATGTCTCACAAACTACTAAATTATTCAAAAACTAGACTTTGAAAATAATATATTTATACATACATACATACATTTTGAAATCTACTCCGACCACCCCGTTCACCGGTCCGTTTGATGATCGGCGATTCACAGGAAAACGGTCTAAATGCACACAACCGGACTATTTCTAAGACCAGTACCAAGTCCAACCGGTTCGACTGGACAGTCCAGTCGGCATCTGAAAACACTGTTTAGGAGCTTTAAACTTTTGCCACTAATTTTTAATGGATATGTGGTTTAGCCATTTAAGCATGTGTCATTTATTCTTCTTTATTTTTATTTTTTTGTTTTTTTATCATCATCTACCCCCATACTACATATAATATACGTTTTAACCTTTTGGTTTTCTAATAACTTTATTTTTTTTAACTTTCTTTCGTTAAAATGTGCAATTGTCTATGTTTTTTTCTAACATTTCGATATCTTACTTTTCTTGTGAAATGCAATTGTATTGAAGATGAAATAATTCTTTTGTGACTTATAGCTATAGCGATCGTCATTACCATATTGATATCATGATAAACTCAACGAATATAAGTGAACAACATTAAGTGAGAGACACTTTAGGGTTTTATATGAGAGTGATAGCCATCACAACGAGTTTTAGTATTTGTATTTTGATATTTGGAATTGTGGTCGGATCCCCAATGCAACACATGGGCTTGGAAACCTAGTTTATATACATTTAAACTATGATATCATTCATCTCAAAATATTAATATTTAAAAAACCCTTAAACAGGTTAACAAATTAACCAACTTATTAAATGTGTGATCTTGAGTTTAACCAGACTTTTAAAAGGTTGTGTTCGGGTTGACCTGTTATTAAAACGAATCACCTTAACTGTCCCAAAACCTATTTTCTTCTGGCGTTACCTTAGGATCCTGAATTTTTTCCGGAGTTATTTCTCATCATTTCAAATTAATTATTTTTTTCTTTTGACCGCTATCTTCTCAGCTCTTCATATCCTACGAGATACACAAATAATAGAGCATCATTCTACAATAACATCAATGCATCTTTTGACCGCTATCTTCTCAGCTCTTCATATCCTACGAGATACACAAATAATAGAGCATCATTCTACAATAAAATACAATGCATTTAACAAATAAATAACACACAATCAAGATGTATTGAATGCATTATTTAGCAGATCATACGCATAAACGAACAATTAAACTAGTTTTTTTTTTATTTTTTGTGTTGAACCACCTACCTACAATAATAAAAAAATCAAATTAATTTGATATCTTTATTATAATTTTAAGCCACATAAATGAGGGTCAAGTTAACATGTCATTTTTTTTGAATTATGAAAAAAAGATGAGAGATAAACAATAACCGTTACATATTTCTCATTTTCTTTTATTATTATTGTTGAAAAAATGAATGATTTGGTATTTTCTATCAATATATAAGTGTTATAAATTGATTCCTCTCACATATATAACATATATAACATGTATATCAATATAGATATTACACATTTACACTCTCTCTCTTTCTCGAGTAAATACTAAACGACAAGGCTCGTCATCTGTCATAAAGAAGCGATTAATGCACGTATGAAACTAATAGAAATAACCACTAATTACTTTCGATTATACACATTAAAACTACTACAAAATATGTAAGCAACAACACACATGGTGCATCAAACAATATTTCACATCAAATATAATCTAGTTTACTAAATCTTTCATAACAATTATAATCTAATTTATAGTAAAAAAGTTAGTTATATATAATAGAATAAAATAAAAAAATTAAAATATAAAATTTTTTGGTTTTAGAAAATGTGAGGCTCTTTATGTTATTATAATAGTTCTTTTTAAGTTTAGTGTTTGATTTGGAAGCGGTCTCTCTATTTTCCATGATAGAGGAAAGACTCGCCACCAACCACCCCTCCCAGACCCTGCTCGTGAGTGGGATTTACTGGGTATGTTTGTTTGTTTGTTTGTTTGATTTGGAATTTACATTTTTTTTTACCTTAGACTCCTAATGAGATGTTAAAAAGACTTTTTAGAGACTGAATTTTTGTGACAAACCGAGCTTCTATTATCCCAACTAACGCCCAACAAAAGCACTAAAAGATTATAGTGACTACGTTTGGTAATAAACCAGGTTCTATTACCCATACTCGTGTTTTTTAAACTCATATTTACTTTATTTTTCTTCATCCCGTAAATACAACGCAACAATACACGTAATATTATATTAATAATGAATTCAATGCACATATAGCTTGCCATGAATATAAATAGAAATAACCAGTGCTAATTTTATGCTCAGAGTACCATTTAGCAACAAACTTTGTATAAACATAGAGCAAATGAATGGATCTGCAAGGTAAGTTTATTATTTTTTCATTGAGTTTTTATACAACCATTTTGATTATGTGAGTATACATTTGCTCGTAATAAAATTTTATAAAATTTTCTAGATTCGTGGTTAGTATTTAGATCGGTGCTAATGTAACTAAAACAACTTACTTTGATGTTTATAAATAACTAAGGGTTCTCCTTACATATTTATTAGACCGGTGCTAATTTAACAATGACATCTTCCTCCCTCAGATTTAGGTACAAGCCCGTGGTCACTGATACGGGAAAAACTGATGGTCATCCTCTAAAAGATGTAACCATCATGCAGTCATGTCACATCTATGACCTGAATTCAGAACCTTTGAATGACAAAGATAGGTTACATGAGGATCTAAAAAATGCTCAGGGTCATATCAGTTCTAAACCATGTTTTAGGAGTTCGTGTATGACTACAGACCCACAAAGCAATTCATCATCGTCATCCCAACAAAGAATGAATCATGGTTTGGCTTCTACATATGAATCTGATTCTGTGTCAGAGTTGATCTTAATGGGTTGTATGCGTTGCCACCTTTATGTCATGGTGTGTGATGATAATCCAAAGTGCCCAAAATGTTGTAAAAGTGATTGTCTGCTTGATGTGTTTCGTGATAATTCAGTGAAAAAAGGCAACATTATGTAGTATCACTAATATGTTTTTAACCTGATTTCACATCTTATGACAAACAATTAATGTAATGGTTTTATGATTAATGTAATGGCTTTATGATTTCTTGTCTCGTTTTGTTTTAATGAAGGTACCTAGTTTTCCATAATTAATTAATTGAGTGGAAAAATTGTTTAATTAAAAACTCAGTAAGTGTAACTATAGAGGTGCACACGTGATGCAGCAACAAACATAACATGTAATTTTTTATGAAAAAACTACTACAATATCATACTCGAATTAAAGAGAATAAAATGAACGTTTTTATGATGTAAATTTATTTACAAAAATATCAACGTATGAAATAGTTATTATCATTTAAAAATACTATAAAAATTAATTTAAAGTCAACAGTTGTAATCAAGTTCATACAAAATATAAGTAAAAAGACAATTGTACATCCTTAAACTCTTAGAAATAACAGAAAAAGACAATTATGTCCTCCTAACATATTGTGTGCAGGTGGAGTATTTATAGAGTTTACGACTATCTTTTCATCATATCCTGAGAATTAAATCGTTATAAGCCTGATAATGTTGTTCTACTAAACAAGGAAATTTTTCTTAAAACTAGTAACTTATCACCACATAAAATAATTACACAAAACGTGCCCCGTATGAACAAAGGAGAAATCTGTAGTATACTAAAAAGAAATACTCGCATGTGTTTTAAACTAAAATTAATTTAAGCGTTTTGTAGTAATAATGATAATTTATAAAGGACGCACGACTAATTAGAATTTATAACTGTTAAATTAATATACTTATCTTGTTTAAACTTGCTTCATAATTATCTAACTAATACCAAACTTTGCAGGATTTGAGTTAATGAGTTACTATTCAACCCCCGATAAAGCAGTTGTACTAGGTTGAACAACAAAAAAAACGCACCATGTTGTCAATACATAAAAGCATTTCTAATCGAAATAGGCATCACTGTCGCTTTCATGTACTTTTGGTTGTTTATTAATGATCATCGTCCTTTTAGTAGTATTTTAGCAAATTTTCACATTCTGATGTAGTTGCGACTAGGGTCGTGTGACATACATGTGAATAACGCGGTTAAAGAGTTTCTTGGATCCCAACACCGTTTATGCCAAACTTATTTTAACAGCTAGGATCTCAAATAAACCTAGCATTAACGTATGAATCCATACTTCTTTTACTATCGGTTTTGCTAATTTGACATGGTTACTAATTACAAGCTGTTTCTTTTCACCTGTACAATCAATCATATTTCACATTTTGAGACTTAATCTTTATGATAGAAGATATGCAGGGAATAGACCTTAGATTTATAATATTGATGACAAGTGAATCAACAAACTCTTTTAGGACAAACAATTGATCTGAATTCATAACCAAATTAAACCAAATCACAAACTGTCCGACAAACATAAACAAACATCGGCATTCAAATCGATTTAAAGCAAGGTGACTAAACACTTAAAACAAGCCATCTGAATGAAATTTTAACAAACAAAATTGAAGTACAACTAAGTAGTGGCTATCTTGAATACAAAAGACTAATCAAACATTTTTTTACTACATGCTAGCAATATCTTTCTTAAACGCTCACCATTTGATATAAATATTAACAAACAAAAACAAAACTCAACTAATTAAACAAATACCTTGATCATGTTCATAGTATCTAGTGCAAAACCACTACTTCGCTTTAGAACCTAAGTAATCAAACGTTTTTAATATTTAGTTATAAAAGATGACATTGAAATTTGATTAAACATTTAAAGCTAACCATTTCAAATAAATCAAAACAAACACAATTAAATTACAATCATTCAAACAGATGATTCAATCATGTTGGAAGTAAATCAATTTACCAAATAATAATAAACAAATGGACATTGTCCGTAAACCACTACATGATGGAATGAACCAAATGGGAATCAAATGACATCTCATATTAATGAGCCCAATATACTGGTATATAACATTCTTATGCAAGGCAAATATTTTTAATAAAAATCAAACCTTTATCTCCAACATATTCAGAAAGAGCTAGCTTAGTTATACCCTTCAAATCATAACTTGGGTGAACTGGAGGCTTTAGAACAGATAACTCAGTTGATTTTATTCACATTTGTAGTAGTTGTCGTTTTAACAACCAGTTTGTTTCTAGAGCAACACCTATACCCCCAAAGAAAATCTTAGTTTCACACATAAATCAATACATAAAATACAACAAATACTTGTACACAAAAACCTTAGGGTTACACAAGAGAAGAGGGTATTCGAGGTGTCGCGAGTCCGACAGGCATCTGCAAATCGGGTTTCCGAACCAGGGTGGCAAACGAATTAGGGAAAAATCAGAAAAAAAGAAGGAAATAGAATGCAGACAGACGCGGTGGTAAATAAGAACCGTAAAACACCACCGAACAACCAAGATCGATCAACAAACAGGCGATGATGAACCAAATAAACATCGAAAAACAATAGGATATTACGCGACAGAAGAAAGCATTACCGATTCATGTTGAAAAGGATGAACGTTCTGTTGCCATTGGGAGAGTTACTTTGGAACAGTGGGTAGCGCTGATAGTTTGTGTAAGAACAGATGAAGGATTATGAATGGGTCGGGTTTTGTGGATAGTGAATAAGATCCACGTGTCCCAATTTGTCATGCTGAAATGGGTGGGAATAACAGGGTGGAGGGCACATAAATTTGCCATATGGCAATATAGGGATTAGAAACATTGCATTTGTCAACCTCAGTTATCTTCTTTTTAGAGTAAAATGATTTGATTTTAAGTTTTAAGTTAGTTTTGATTTTGTTACTTTAATTCAAAAATAAATTTAAAATACTACTTTTAAGAGCGTTCACAGTCCGTTCCGATCCCCAATCTTATAATTATACTAAAAATCATTATATCTTCTTCTTCATTTTCAATTTAATAATAACTTTTCATAGCTCCTCACAATAAATTTCAAATATATTAAAAAAAATTACGGGGTTGTACCGTGTTTTCCCAAATATGGGCAAATACAGTATGCGGAAACACGGTACAACCCCATAAATATTATTTTTTCTTCACTCACAGCCACTCACAACTAGGGCACCACTCATATTAAAATGGGAAACGGAGTGTGAATGCTGTAAGTTTATTGAGTTTCAAAAACTTTTAGTATGGAACTTATTAATAACTTATTTATTTAAAGTTTTTTTATTGAATTTCATTATATTAAATTGGATTTTAAATATTTGATCTAAGTTCACAATATATTTTTAAAAGTGAATTTAAAAACTAAATATAATTATTAAAAAAAAATTGAATGACTAAATTAGACGCTAAAAAACAAAATATTAATATAAAATGATTTTAAATGTTTTTTGCGGTAGATAACAAATATTACGAAATTTTTTCTTATGTTTTTCTAAAGCACATTTTAGAAGCGAGAATGGAGAAGATTTTAGAAACACATATTTTAATAAATAAATTTCAAAACATCCATTTCCATTTTAACAAATAATTTTTCCATAAAACCATTTTGGAAAAAAAAAACTCCAAAAGGCGTAATTAAAGTTATAACGGCTTAATTTAGAGAATCTATGCTATAATAATTAAAATCCCGATTTCCAAATCTTGTAATTAATTAATAATAATCCCTCAAATCTCCGTCTCTACCTTCCTTTTTATATACCGCCATAACAACCATCCTTTTCTTCATCCTCCATCTTCTTCTACTTCTTCTTCTTCTTCTTCTCACACACATACAGTGATTCACACACACAGTGACACACACACCGAAGGTTAAAATTCGAAGTTTAAGAGTTGGATTTGATCGTAAAGATGACTCCATCGCATTTTCTTAACATCTCTGAAACAGGTTTGTCATTTTCTTTACCTATTAGGGTTTTTTTAAGACGTCGTTCGGGTTTAATTAACCTTGGTTATTGCTTTGATATTCTCGTGAGGTGTGGTCGAACGATCAGGAAGTTTTCTGTAAGATGATCGATAAGGCGCCTGGATGCCCTAATTTTCAGTGCAGTACAAGAGCAATGTGAGATAAGTCCAATCCTTTGATGTATGCTTGTGTTTTAACTTTCAATTTGCACTACTTTAGTGTTCATAATAATGTGAAATGAGATGGTCAGTTTGGATTCTTGGGTTGCTGATATTCATCCATCTTATTTCTACGTTTTTTGTTGTATAGTTTATGGTTTATATTTATCAGTTAACTGAAAGAATAAAATAATACACTTTTTCAGAAAGGGGTGGCGGCGCAGCTTGTTGCCCGTCTACCTTCTATTTTGATGTAACTTGACAAAACATTATTAATGGAGATCTTCTTCTCGAAATTTTAATTATGTTTGGTGATGACATTGCTATGTGAAACAAGAGATGCTTTAAGGTGCCTGTGAGGGCTTAGGGTAAAACATTGTCATACTCTTCTTTGCTTCTTACTTATACATTCAATATCATTTTAAATTTAGTTTTGTGGTTTATCCTGTGTTAAATCTTATATTGTTTGACTTCATGCCACACAAATAGACAATAATATCATAGTTTTTTTGTTTCTGTTCTTTTCTCATCCATATCTAGTTTTTAGCAGATTGTTAGAAAGTGTTGTTTTGTTTGTTTGTCCTGTTTTCTTGTCCCTGTAAACCTTACATGGTCGTTTGGAGGTGTAATTGACCCTACACCATAAAAGAAGCTTTAAATATCATTACATAAGACTCGATATTAGGATAATGGGTGCATCTTCATGGTCGTGTAAGAATGCTACTACTTATTACAAGTATGTGTATTATGCTCCATAATCTTTCTTAACTGATTTTCACATTAATTGTAGGTCATGGAGAATGAAAGAGATATCCAATGACGTCCTTCATTAGGATTTGTTCTGGAAGAATTTAAGTCACATGGTGCATTACCAGAACACTAGACCAATTTCAACTAGACAAATCTATATCTTCGGTATAATATAGCGACTAATCTTTATTGTTTATATCGATCTATAAAACAGACACTGCATTATTTTCTTTGGTTTTGTGATGATCAGGAGAATGTTTCAGCTAAGGCCTTAAAATCAGAGCTTATAATGTTACTTAAAGATATTAACATCAGGTAGGCTTTTCTAAATGTCAAGGATTCTAACAAGGTATGCTTTAAGTCACATATTCAATTTTTGTTATCTTTCATTATGAAGAATATCTAAGCATTTTCTAGTTTTCGTATTTTTCTGCTTGCGGTGTGAAAGTGAGAATTGTGGTTCATACGTTTAGTTCTGAAGAGCTGTGTCTGAACATCACTATCACAATATGTATTTCTAACAGGAATAGTGCCTAACCTTTATCATATTTATAAACATCACTATCACAATATGTAATTTGTTTTGAAAGCTGTTGTTCCTGTCATAGATGTCATGTTTCAAGCATTAAGGTTTGTGATTGATTAATATTGATTTTAAGTTTTATAGGGTTTTTGTTTTAGTTTATTCTTTTGTCATTTATAACATTGAAACTGTTTTTGCCAATAATCAGTAAAATTGTTTCAAAGATTCTGCCCCTAAAGACATTATTAAAGACGCTTCCATAACTTTCTATTCATCAAGATCAAATAGTTCATGCTTTATCTAAACTGCTAACTCTTTAGCTTTGTTGTTGGATTGGTAGACCCTGTTATGTCCATATTGTATGGTGATGATTTACTATTGCTTCCACATCTTGTTTATGTTCTTTTTCTGACTTTTCATTTTTTTGTTGAAGTAAAAAGAATTGGAGGCTCTGCTAGGCAATGTCACTGGGGTTGCTAGGCCTACTCAGAACATAAGGCTTGTGCTTCTTTTTTATAGTAACTTAGATAATAGCGATGAATAAAATTCTCTACTCTTACTAGATATAAGCAAGACAAGGAACCAGAACATGAAGTTGTAGCTGAGGCTTTGGGCTCTGGTCCAGTGGAAGAATCTGCTGCTGAGAGTATGTCATTAACCTTAATGAATTGCTTAAGTTTTTTTCATACATATATATCACAACTTACTTATGCTTAAATGGCTTTCTTTGTTTTTGTTGATGAAAAAGTTATTGTAGTTCAGTTTAAAGTATTAATGAAGATGAATATGAACATATATAAATGGTCAATGGTAGTTGGCTCTACATGAGAGCATGAAACATTGGTTTTTTCAAAGTTGCATATAGATGGATTTTCATAGGTTATTAACAGAATAATTAAGATAAATATATGATGAATCTGGATGTTTACTTTTAGTTTTTGGTCAAAACAGCGTTGCCGATAAAAGCGAGGTTACAGGGGCCATTTTGTAGTTGGAAACACATATACAGATGACTGTTTCTATGGGTGTATGAAATAATATAGTAGATGCTAGGCTTATGGTTGTATGTTGATTTTAATTATCTTAAACACGTATACTGACTATTTCGTGGCAGTTTTTTAAGGAATGGATGATTAGAAGCTCGTTATTCCTGTTGGTATCTTAACACTTTTAAAGAAGTCGAGGTTTTGGAATGTAGAGGTGAGTTCGTCTTATCTCTGTTTTGTGAAAATTAGTAACTTTGCTTGTATGTCTGTTGTATTTTACATATTCAGATAAATGTCATATTTTTGTTATATCCTTATTCCATAAAGCTACTAAGTGGTCTGAATGGAAAGTGGCAGTTGCCCAATTGACTAAGCTTGATTCAACAAACAGGATAGTTCCTGGAGATTTTACATTATTTGATGCACACTTAAGAAAGTATTCAGAAGTACATGTCTAAATCCACCTAACATCCTGGATTTTAGTTTCTACTATGGGAAGTAAGTTTATAAATCTGCTTTGTGCAATTATTTCTATGTGCAGCTTGTTACAAATGTAAATGATGATGTTGCTGTAGATGCAGTGGAATCATTAGTCAATTTTGCACCGAGATTAAGAATTAAGAACTAGTTTTTCTACAAGTTCATGCTTATGCTGCCTGTTTCACTTGTAAGTGTACACGTAATCTTGTTTCTGTATCTTTATAGCAACTAGATGATGTCAGTCTGTCAGATAACATCTTTTTACACCAATGTCTTGTTATATTTTGCTTGCTAAGCCTTGTATCAATAATGTTTATATAAATCATTTACAATGGCGGTCTAATCTATTAATCTAGTGGTGTCCTGTGTAATCATTGGTTTTGACTTACAGTTATACAAGAACTATTTTGTTTATATAAAAATTTGAAAGAAAAAAAAACTTACCATGACAGAAGCATTGACTAATACTCTCCAAGCTGTTCACAAGGCTGGATGTGTGAATCTTCCTTATATTGTTGAAGGTGGGGTCTATACTTCTTTTAATTTAAATCTTTAAAAGAATAATTCACTAACATTTATGTTTATGTATATATAGCAGTATGCCATTGCTCTCTTAAGCATGACGTGTTATCTTTTAACACCCCAATATTTGGTTGTAATGGTATATAACAGGTTCTGAAACGAGCAACAAGGGAGTCATTCTTAAACTGCACAAGGAGTTTTTCCCCATATGCATGAAGGTTGGTGAGTTGTTGCTGTTATAATATAGATTGTTTGACATTTGATTTGGGTTTAACTTCTAATGAAATTTGGTTAACCTCTTGTTCAATATAGATTATTTAATAGTTATTAAAACTTGTTTGATTATTGTAGTGTGTCAATGACGAGACACCTGAAGTCAGGGATGCTGCAATTTTTGTGTTGGCAGCAATAGCAAAGGTATGCCATCCTATTATATTATGGCTACATCCCTACTAGTCTTTTTATTTTATTTTTTCTTTTATGCTTCTCTTTCTAGTCGGTTGGCAAGAGGAGTAGGATATATAGCATACAGCTATATTATGGTGTATGGGATTTCTTTGTTTTAATAGAACTAATCTTTTTATACAACAGTTTGAATAGTATCCAAATTTCAATTTTGTTCAAGAAATCAGTCAAAAGCCTCTCTTTCTAGGTACACCTATATTGTGTCGTATAGTGATCAGTTGTGATTGCTTTAACTACCTGTTTTGTTTATAGAAGTCTAATTGGAGGGTGAGCTTGTTAATGTCATAGGTGCTGCTAAGCCTACTTGGAATATAAGGTGTGCAACTCCTATTAATGTCTTACTCTTAAGTCTTATCTCTAGTTCGGCTCATATCTTGTTTGGTTTTATGATTAATTAGGTTTACTTATTAAGTTCCCTTATAATGATGCAAACTTTGCAGGCCATGTTACAGAGCTTTTACATAAACGTTCGATGTTATCATGATTTTTGTAAATATGTTCTTAACATACTCATGCATGTGATTTACCAACTGTTCTGTAATTCTTGTGTTTGTATATATATTCTCAACAAAATAAACAGTTTGCTCATGCTGTCATTAGCTGAACAGTTGATCGCCCGATTACAGTGGGTCTGATTATAGAGCTTTTACTTTGGCTTTTATAGATAAAAGGGTTCCAAGGAAGGTTTTCATTTATAATGGCTTCTTTAAAGTACAATATATAAGGTTGACTCCTATTCCTTTAAGTAAGAACATATATATTTATTGTATTAACCTGTTTGTAAATGCAGGATGCTGTTGAGCGGATATCACCTTTGCAGTATTGATCCATCACATATAATCAGGGGATCATATCCATCTAGATGACTTTCTGATATTAAATATTCAAATGAGATTTTTTTGGTACAAGATATATGGAGTTTTCAGATTTGGTTGTCAATTGCTTGATCAAACTTACAAAGGTCAGTTTTATTCACTTCTCGTTTTGTTTTAGTTATGTGCATTGTTAAACCCCAATAGCCATTGTTAATGGGGTGTGTGTTAAGTGTGTTTAACAAATAGTTTGCCAAATATAATGACACAAATTATATAGTTTCAATAACAATTCAACTTTTTAAATAAGTTGATTTAGGAGGTTTTATGAAATGCACGTTGGTCCACTAAAGACTCATTTGACCCACCTGATCCTTTATTTAAGCTATTTTACAAACAAGTCAATTCAATAACTGAAATATTGTAGTGAGAAATATTGTCAAGATTCACTAGAATAAAAAAAATAGAAGCAATGTTGTTAACCATAAACATACCTAACAACACATCAGGTTCCGCTCAAGACTCTTCCCGCGTCATCGTGAAAGCACTAGCTTTGGTTTTTGGCTTTTCAGTAGGTCTTATCTTTTTTTTCTGTCTCCTTCTCTTTGCTCGAGTTAACCACTTTTGCCTCTATATTCCCGACTGTAGTGTTCCGGTTTCCCAGTATTTCTACATCAGTACATAGGCTTGAACCGAGCCTGTATTTTCCAGCATTTTCTTGTTGAAGTAAAAAGAATTGGAGGCTGAGCTAGGCAATGTCACAAGGGTTGCTAAGCGTACTCAGAACATAAGGTTTGTGCTTTGTTTAGACATCTTAGTCCTATTTCTTGTTGGGCTTAGTGTTGCATTGTGCACCATCTCTCTTAGTTTCTTGATTTATCAGTAATAAATGTGTATTTTCTATAAAGTATTAACGAAGATGATTATGAACATATATAAATGGTCAATGGTAATTGATTCTACATGAGAGCATGAAACATTGTTTTTTTTCAAAGTTGCATATAGAAGGATTTTCATAGGTTTTTAAAGGAATTGTTAAGATACATCTATGATGAATCTGGATGTTTACTTTTAGTTTTTGGTCAAAACGGCATTACCGATAAAAGCGAGTTACAGGGCCCATTTTGTAGTTGGAAACACATATACATAAGACTGTTTCTATGGGTGTATGAAATATTATAGTAAATGCTAGGTTTATGGTTGTATGTTGATTTTAGTTATGTTATGCTTGTCTCTGTATACTGACAGTATTTTGTGGCAGTTCCTCAAGAACTAGATGAATACAAGCTCATTAACCCCGTTGGTATCTTGACACTTTAAAAGAAGTCGGGGATGTGGAATAGAGAGGTTGGTGCTTCATATCTCTGTTTTGTGAAAATTAGTAACTTTGCTTTTATTACTGTATTAATTAATATATTCAGATAAACGTCCTATTATTGTTATATCATTATTCAATAAAGCTTCTAAGTGGTCTGAATGGAAAGAGACAGTTGCTCAATTGACTAAGCTTGCTTCAACAAACAGGATTGCTCCTG
Organism: Flaveria ramosissima; assembly: GCA_025215565.1. Taxonomy (NCBI): domain Eukaryota; kingdom Viridiplantae; phylum Streptophyta; class Magnoliopsida; order Asterales; family Asteraceae; genus Flaveria; species Flaveria ramosissima. Next base: position 80,895,927 of record CM046029.1, on the reverse strand, counting down.
AAGATTTTACAGATTTTGCTGTACTCTTAAGAAGCTATTCAAAAGTACATGTCTAGATCCACAGAACATCCTGGATTTTAGTTTCTACTATGGGAAGTGAGTTTATAAATCTGCTTTGTGCTATTGCTTCTATGTGCAGCTTATTACAGATGTTAGTTGTTGCTATAGATGTAGTCAAATCATTAGACAATCTTGCACTGGGATTAGGAACTAGTTTTAATGCAAGTTCACGCTTTATGCTGCCTGTTTCACTTGGAAGTGTACAGTCTGGCAGATAACATCTTCTTGCACCAATGCATCAAATAATGTTTATACAAATCATTTACAATGGGGGTCTAATCTATTAATCTAGTGTTCATACAAGAACTATTTTGTTTTATAGGAACTATTGAAAGAAAAGAAACCTACCATGACAGAAGCACTGAGTAATACTCTCCAAGCAGTTCACAAGGCTGGATGTGTGACTCTTCCTTATATTGTTGAAGGTATGGTATTTACTTATTTTAATTTCAAATTTTAAAGAATAATAAATAATTCACTAACATTTATGTATTTGTATATATTGCAGTATGCCATTGCTCTCTTATCCATGACTTTATATCTATTATCACCTCAATATTTGTCTGAAATGGTTTATAACAGGTTCTAAAGTAGCTGTCAAAAATAAAGTTTCACTTGTGCATTTTGTTGACATTAAAATGGGTAACCCATTGCATCAAAACAAGCAACAAGGAAGTCATTCTTAAAGCACACAAGGACTTTTTCCAAATATGCATTGAGGTTGGTGAATTTGTTGCTGTTATAATATAGATTGTTGGACATTTGATTTGGGTTTAATTTTTAATGAAATTTGTAAACTCTTTTCAATATAGATTATATAACAGTTATTAAAACTTGTTTGATTATTGTAGTGTTTCAATGATGAGACAACTGAAATCAGGGATGCTGCATTTTTTGTGTTGGCACTTGGCAGCAATAGCAAAGGTATATCATCTTCTTATATTATGGCTACATCTCTACTAGTCTTTTTATTTTATTTTTTGCTTTTATGCTTCTCTTTCTATTCGGTTGGCATGAGGAGCAGGATGTATGGCGTACAACTATATTATGGCGTATGGGATTCCTTTGTTTTAAACTGTGTATATTAATAGAACTAATCTTTTTTATACAACAGTTTATATAATATCCAAATTTTCAATTGTGTTCAAGAAATCAGTCAAAAGCTTCTCTTTCTAGGTACACCTACATTGTGCTGTATGGTGATCAATTGTAATTGCTTCAACTACTTGTTTTTGTTGTATTGGAATCTAATATTTGTTTTTTTTCTTTTATCAGAAAGAAAATTGGAGGCTGAGCTTGTTAATGTCACAGGTGCTGCTAAGTCTACTTGGAATATAAGGTGTGCAACTCTTTTTAATGTTACTCTTATCGCTAGTTGGGCTCATATTAGTTTTATGATTAATTAGATTTATCTGATAGGTTCTTGTTTGATCTCGTTACATGTGTGCCTGTGTGTGTATTGGCATGTACAGTAATTCATTATTTGCAATCTTAAAGTTATACCGTAAAGTTGTCACTTGCATTAAAAGAGAGTTCTTATGAACCTCACATGGTCATTTGGAGGTGAACTGACCCTATTGACCAAAATGAAGCTTTCGATATCATTACATATGGCTCTCCTAAGCAGGTCATGTTACAGAGCTTTTACATAGATGTTTAATGTTAGCATGATTTTTGTAAATATGTTCTCAACATACTCATGCATGAGATTTACCAGCTGTTCCGTAATTCTTGTGGTTATATTTGTTCTCGACAAAATAAACAGTTTGCTCATGCTGTCATTAGCAGAACAGTTGACAGCGAGCTTTTACTTTGGCTTTTATAGATGAAAAGGTTCCAAGGGAGGTTTTCACATTTTTAGCAGCTTCTTTAAAGTACAATATATGAGGTTGTCCTTGATCCCATTCCTCTAAGTGAGAACATATTTATTTATTGTATTAAACTGTTTGTAAATGCAGGATGATGTTGAGCGGATATCATCTTTGTGGTATTGATCAATCACATAAAATCATGGGATCATATCCATCTAGATGATTTTCTAATATCAAATATTCAAATGAGTCTTTTGGTACAAGATGTATGGAGTTTTTCAGATTTGGTAGTCAATAGCTCGATCAAACTTACAAAGGTTAGTTTTATTCCCATCTCGTTTTGTTTTAGTTATGTGCATTGTTAAATCCCAATAGCCATTGTTAATGGGGTGTGTGTTAACTTTTTAGTTTAAAGTCTAGGAGTCAAAATGGATAAGTTGATCCAAAATTTGTCCATAATTTTCAAATGTGTTAAAAAAATAGTTTGTTTGTCAAATATAATGACACAAATTATATTGTTTCAATAACAATTCAACTTTTTAAATAAAATGATTTAGGAGGTTTTATGAAATGCACATTGGTTCAACTTTTTAAATAAAACAATTCATCCATTTGACCCACGATCTTTTATTTAAGCTATTTTAAATAGTTTATTTAAGCTATTTTACAAAATACTTATTTGACCCACGTGAGAAATATTGTAAAGATTCATATTGAAGGTTGTCATACTTTTTAGCTAAGCAAATGGATGCCCAAATACAAGAAAAAAGGTTTCAAGAAGTTTGTAAGCGTACATCACCTTTTTGAGGTATTGATCAATCTCTTAATCTCTTAAAATCACTAAAACCATCTAGAAAACTCACTAGGATCAAATGAGTCTTTTGGTACAAGATATTTGGAGTTTACTGCTGTGGTTGTCAAATGTTTGGTCATACTTACAAAGGTCAATCTTACTCACTTCTTGTTTTGTTTCATTTGAATCATCTATCTCCGGCAAACTATAATAGCCTCGTAGGCGGCTAACCAATTCATATCCAACATAGTATCAAATCCTTCTAGGGTCCTAACAAACAACTTAGATAGGTATCTATGACCTTCGAATTATATGTTACAATTCTCTAAAGAGAGGTAATCTTAGTAGTCTTTTTGTTTATCGAATCACAGATTGTTGTTAACCATAAACATAACTAACAACACGTTTGGTTCAGCTCCGGCTTCTTCCCGCGTCATCATGAAAACCCAAGTTTTGGTCGTCAGCTTTTCACTAGTTCCCAAGTTTTGTCTCTTTACATTCCCGACTATAGTGTTCTGGTTTAACAGTCTTTCTATATTGGTACACATGCTTGAATCGAGCTTGTATTTTCTAGCATGTTTCCTTTTACATTTTTGGCACTCACCGGATGATTCCACCTTCATTTTCTTGGTCTTAAATTCAGACCTCTCATTTCTTTCTCCTTTCACTCCTCCAGACCAACTCTTTTTCCCCACGTCCTCAACCGGTTCATCAGCAATCACATCATCGTAAATTATCCTCTTCAATTCCACTAAAGACTCAAAAGCTTTCAGCCCACTCTTCTTAACATACGTCCTAACCTTTGACGGCAAACCCTGCGCATAACACTTCATCCTCCTTTCTCTAGTAGGCATCAACCTGCCCACTAGTCTTAAATCCCAAATTTGTCAGGTCATCCCACGTCAAATTCCTAAACTCACGGGGGCCTTTGATTTGTTTGATGGTATCCCACCAATGTAATGCTTCGTCAACAAATGCGTGAGTTACGAACTTCACAACAAATGGCACCACCCTGACCGTCTACGTATGGGGGATAACTTCAGTTCAAAGTACTTAAAACACAAGACAGAAACATAAAGAGACTACTACTAAATTTATATCCTTAAAAGAGAGGTACTGCACTTAAAACACAACACACTATCACCTTACTTTTGCTCTGGATTTAGGTTGGCAAGTTGGGCCGAACCTGGGTATGGCTGAACCTGGCCTATAACCCTGGATACGTATGGCTCCTGAGACACGACTTGTCCTTAAATCGGGTTAGGGAAAATAGGTCTGCCCCCTCGACCACTTATTCCTCGAATGGTTTGATGGTTAGATGTTAAAACATGTTAGAATTTAAAACACATGATGATACCCCTTCCAACTAGATGGCACCACCCTGGATTTAATTAACTACTCCACTAACACACTATCACCTTACTTTTGCTCTGGATTTAGGTCGACAAGTTGCGCTGAACCTGGGTATGGCTGAACCCGACCTATAACCCTGGATACGTATCGATTCTTTGGCCTTGAGACACGACTTGTCCTCAAATCTGGTAAGGGAAAATAGGTCTGCCCTCTCGACCACTTGTTCCTCGAATGGTTTGATGGTTAGATGTTAAAATATGTCAGAATTTAAAACACATGATGATACCCCTTCCAACCTGACTTGTATTAGTAAACATCAAAAACATTTTCTTCCAATTATCATGGACTGTATTAAGTGTGGCTAACCATTGTATGCCAAACACCACATTCGCTCCTAAAGAGAACGGGTAGAAGTCTTGGATGATTTGAAGATCCTTGATTTTCAACACCATATCCTTGCAAATTTGGTGACAACTTAATATACTTATAACACCATATAAACACTTAGATAACTAAAATATGTCTCAAAAACTACTAAATTAAACAAAAAGTTTCTTTGAAAATAAAATTTGAAATCTATTCCGACCAACCCGTTTACTGGTTCGTTTGATAATCGACGATTCACAGGAAAACGGTCTAAATACACACAACCAGACTTTTTTTTATGACCGGTACCCAGTCAAACCAGTTCGATCGGCCAGTCCAGTTGGGTTCTATGGTTTAGCCACTTAACCATGTGTCATTTATTCTTCATTATTTTTAATGGATATAATATACGGTTTTAACCTTTTTGGTTTTCTAATATTTTTATTTTTTTAACTTTCTAATATACGTTTTTATTCTTCTTTATTTAGCCACTTAACCATGCGTCATTTATTCTTCTTTATTTTTTAATGGATATAATATACGTTTTTAACCTTTTTGGTTTTCTAATATATATTTGATAATATAAGTTTTCTAACCTTTTTGGTTTTCTATTATACGTTTTTAACCTTTAATGGACTATATCTATGACCGGTACCCGGTCCAACCAGTTTAATGTACGTTTTTAACCATGTATCATCTTCTGTTTAACCAGACTTTTAAAAGGTCATGTTTGGGTTGACCCGATCTTAAAACGAGTCACCTTAACTAACCTCAAAACCTATTTTCTTCTCGTGTTATCTTAACTGATATCAAAACCTATTTCTCATCATTTCAAATTAATTGTTTTTTTTACCGCTATCTTCTCAGCTCTTCATATCCTACAAGATACACAAATAACAGAACATCTTTTTTACAATAACATCAATGCATTTAGCAAATTAATAACACACAATCAAGACGTATTGAATGCATTATTAAGTAGATCATACTCGCAAACAAGTAATTAAACTAGGTTTTTTTATATTTTTTATGTTAAACCACCTACCTACAATAATCAAAAATCAAGTTAATTTGTTATATTTATTATAAGTTTAAGCCACATAAATGAGGGTCAAATTAACATGTTATTTTTTTTTAAATTATTAAAAGATGAGAGATAAACAATAACCGTTACATATTTCTCATTTTCTTTTATTATTATTGTTGAGAAAATGAATGATTTTGTATTTTCTCTCAAAATATAGTGTTATAATTTGATTCCTCTCACATATATAACATGTATATCAATACAGTTATTACACAGTTACACTCTCTCTTTCTCGAGTAAATACTAAACGACAAGGCTCGTCATCTGTCATAAAGAAGCGATTAATGCACGTATGGCATTAATAGAAATAACCTCTAATTACTTTTTATTATACACATTACAACTACTACAAAAGATGCAAGCAACAATATGGTGCATCAAATATAATCTAATTTATTAAATCTTTCATAACAACTATAATCTAATTTAAAGTATAAAAAAACTAGTTTTATACAATAGAATAAAATAAAAAAAATCTAAAGAATTCGAGAAAATGTGAGGCTCATTAATCTTTCATAAGAATTCTAGTTTTTTTTTACCTTAGACACCTACTGAGATTTTAAATAAACTTTTTAGAGACCAAATTTTTGTGTCAAACAAAGCTTCTATTACCCCAATTGACGCCCAACAAAAATCACTAAAATATTATAGTAATTACGTTTGGTAATAAACCAGGTTCTATTACCCATACTCGTGTTTTTTAAACTCATATTTACTTTATTTTTCTTCATCCCGTAAATACAATGCAACAATACACGTAATATTATATTAATTATGAATTCAATGCATGTATAGGTTGCCGTGAATATAAATAGAAATAACCACCGATAGTTTTATGCTCAGAGAACCATCTAAAATTTATTATTATTTTTTCATTGAGTTTTTATACAACCATTTTGAATTTGCGAGTATACATGTTGCTCGTAATAAAATTTCATAAAATTTCTAGATTCGTGGCTAGTATTTAGACCGGTGCTTATATAAATTAAACAACTTACTTTGATGTTTATAAATAAATAATGGTTCTCCTTACATGTTTATTTAGACCGGTGCTAATTTAACAATGGCATCTTCCTCCCTCAGATTTAGGTACAAGCCTGTGGTCGCGGAAATGGGAACAACTGATGGCCATCTTCTAAAAGATGTAAACATCATGCAGTCATCTCACATCTATGACCTGAATTCTGAACCTTTGAATGACAAAGATCAGTTGCATGCGGATCTAAAAAATTCTAAGGGTCATATCAGTTCTAAACCATGTTTTAGGAGTTTGTATATGACTACAGACCCACAAAGCAATTCATCGTCGTCATCCCAACAGGGAGTGAATCATGGTTTGACTTCTACATATGAATTTGATCGCGTGTCAGAGTTGATCTTAATGGGTTGTATGCGTTGCCACATTTATGTCATGGTGTGTGATGATAACCCAAAGTGCCCAAAATGTCGTAAAAGTGATTGTCTGCTTGATGTGTTTCGTGAGAATTCAGTGAAAAAAGACAACATTATGTAGTATCACTTATATGTTTTTGACTTGATTTCACATCTTCTGACAAGCAATCAATGTAATGGTTTTATGATTAATGTAATGGCTTTATGATTTCTCGTCTCGTTTTGTTTTAATGGTGGTATCTAGTTTTCTATTATTAATTAGTTGAGTGGAAAAGTTGTTTTATTAAAAACGGATTAAGTGTAACTAGAGAGGTGCACACGTGATGCAACAACAAACATAACATGTAATTTTTTTATAAAAAACTACTACAATACCATCCTTGAATTAAATAGAATAAAATGAATGTTTTTATGATATAATTTTATTTACAAAATTATCAATGTATGAAATAGTTATAATCATTTAAAAATACTATAAAAATTAATTTAAAGTCAACACTTGTAATCAAGTTCATACAAAATATAAGTAAAAAGACAATTATACATCCTTAAACTCTTAAAAATAATAGAAAAAGACAATTATGTCCTCCTAACATGTTGTGTGTAGGTGGAGTGTTTATAGGGTATACGCCTATCTTTTCATCATAACCTAATAATTAAAAGGGCATAAGCATGATAATGTTGTTCTACTAAACAACAAGAAAATTTATCTTAAAACTAGTAACTTATCACCACATAATATAATTACACAAAAGGTGCCCTGTATGAACAAAAGATAATTCTATAGTAGTTTTTTTATAAATGACGCACACCTGTATAATCAATTATATTTGTTTTTTAATGTTAATGAATATTATTTTATATTACAAATACTCATCATCTATAAAAAAGATATACTCGTATGCGTTACAAGAATTATTTTTTAAACGGCTAATTAGATAACTGACGGGTTACTGATCATCTGATCATCTCTATTACTCAAATATAAACTTGAAATCACATTCAAAAGAAAAGTCATATTAAGTGAGAATACCCTTTGACCCACCTGAACCCCTTTTATTTTTGTTACATGTGGTACTTGAAAAAAAAAACCTTCATTTATTTCTATGAGATCTTCAGCTAGCTTAACTTAACCACTTAAGCTAAGAATTATTATTTGGTACAAGACTCGTTAACCGAGCAACGACAATCTTACCTTAAAAATTCACAGAAAACGATGCGAGTCATCGGGTGATCCGGAACATAACCCCGTATTCAGTTAATTTTATACCTTAACGTCTCCTTGAAAACCCGACCCGGTTTCAGGTATCGTTTTACTCCCAAAACCCTAGCTCAGACGTATAAATACAATCTTCCACCTGTTTTTCGTCTCGTTTACAAACCCTAGCCGAACGACAGTTCATCTTGAAGCTTCATGGTAAGATAATACACTAATCAAATCTGCAAATCTGTTATGTGATTTGTATTACTTTTACAGATTTCCTGATGTTTTATGCTTCTTTGTGTATTTAGGCGCCGAAGAAGGAGAAAGCTCCCCCACCGTCATCTAAGCCTGCGAAATCTGGTGGTGGAAAGCAGAAAAAGAAGGTCAATACTCGATTTACTCAATTTCGAAGTGTTATACTGTTATGTTTATCTTTATTTGTGTTGTTAGGTTGATTAATGATTACACATTTGCTTAAGTTTGTGATCTTTAGGGTTTCAGTGTTTTGATTGCTGAAATTGATTGGACATTGTGTGGTTTAGAGTTTGTGATCTATGAAGTTGATTGACAAACACTAATTTAGAAATGTTGATGTTGTTTTGTTTTTTGAATGCTCTTTTGGTTGATCTAAAACAAGTATATTATATGATTTGGTAGCATTTTAAGGACACACACATAGTTTTGTTTATTTTGTGCAATACTTGGGTCTATATGAAAGATTAAACGGATGATGATTTTACTGGAATTTGGAATCTTATAGCTTTAATTCAGGTTAACCACAAGAAAGTATGATTGAACTTTAGTTCCAGAAGCTGTAAATATTTTAGAAATTGAAAATGAAATTGTCTTCTATGTGTTCTCCTTAGTCAGGCATCGAAAATGTTAGAATTTAAGAAGCATGCTTGAAGACTTTGGTGGGTTTATAAGTTAACTGAAGCTTAAAGATTGTTTATGGTTTGGTTTGTATGGTTGTTAGAAACAGTATACAATATTGTAACATTTGGTTCATGAAACAAGTAGAATGGGCCACCAGCAGGAAATTGTGATTGAAAACCAGTTGTAATTCGTGGATCGGGAAAATTATATATCTGCTTTATGTTTTTCTTAACCAGGCATGAAAAACTTTGTTGGGTTTTAAGTTAAACGAAGGTTAAAGATTGTTAATTGAGTTTTCTATGCTATAAATGAAGCTTAAAGATTGTTTATGATTTGATTTGCAGAAGTGGAGCAAGGGAAAGCAAAAGGAGAAGGTGAACAATATGGTGCTGTTTGACAAAGCAACATATGACAAACTTCTTTCTGAAGCTCCCAAGTTCAAGCTCATCACTCCTTCAATCTTGTCTGACAGATTAAGGGTACTACTGAATTCTTTTAAGAATGTTTTCTTTAGTTAAATTATGCTATAGTAGTAAGTGTTTGAGTCCCTCTCGCATTCTAAGGTTCAAATTCAGTTTCTCATGGTTTTCTATCTTAAAGGCTACGTGTCTACCGCAAGCTGTGTTTTACCTATTCCATTCGTTAACAGAGTATTGACAGGGTCTTGTGATGCGTTTCCATGTTTACTAATATAAAAGTGTACGGATCCAAAGCTGATGTACTTTTTTTTGTTAGATTAATGGTTCGTTGGCGAGGAAGGCAATCAAGGATTTGATGGCAAGAGGTGCTATTAGGATGGTATCTGCTCATGCTAGCCAACAAATCTACACCAGGGCCACCAATACTTGAAATCTTATCTATTGATTTTCTCTACAAAGGCATGAGTTTCTTGTTTTATTTCCAGAATTTTGTTTTTTAGGAGATACCTTTTTTTGTGCCATACTTTAGTTTTCTTGAGTGGGTTTTATGTTATACTATGAGATTCACTTGTGCCTTTGCACCCTGTCCAGTATGATAAAACCATGCAATTGAACTTGCATAATATCATATTTATGCAACCAAAAATTATGATACCACATATACCTCTTCAAACCAGTTATAACTCTTGTGAACCAAAAAATATGATAAATTGTGGATATATTTGATATATTAAAACAAGCATTTAATGTTAATGAAATAAGAAAGGTATATCTGCAGCCTACTGTTCAATACACAGTTGTCTTATTACATTCTATATATCACTGGTTCGATTGTCGCTATTACTTATTTGAAAGAAGCACACATGTAAGAATTACTGCAAAGCTGTGTTGTACTTGTATAAGGGAACAAGGCTATCGGTCGACTTGAGGGCAACTCGGGTATCTCCGTCTCGAAATTCAAATACTCTATTACTTTCGTCATGGTTGGTCGCCCTGTATTCTCTTTTAGAGTACACAGTAACCCGATATTTATAACTCGAACTGCCTGGTCCATGTTCAACACCGAACCTATCCTTCTATCAACAACCTTTTCTTTCTCATTCATCTCATGCATGGTCCATGCCCAATGTAACAGGTCCAAGTCCAACTCGTCGCTTTCTGAGTTGGACTCGCTTTCTGGGTTGGATTCGGGTCTAGACTCGTACCTTTTTCTACCAGCCACGACCTCCAATAGAAGCACACCGAACTCAAAGACGTCAGCAGGTTGACTAACCGCCTCTTCAAACCGGTTAGATTCTGCACCTGACATAACAAACCCGAAATTGCCAAGCAGGCCTCGAACGCTAACGTCGATAAACACACTACTTGTTTTCACGTTTTTATGAGCGAGCTTTTGTGAATGGAGGTAACTCAATGCCTGCGCCACATCTCGAACCACCTTGAGTCGTCGGCTCCACGGCAAGACACCAATTCCATAAAGCCAGTCATCTAGTACCCCGTTTGGTACATAGTCGTAAACAACCATGGTTTCTTGGTGATCAAAGCACCAGCCCCTAATAGGCACTAGATTCGGGTGGCGTAACTTGCTCATCGCTTTGATCTCTTTACACACATGCCGCCTGTTAACACCGTGAGACTTGAAATACGCCACGGAAAACCGCTTCACCACCACTTGACACCCATTTAACAGAGTACCCCTGTATGTATTGCTTCTTTCGTCATGGGCCACTATGTGTAGCTCGTCGAAACAGCGTGTAGCTGTCGAAATCTCTGAGATTGTGAATCTCCGTGGTTTGTGTGGTGGACGGGGCCGTTCTTTCACTGCAGGCAGCATGGCCGCCTCGTTCGAGTTCACTCTGCCCCGTTTACGGTTGTAGTATAGACTCACTAAAGCAACAACTGCAAGCACAACCACGGACATGAATATAAAGAAACCACCAGAACTGACACCATCTCCGCCACCATCGCCATCACCATTCTCGTTGATGATATTGCTTTCACAGGTTTCCTGTGATGGTACTCGAAGAGAAGCTCGACTCGTTGATGTAAAATTCCATGAAATCAAGTTATGAATTTGAGTAAAGTTTCCTGTAGATGCCGAGAATCCGACGAACATGTACTCGTTTAAATACTCTGATATGTCGAGTTCCCCCGAAAAAACAGGTTTCGAAGGATAACCAATGTTTTCAGAACCTAACCGGATGTCCAAAAACCTATCATGACCATGGTAGTTAACCCAAGCTCTCTGTATTTCACCACTCTTCAAATCAACACCAAACTCGGATACATTGATGGTGACCGTCGAAACAATCGAACCCAAGTTGATCCCGATATGGTTGTCGTTGGGGTCCCCGAATTCGACATTCTCTCGTGTGTCGAATTCTATCCCAACGGCTTTATACTCTTCGTCGCAAGCATCATTCAGCATCCCGAGCCACGGCCCGGGGCGTCCTACGGTGAACTCATCGGGTGCCAACATAAACGTAAAACCGCTTCCACCGTCACCGTCACCGCCACTTCCACCACCAGAAGACACACCAGACTGTGTGGTTTCAAGTTGAAACGAGAAGGTCGTTTGGAACGAAGCCGGGGTGCGAGTAACGGGGTCGAAAACGCGTATCGGATACGCGTAGATCGCGCGTCCCGCCAAGTGTTTAAGATCGACGTCGTCTTTCTGGTTCGTATCAGGTATCTGAACCCGACCCGTTTTGTCCACGGCGGAGCTACCCAACAGCATGAGACTGTGAGCAGCTTTTGGGGCGTTGAAGTCTGGAAAAGAGAAGTGTTTCGTTACGTTAATGGCGGCTCCGTTGTCGGGTTTCTTGTGATCTGATGCTTGAACATGAATGAAGAAGATGATGAATGATGATAAGATTGTTATGAGTGGAAGGAAGATGGTGACAGACGCCATTGGAGGAGGTTGAAGGTACGTATGATGATTGAGAGAATGAAGTGGTTAAAAAGAGTACGTCTGTGTGTGTGTGTTAATGGTGATGGTTGTCAATTTGTATGAAGCTTGTGGTGGTGAGTGTCTATGGAGAATGTGGTCATGTTTTCGGCGGGAATGATTGATACAGACAAAAACGAAGATGATAATGTACTTGTTTTTTCGGTTGGTTAAAAGTATATGATATTTATTTGTTAAAAAATCTATGGTTTAAATAAACTTATATCAGTATATTAGTTAGACGTTAAAGTCCTTCCGGTCTAATGACATGAAGATGATGATTTGAGTTTGTAATTTTTAAGATTTTAAGTGTAAACATGTCTTAAACGGCTTTTCCACAATGATGGGTGTTGTGTTTTATAGTATTGTTTTGGTGAGTGATGTCTGAAACGTAAAAATCTGTATGGACAGTTGACATACCGTCTTAGAAAGCTCACTTGGATATTGATGGTTAATTTTAATGTCGTTCGTAAAAGTAGTAGTGACGGTAAATTTGTAGTTAAAGTGTTAGTAAATTGATAAGCGGAAGTAAGTAGCTAACGATATTTGTAGCACTCGGACATGTTCTATAACTAACTATTTTACAGGAAAACGTAAATCAAAACAAATGAAATATCATTGTTTGGTTCCGCCGGTTTTGGTAATAATTATAGGATACTAATAATTGTGGTTTCAAGAAATATCCGGGTTTGGTGGGTAAGATATACCGGCTGATTTTGATATGTTCGTGGTTTAAACTGATTTATTTTAATTGTTATTTTGTATCAAACTCTTTTAATGATAAGGGAAAAAAATACAAATGCATAAACATAAAAGAAAATAAAAATGACAAGTTGAACCTTTAGATTTTATTGCATGGTCAGTTTCAAGTTCCAAACCATCATTTGAACCATTAAACCACCTAATAGGTTAAGTCGAACCATGAATCGGACAATATGTATCTTGAACCGGCCAACTCGATTCTACTTGAACGATTTGGTCAGCGATTTATTACCATCCTAGGTTGAAGCTCTATTAAGATAAACACCGACAACCAAAGACTCATAATTTGTTATATGTGGAGAGGATACCATGTAGCATTTTGAAAGACTAATGTAAATCTAAAGAGATAGCAGGCACAAGACTGATGAAATGAACAATCGTGTGAGTGCTTCACCCAAAATTTAGTTAGACTTTGGCCAATTCGACACCAGCCTCGATCGAAAACTCTATCGCATGTAAGCGGGATTAGTAATACACTAATACGGGTAAATGGTCAAAGAAAAGCACGTTTTATTCGTTGTCAAAAATCCTAAAAGAAAACTAATTCGAATAACCCAAATAAACAAAAATACCAATTCGGTTAACACGATACGCCACAATTAAGATTTGCTATTTACAAGAAGATATGTATATGTATATATATCTCGGTGCAAAAGCTATCTAGCAATAGTGACTTGTAACAGATGTCACGATGAATGGGCGACGTGAGCTAAACGGATCGGCATCCGAGCAGGGGTTTGATAGAGGTAACGTGTGATCAAATTAAATATTTACGGGTATATTTTTACGTGGAAACTTGAGTCTTAATATGTTATGTAATTCCATTGTTGCTCTCTATCTGGGAACATTGAGATTAATTGGTGAAGCAAAAATTCCATTGTTTCATTATAGATCGTTACTGTCTATTTGTAAAGTTACGTGACCCAGTGACCAGTTAGAATACTCTACTAATAATATAATTTGGTAAATCATTGTTTGTGAGTGGATGAAATGTTATGATAGAAAAACATGTATATGTGTTTTTATTTTGAGGTAATTCTTAAAGTGTCCGTTGGACTCCATTTTTCCCATAAAATGTCATTTTAAACAAGTCATCCTAAAATATGTCCCCACTCAATACAATCAGTTTTGACGATAAAACAAGGTCATCTGAACTCAAGATTAGCGGCTCAGATGAATACACATGCCTAAATAGGGTCTTTATGAAGGTTCGGACGAACACAAACAGATTTTTCATAACGACCCTATTTAAACACGTGTTTTCATCTGAGCTACTCATATTCGGTTCGGACGACCTTGTTTTATTATCAGAACCAACTTAGCTCTGTTGGATGGAGACCTTTTTAAGGATTGCTTGGTTATAGAAACATTTTGAAGGAAAAATACGAGGAAAAGGACATTTTCAAAATTTTTCTTTCTTTTTTCTTATTTCTTATTTACACCCACTCACAAAGGTGTTTCCTATCAAAAAAACACAGAGATGACGCATCTTAGAATGTTAGTGTCAAGTATATTAAATATGTTTAAATTTGACTTTATGTAGGTATATTATTGACAAGTTAAGAAGTAAAGCATTTACCGATTTTCCAATTGGTTAAACATTCATAATTTTGTCTTCGTGAATAAATCAAGAGAGAACTATGTATTATTTTGAATGGAAGATTCATTTTAATCATTTCTTGATAAATTAATCCATTACAACCCTTAAGTTATTAAGTAAACCATTGAATTATTGTAAAATGTTTTAAAACGTTTGTACAAATCACCAATGTATTCATTTAGGTGTTCTTTGTAACGGTATTCATCTTAGGTGATATAAACTCAATTTAAACTCAACGACATATCTTTGAATTGATGTGTCAAGGTTGTCTAGTGATGTAAATCTCATTGTTGAGTTTAATATCAAACTTAAACTAATTCAAATAAACTAGACAGACAAATATAGACAGAAATGGATTAGATAAACGGAATAATAATGATTTAAAAAAATGAATATCTTCAAAATTAAGTTTCACGTTGGATAGGTAGTGTAAACGCATGTTTGAATAATTTATTAATTGTATATAACCAACAACTACAAAAAAACAAACCGAAACACAAGGATCCAAAACTAAAAAAAGAAAACAGAAAACACGTGCGCAAAATGTAGTCCTTTAATTTAAATTATGAAATTCATAATCATATTTAAATTATGAACAAAATTTAAAAAAAAAAATAAAAATCGTATGAAATTTGAATTGAATATAAGTAAATGATCCCACCTCAAGTAAATATTATTTAACTATTTTGATATGGGAATAATAATTTTAATCTCGGAAATATATATATACTGAATTATATAACTATTATTATTATATTTATATAAATATTACGTTCCATCTAGGCTTGCTATTTTAAAAAAATTCGACATACAAAACTTGTTTAAAGCTCATTTATTTAACTAGCTTCGACTGCCAATAAGTTATAGATCAACTGGTTTACGAGAAGGCATCCTATAACTTTTTAAAGTGGAGGTGGGCCAAGGGTTTTACCACAGTGAACCTTTGGGTGGTGGGTTTCCCTTGGAATGGTAGGCGAGCCGAGTCACCAGCGTTGTCTGTGTTCGCGAGCGTGGGTGACCTTTCGCCAATGAATTTACCCGGGTGACCGGGCTTAAAAATTATTCGTTGGTCGTTAAAAAAAATAGCTTCAACTACATTTGATTTTAGAAAACAGGGGTGGAATGCACATGTATTTTTGGCTAAGGCTAAGTGAATGAAAGATTGCCGATGAATGTTGAGCGTTAGTGAAGGGAAATATGATCGGAGGATTTAAATGGGGTGTTTTTGTAGAAAGTAGGTTCACTTATATATTAAATAATAGTAATTCTAACGATCTTATCGTTAGCCATGAGATAAATTCTAGTACAATACCGTTTACAAATACGACTAGAAAATAAATATAAACAATATTTATATACCAAACACTATTCGAACATCCGTCTTTAGTATATACTCCAACGAGTCTTCATTTAGTATTTTTGACATGAACCTTCATCGCGTTCGAATTTTCAACTATACCCCTTCACTGCAACAAGTAACAAATAAAAGATTGAAGGTTGTGGCTGAGGATCGTGTTAGACACGGGTCCCTTAAAACAGATTTCGCGTCTCTACTCAAGACAACGCGTCTGTCTCCTAGGGTACAACAGCCAAAGCAGTATGTACTGCCAGAGAGTGCCTCGGCCCGAGAGATCACCGGGTAAAATATGTGTTATGATGTTATGTGGAAAAATGTTAAAGATGATGGTGTATGAAGAACAATTTAGAGAGTGCTCATCTCTAAATTTCTATAAAACTTGTTGAATCTAAAGAGAATAAGTTTCTTCTTCTTTTTTTTCATCATGAGTTTAGTTATATACTCATGCTAAAAGCTTCACATTAATATGAGTTTTATGATTCATAACTAAAACTTCCATTTGATTTATGAAATGTTTATGAAACCAAATTAAAACTCTTATTTTATTCATGACATGTTTAATATCAATTTTAATAAAAATTTTGATCCATAATAAACTTTTATAATATTTATTAAAAGACTTGATCAACATAAAACATTCATTTTAATCAATACATGGCTTTATTAACATTATTTAAAAAATTACAACAATTTCCTACTATAATCACCCAAGTTTACTTTCTTTATTTCGACCACTCAACTTCGAGCATCGATATCTAATTCATCTTAGTTTCAGTTTGGACACGGTATCATTCGTTACAAAATGAGAACTTAAACCACTTAATAAATAACTAGCTATATAAAAATATATATAAATATAATTATTTTGTGTCCAAAATTCCAACAGTTTTTGTGGTCGTTTTTATTAAATTGTATCCTATAATAAATATAGTATAATAATAAAACTAAGATAAGAAAAATAATTGAAAAAAGTGGAGTTATAAAGTCATGATAAACCATATAGAATGTGTGTACGCCTAACGAAACAAACAAGAAAATATTAGAGATCGAAATAGTTATCTTTAAATTCATAGAACATATGTAGAAACTACAAAGATCCAACTAAAATAAAAAATAAAAGACAAAGACAAAACTGAAACTAGTGAACGAAGAATTTCGGATCCAGATCATTAATATATTATATTAAAACAAAAAGAAAACGTATAAAATGAAGTCCACACGAAATAAATATATAGATAAATAAACAATAGAAAACAAATCAGATAAGGATACCAGAAATTTAAATTAAATATTAAATAAACAAAATAATCAACTTTGTTTCCGATGACTTTAGATCAGTTTAGCCTCACCCCTCGCTCTCTTCACTCCATATCTATCCTCTCCTCAGACCGTCATCGTAGGTTGTCATCAACTCGTAGATACAAAGTAACGATATGTATATCGAGCCTAAGTAGACTTCATAGAAGTTTTGTGCATCGAATGTGCTTTTTTTACTCTTCTAGTTGATTATGTTTTCAAGACCCAAATGTAGTCAAGTTAGGATCAGCTTGGAAGCTCAGAAACAAAGATATGGGATTAATAGAGCTCAAATAGTGAAATAAATAGATTTAAATTTTCAGTTGTTTTGAATCAAAACAATTTTGTTTAATATGTTTTGTAAACAATGTTAGATGTTTAATACATCATATTTACTTTTTCATATAAGTAACTAAAAGTGTAATCATATTAATTTTGGTTTTTGTTATATACTTATATATGTTGTGAAAAGGCTAAGGTGATTATTGATTTTGGTTTAACGAGCTTGACATCATATAAAACTTAACTATCGTCTTTTCAACATGTTTTTTTATACTGTGAATTTCGAATATAGAACATATATATATAAGGATAAAAATAAATTTAATCTACAAATTATATTAGCAGAAACAATTTAGGTCTTAATTTGTTGTTACTCCTATTCAACTTTTTTTTATCTTAATTTATATTAATATGGTATTTGCATTTGACTGGCTATACGTAAAGTATTGAAACAACTTAGTCTTGCTGATATTAAACGTATATGGTGATGTTATTAAAATAATTTAAGAAACATAATAACAAGTCAGTAATTTGATGTAATTCGTAACTTATTCAAAATATTTATCAAATAAAAATGTCGTATACAGTAAATAATCACTAAACATAATAAAATAGACGATCCATTATTAGTGTTTAAACTGAAATTAAATCACTGCCTACTTCATGTAAACCTAGTACCTCTACATAAAAATTAAATAGAAAAGAACCGCTACCTACTTTCATACCTTTGGTTATATCTTTTATATATGTGTCATGTCATTTTCCAGTTTAATTTATAAATTAATCGAGTCTATAAGTAGTTGTTATATATTTATAATTTTTTTAACATATATTCAAGCCGTCAAAATTGATTAAACCAAGAGGCGTTTACAGAATAATATATGTGTATATATAACTTTAATTGAATAACAAACTTAATTACCTTTAAATAGTTTAAACCAAGAAAAGATATAAAAAACATAATTTTCTTTTGGATTCCTTTCCTTTTATAATCCTTGGGGTCTTTTACTTTAAAACAAAGTTAAATTCTTTTAAAGTAAATTTAAAAATAAATAGACAAATTTCCATTATGATTCATAGTTTTCTTACACATCTAAAGTTATTTGTACCTAAAGCACTTTATCAGTTTTTGATTCAATGAAATGATCATGGCTTATGGTTTGAGGATCTTGCTAGCCAAATGAATTCGGTAGCATAGTCCAGTTAGAGCATTCACAGCCCATGCCTTAAAATTATGTGAGTGTGAGTCCTTAAATTACATGGGATGGTTTTGAGTGGTTGTGAGTGGAGGAGAGAGAAATGTTACTGTTCATCTGTAAATTTAAAGATTCACTGTTCAACCCTTATAAATTTTTTAATATTTTTGAAAGTGGTTGTGAGTGAAGGAGAGAGAAAAGGTAATGAAAAATGTATAAAATTATATTATTTAATTGAATGGAGAGAGAAAAAGTAGTGATTTTTAGTGTAATTATATGGATAAAAATAATGAATGAGATGTGAATGCTCTTAGTTACCAACATTTGTGGTTGTAGATGGTGTAGGTGGAAGTGGTGTTGTGGGTACAAGAGGTGATGGAGAATATGGATGTGAACTTGTACTTCACGCGATCTTTAAAATGTTGGGGAGTAGTCTCTTGACGGCCTGTTAAACTGTGCTTTTAAAGTTTCGATGCCATGCAGGAAGATGTTCCCGAAATACTATGGATGATTATTCTTGAAGGAGGCATTTTCATACAAAAGTCCGTATAAGAACGATAACAATGACTTAGTGAGAGAACTATAAAACAAGAATTGATGTTGATAGCTTATTTGTGCCTCTTAATTGACTAAAAGCAACTAGAGTGGTTAAGCCTCTCACTGAGGACATGGGTTCATTCACCCGCCTATGATGGGTTAAGATAAATTAGTTATGGTTGTAGACTTGTATGATTAAAGTGAAGGTTAAACTGATGTGTGAGTTACTGTTCTAAATTAAAACAACTATAACGACAATATATATAATTATACACTAAAACACTTTTTTTTAGATTTCTTTTATTTCTTAAGTTCACATAAGGATTTAATAACTATGAAGATGGTATAAATGAAAGCATTTTATGTTAAATCTAATTATTTTTTATGCGCTATGTTTGCTCATCAATCTTCTTAGAACGATACATAAAATGCAAAAATAAAAGGAATTATGCATTATAATGAAAATATCATATTTTTCTAATTTTTTGTAGGAAGTTAACATCATGAGTCAAAGATTATAAAATAATAGAAATTAACAAAAAGTAAATTATTATGCACGACTTCTCATAATACCAAGTCTTGTAATTTAATTCAACATATATACGGATGTGAACATTATTTATTATCGATCGTTATAAGTGTGGATGTGGTCAATGTTATATAATCAAAGGAACTGAAATGCAACATCATATCATTTATGATTTGTTGACCAAAGCTAAAAGTTATCAAATTGTGTGACAAAGTTGATTAGCTTACCGAGCGGGTCGTTAAGATGTAAAGAGATTCATGTTACAATGGTCACTTTTTTTTTGAACGACCAACGAATAATTTTCAAGTCCGGTCACCCGGGTAAATCCAATGGCGAAAGGTCACCCACGCCCGCGAACACAGACAGCACTGGTGACCCGGCTCGTCCACCATTCCAAGGGAAACCCACCACCCAAAGGCACACTGTGGTAAAACATTTGGCCCACTTAGAGCATATTGTCCTAATGAGACTCCAACCCATAATCTCCACTTTGAAAAGTCATAGGATGTCTCCAATATTTAAAAAGCGTGGTTTTGTTAAGTAATCACTCATTATTAATTACTGAATTAACCCCAATTAATTTTGTTCATTTTTCATAGAAAATTTAAATTTTATCTAACCATCTTGCTAATTTTAGAGGCATTTATATATTTCTTCTTTTTAAAATCATTAATTATATATTTCCTCAAGCTCAAAAATAAATTAAATATTATCATTCCTAAAACATATATATTATATATCTATTCGTTTTACTAAATTTAACTTATTGAATAACTATTTATCTTTAACTTTACTAATATATTTTTACATATTCCTCTTCTTAATATATCAGTTGCATATTTCGAGCAAACTTTATAAATAAAAACAACAAAATTACATCTAAACTCTTGTAACAGTTTCATGACACGTGTACTCACTTTTCAAGGTAGATAAATGTGTAAGATGTATCACATCAAAAATCATAAATTCAAATCCGATTCAAAATTCAATTCACACACTTAACGGATTCAAAGTTTTGAAAGTGAATTCACATTCGTACCTTACATTTACTTCGTTTTAAATTTCCATTTTAACTTAACTATTACTTTCAGTTTCAACACTATCAAACATAAAAAGGTAAATATTGTACGACAAAGTCACCATTACTATTCTTAAATTTTAAATAATAACGTTGTTCATGCATACGTAATATTATTATTATTATCAGTTAATATTATATAACACCACATGCATTTCACCCGCGGCTTAAAGTCATATAACTTGACCATCATCTCTTCCTTTGAAACTTCCACGATCATCCCTACCATAACCACCACCTTATATATTCATCCCCTCTCCTCTACTCCCTCCACTCCTCCCACCGCCGCCTCGATCCGCCGCCTGTTGCCGCCTACACTAAACTCAATGCATCCCATACCCACCACCTCCACTAATGAAGAACAACATCAACATGAAGATCTTCATCTTGATGATCATGGCGACAACAAAAACAATGATCAAAACATGTTAAACACCGATCTTGATCTTGATCATGGTGATAATGGTGATCTTGATCTTGATGAGCATGGGGAAAACGTATTGAATTATGAAGGTGAACCGCTTTATTGCACGGACAACAACCCACCGGACTCATACGCGGTCTGCCAGTCGAAAGTAGCCGACTGGCTAGACCGCAACACCTTCATCGAGCGTAAAGCGTCGGTGAAGTTCGCGTGCACGAGGAACCAAGACCGACCGTCTCGCCGGTCGGTCTCACTAAACCAAAGACCAAAGCTATCAATAATCGGGTTCAGGAAAAAACCGGTTCATCAAACCGATGGGCGGTCAAAGCACAACGATAGGGTGGAAAACGTGCGGTTGTTCAGGAACCGGTCTGAACCGGGTCGAGACTACTGTTTGTTGATAACCGAACCGGTGTCACCTAGGGTGTCTTGTGTTGGTCGAGTCGGGTCCGTGAGGGTTCAAGGTCGGAAGGCTGGGGTTTGGAGGAGTTTCAAGGCTGCGGTTTCGAACTTGGTTCAGACGAATAGGGTGGCTAAGATAGCGGCTTGATGGTGGTTCGAACCGCGGTGCCGCGGTGGTTGTTTAGCAGGTTGATGGTCCGGTGAGGGGGCAAGTCGGAAACATGGTGGTTGTGTTGTTAATTTTTGTTGAATTATTTTTTGTTTGTTTCGTTGTAGTTAAATTTAGTTGTAATTATGTGTGTCCACCTGTACGTTTGCTATCTCCTTGTCTATGATTGTATAATTGAGACTCGAGAGGTAGTTGTTTTGGACATTTTGTGACATATATACATAAATAAATTTGAATAGAAATTTGAAGTCTTTTCTACATGCTTCTTTTATGTGAGAATAAATAATAAAAAACACTCTAGGTCCAGTTTAAAGTATGAAGTTTTTTATGGTTATACTATTTATAGGTAAATACTTGATTTTATACGGTTATTACAGGTTATTTTTATTTGATTTTTATATGAAGTACATATAGTATAGTAGAATGAGAAAGTGATCAATTAAAGGTAAAATGTCAAAAAGATCATGGTACGAACGTTTTGTATGGATTAAATGTCAAAAGAATCATCTGAGTCTAATATATAAGAGGCTTTCGAATATTAACAACTCAAAAAGGACAAACACAATCGGTTGTCGGTTGATATTCATGAAGAGAGAAAATGCTTGTTTGACAATGGGTTTTATACACATGTCGATGTTTTTTTAAGGATTTTAGATATTACAAAACAAAACACTAATATTGATGATCGGATCCGTCAATAAAGGCACAAACCTTTAGTAATCTCAACAAAAGTGTTAACCACTTGTATCTACTAAGTTTTTTACATGAATTCGAAATATGTTTTGTACGATGGAGAATATTCATAACTAAAGATGGTGGTTAGAAAAAGCCAAAAAAAAGTTTATATACGAACATGAATTTTCACATAATTTTCACATAAGGTTGTACATAATAAATATTCTACACAAACAAAGTCATTATATAAATTAGTTATATATAAATAGCCAACACAACTTTCATTTAAACATAAAATATTTAGCACGTATAAGATGAGGTATATAATAAGAAAATTTTCATTTAATATTAACCAAAATTTTTAAAATATGTTTGATTAAAATCATTTGAGTATTCTTTCGAATAACAAAAAACATCTTAAGTTTTAATATTGTTTTAATTTTATGAATACTTTATATGCATGTTAAAATATTTTAAAATTAAGTGACTTAAGTAGAAAACATATTAAACTTAGTTATTGTCCAATGATTATTATTTTCAAGTTAACCTAAAATAAAAGGTAACTACAAAGAAATATTCACTAAATAATATTTAAGTTTTATAACTGTTTCATTAGAATCAACCTAAGAAGAAGCAAGCAATCAATAATAGCCAAAGTTTAAAAATTACAGTCCTTTTAATCCTTAAACAACGAGAGACTTCACTAAAATAATTCTAAAACTTCAATTATTTATTTTAACTAATTAATTTATTCTTCTTAAACAACAACTCATTTTAAAGTCTTGTAAACACAACTACTAACCAAATATAAATCCGAGTAATCTTCATTCTTCAAAGAGTATTTCAATCTACGTGACTATTAATTTACTTTTATAAAACATATTTATAAATAAAATATAAGGTTATTTGATTTTAATAATCCCAAGTTTTATTTATTGGCTGTAGTTAATTCCAACTCAGTAAATGTTTACAGATACTCCCAACTTTAAGTTTATTTTCCTCCAATGATCTCTTACTAACTGAAAGTTAACCTCGTTAGTTTTTTAATGGTTTGGACTGTTTTTGTGGCCACAACACTAAACAGAAAGTTGAAATCTATCATCAGGTCCGTCAATTTGAAACTTCCGAACCAAAAAACCCGTCAATCTTCCCCTCTTGATTTGAACCACCGAACTCGTTGGAGGTAGATTTCAGATGATAATGAAGGCTAGACAATAGAAATGGACTTCATTGACACTAGGCGGTGCTATAGTTTAAAAATGGCTCAAAGTTGGTCTTATTTCATCAAAAAAAAAACTAATGAAGGTTAACTCTCCGTTAATAAAAGATCATTGGAGGAAAATAAATTCAGCGTTAGAAGTGGACTGTAAACATTTTCTGAATTAAAATTAATCCCAACCAATAAATGAAAGTTAAGATTATTAAAATTCAATAACCCTAAAATATATAATATAATATAAAAACAAAAGAGATAAACCTCACATTTTGGATTTTGCTAAAAAGAAAAAGAAAGGACTCCCGTTAATTTCTCTATGTTTCTCCCACATCGAACGAGAGGAAGATGGCAACATCACGATTGGCAGCAGCAGCGGCTGAGAGGGTGGCCACGGCGGCGAAACGCCAAGCTCTAACGCTAACAGAAGCCGCCGCCGGTAGAATCCGCCACCTCCTGCAGCAGCGTCAACGCCCTTTTCTCAAACTCGGCGTCAAAGCTCGCGGTTGTAACGGTCTATCCTATACCCTAAATTATGCAGGTTAGGGTTTTCAATTTCTTCATATTCACATAAATCGTTATTCAATCTTCCTTAAGATTTGAATTCTAACCTCTGCTGTATAAATTTATAACCTGAATGCCTTTTCTAGGACCTCATATCTGAGGTTGAACACTACTTAGGTGTAAATGGTTGTTGCCTTCTAGCCGTGTTCCTTTAGTCATAGACTCATAGGTGATGATGTTATCTACATTTATTTGTAGGAATTTGTTGTATTCATGCTCAGGTTGTCTTGTGTTGCTAGTAATTTGATATGTTATGTGCTTTTACTATATGCTACATGCATTATGTCCTTACTGTAGAGGTATTATGAGCTGAGGTTCTCTCTGGGTGCAGCCTCCCTTGGAATAGATGTAGGTTTGCTCTCATCTCACCCTCTCTAGATCCTACTATCACGTGGAACTATACTAGATATGTTTGCTTGTCATTCTCTCCGGTGAATGGACTATGTGGGATTTGCCTATTATATATTATATTACCAGCGGTGAGTGTAACCGCTGGTAGAATTGATCTTGACCGTTGAAAAAACCTAAAATCAAATCCTGGCCATTTAAACTCGGCGGTTGGTGCGGTTACAAGGTGGTTTTCAGTCGGTTTTTTTAAGGCGGTTAAAAACATCGGTCCCTACGCTCCTACGGTTTCCGGTAGTTTCACAATACGCTCCTGCGGTTTTAGCCTCCGGCAATTTCTCTCCCACGTCGTCGGTAACCTCCGCCTGCTGGGTAAGCATATAACAAGCCTCGTAGTTCTTCTTCTCTTGTCTCTTGGACCACTCCCTAGGGCATATGTGTCTTTCACAATTGCAATTCACAAATAGCAATGAATTCATAAATTCCTATTCATCTTCATCGATCCATCTTCCGATCAGGACATCTTTGTCTACGCCGTCGATCAAGCTGAATCTTACCATGCAATTCGATTTCATATCATCTCAACCGCTGCACCACCCACTGTTCGCCAGAAAACCAATCGCCGTTGCATCCTATCATGACGATGCAGGCCAATCCAAATGTTGGTTGTCGTTTTCATTTTTATTATCCTTTAATGGTTGATTATCTTTTTGTTATGTTCAATTTGGGCTCCAAATAGATGAAACGCCAGTGGAGCTTTGAGTAGGTATGTATCCAATTCAATCTTGGATAGCAAATTATTTGTTTTGGATGGATAATAATATGAAAAGATGGGTGTGTGATTAATAATCAATCATCAATCCATCACTTTTTGTGTTAGTTTGAGGAAATTGTAGTCACTTTAAGTTTAATCCCATCTAATTATAACATTTTCAGTCCAACAGAGAACATTAGTAACTGGAGAAGCTGGTTTCATTGGCTCACACCTTACCTTGATGCAAATGATAAAAATGAGGTACAACTTTCATAAAAACATATTGGAGAAATTGTTGTTTTGGTACTTAAATATTTCATGCAGGTGATACTTGAAGATAATTACTTTATTGGGTCAAAGGAAAATAAGGATACAATGGTTTGGTCATCCAAGATTTGAGCTTATATGTCATGATATGTGTTCTGGTTATGATACATTGTCACAAGGTCTTTTGGTTTCCATGGTTTACGCTACTTGTCTATCCATCTAATCTTATTTTATGATACAGATGTCACACAACTATTGTTGGTTGTAGTCGATCAAACATACCATCTAGCTTGTCCAGCTTCGCTGATATTTAACAAGAGATAAGCCTGTGAAGTATCTTGATCTCTATGATTTAATACTTAGGCTTATCACTTGTGTATTAATTATGGAACTTCTTTAATTTTATATATTTATTATGCTCATCAAATATTCTAGCCCAAATGTTAAAATAGTGTTGTTAGGCTTACAGGATGCTGTTGAAATCAACTTCAAAGGTTTATGAAGATCCTCTTGTGCATCCTCAGGATGAATACTTTTTAGGGAAATTGTAACCCCATTGGTAAATTTGATCATAGTTAAATGTCTAATGCTTTAATTTACTGTTCTTGAGCACTTTTAATAGGCTCTCTGTCACTCACTATACCAGTTTCTTATAATACATAGTCTAACTGATTGTTACTGTATTTAAAAGCAGCAATGAGCCATTAACACCTCAATCACCTGGAATTCAGACTAGGAGCTTCTGTATGTCTCAATAATCTATTTTTTATAACTAATTCATGTGTGAGTAGTTATAGATATGGAACTGTAGTGATTCAGATATATACTAAGATATGATAATATACAATAGGTTGGTTTGTGATTTTCCAAAACTTGATCATGCTTACCTTACGGTCAACAAGTCAAGTCCTAAAATTTTTGTTTATCGATTCCATCATGAATTTGTGTTTAGGTTACTATGTTTATTTAAAGTGAGTCTTGGTATTCCATTTAAATGAACTGTGACTGTCTTTTATATGTTAAAGTTTTTTTTCTTCTTTCTCATATTAATGACTTTCCCAAATTAGGTTATTACATGCTACTAATGATTTCTTCTTTATAGGTGGGTTAACTCGTGTCTGATAATTTAGAGTAACAAATTCAAGTAATCTTAGGCAACTACTACTACATTGTATTTGTTATGGTTTGCATCAGGCATCTCTTGAAAAAACATATTTGTGTCCACTTATTTAAATCATGCATGCTACTGTTTTCCTACTTATTTAGGCTTTAATAAAACTGTTTGATCATTTCTACTTATTTGTGTATAATATTGTTTTGATTCTTTAACATAGAAGCTCAATAAAACTGTTTTGATTCTTTAACATATATATTCAAGAACCAAGATGGATGTAAAATCTCAATATACAATTGCTATTGTTGCTTAATTACTTTTTTCCAAACTTGAAACCCTTTAATGAATTTTTCCATACACATTAAGATCAAGACAAGAAAGCTAACAAACCTTCAAAAGTTATTGAAGAATAAGTGAGATTTATGATTGTCATTCACTATCTTTTATTTATAGTCTTAAAAATGTTGAAATGGTGTATTTCATAAGTAATAACTTTTATAAACTATAATCCAACTGACTTAGTATAACCCCTTTTTATAATATTAATTTTGTTTTCATGTCACATTAGCAGACGAGGAAAGTGAATGATTTAAAACAAAATTTAGAATGATGGGTCTAAGGTGTTATCTTATGTATTATAGTATCTCATGTATTATACAAACTCTACAAAAATGCAGGTATCCTATCATTGCCTATTGAGCACAAGCCCTTAGGTAAAGTTTCCCGAATTCAGATGTTGATTTTGACCTTGTAGGCTTGGATAATGGGTCAGTGTTATAAAAATCACTGTATAAACTTGTCTTAAGTGTATCAGAAACTATTATTCATCTCATTAATTGAACTCCATGATTGATCATAGTTGTTATCTTTGTACCCTGCTCATTTTGATTTATCTTACCTATGTTAAACACATTTTTAGAAAGCAAACATGCATTCATTTCATTGTCAAACAAGAAGGATTTTGATTATTTTGCCACTGAGTTTCAAGGATAAAGATGAACCACTCACTCATACTTCCATAAAAATCATTTCTCTTTCGTTAATTGTATTCAATACATTTTACAATTAAATATTAGATATCAGAATTTTGATATACATTTATTATCTTATTAAGTTAACAACTCTGTCTAGGTCAAGTTTTGTAATTCAAAATTATGATCCATATATAAAATTGGGTAAAAAAGAATAGGCCATTTTATGTACTTCCCATTTATTATTATTTAGGTTTAATCCCAAACTTCTTTTTGTTTGAAATGCAATAATGTTATTACAATGTTAAAATACCCGGCCACCGGACGGGTATAAAACTAGTTCTCCATAGGGACTCATCATGTTGATTGGCCCTGCCAACTTGAACTGATTATAAGCGGCTCTGATACCATTTGTAACATCGGGCTTTTTAAACGAATGATGTGGGATTTGCCCAAAGTGTCACAAGGCATATAGATAGTTTCACAAATGCCTCTTCTTTGAGTTGCATACAAAACCTGCTTCTATTATATATATAAATTGATAGATAGAACTTTCTATTCTCCTAAGGCAATTGTGTTATATTAATAGTTGCACTACTGACTGAGATCATTGTGATGTGGTATATTATGACCCAGGATATGGTTCTTATGAATGTGCAACAAGGACATAATATAGTACGCTAGGTGTGGACATTGGCATCTCTTGCATATCTTGTTTTCATTATTATGGAGAATTGCCTATGTTCTGAGTGGTTTATAACCATTAAAAGGTATAGAGATACTTGATAGAAAATGGGACTAGTCAGCTTAATCTCACTGAAACAGAATAGAAAACACAGTCACTTCGAGAGGCCAATCTCCAAATTCAAAACACTGATAAACGAAGATAAACTAGACTGCCTAAGAACATGAACTTCCTAACATCAAATAAGCTACTAATGCAGCAAATAAATGAGATAACTGGCCCATTCATCCACTATAACTATTTAATATTTTATTATTTAACACGTATAATACACGAGATAATTTCATATGTTCAGCTTATGAGCATCATGGAAAGAATTTTATGAACATTTACAGCTTGAACTGTCATTAATCACAATCGGAAGGAAGGACTGAATCAAAACAGTTTCACTTTCTCATTCACTTTTAAGGCTATTGCATCTTAGCTGCTACTCATCTTATCAACAAACTACCATTTTGGACCTGCCAATCTCCCGATCCACATGAACAATAAAGCTCCTATTCTAGACTAACTTTTACAAAGTAGTGTTGGCTTATATATTCAATTGTACAGATTGTTATGTCTAAGGTATTTAGAGAGAATACTTTTCAATACTGAGTTTAGAGCTTCAATTCCCATATTACTTCCTCACTTCCTCTTATCAATTCTCTGCAACTCACATCTAAGGTGTCATGGTTTTTCAGTTTTTTATTCTACAATATTTGTAGTTTTTCTCTACTTTGTTTGAACATGTGTGGGTGTGATTTATCTCAAGCTTCTATTTGGTATCGGAGCATTTTTTTGACTCATTGTTATCTAGACACCAAATAAATAGTGTCACGGTCAACCTAAGTAGAGTTTAATATACTAGTAGTAGTGAATCCTGCATGATTACAATTTTTTTTAAAATTTGTGGTCATGCACCTTCCCTTCTCAACTCTTTGCCAAAGTGCCAAACAGGTACATTCTTTTAATAAACTGAAATCTGGAAGGGTGAAGAAAAATAATATTTTTTTTGTCACCCAAGATTTCAAGAATATTGGTTCTCTTATGTAATTAGTCGTTAGCATAGCCAAATATCTGGATTGCTTCACTATTTTCTTTCAATGGTGAACTCAAGATAATAGTTGTATGCATATCATGACCCACTGGTTTATAAATGTGCAGATGAAAAAGGGAAATTTGATGAGTTGATTGAGGACAAGGGTGTGAAGATATTGATTGACCCAAAAGCTCTAATGCATGTTATTGGTACCAAGATGGATTTTGTAGATGACAAACTCAGGTAATTAAGAAGCTTATTGTTATTTGTTTATGTATTTATATTGGTTTATTTATTCTCTCTATAGTTTATCTTGAGTGGACGTATACTGGATGACCTAATGAAGCATGAATTACTGAAAATATTGTTGACCCTCGTGTATGCACTTTTAAGATGATTTTGAAAGATTCAAATATTGTTGTTATTGGTGCAGATCTGAATTTATTTTCATAAATCCAAACTCAAAAGGACAGTGTGGCTGTGGGGAGTCTTTTATGACGACAAGTAGCACAGAAGCTGCAAAGCCAGGTGGCAGTTCTTAATCTGTTTTCAGCAAATTAAGGTTATGTGTCTGAACCACACGCATCATAATTTCTGTATAATTTGTGTCACAAGCTGTTAAATCACCTATATAGCTTTTTGATGATAATAACAGTTGCTTTCATGTGTGGAAGCTGAAAAGGAGGTTATTTCCTATTTTGTTTTACAAGTTTATTGTTTGATTGTAGTTAGAACGTCTCATAACAAAACATTGTTCATAACATTGTCCGATCATCGTACCTCTTTGTTAAAGTAGCAATAACAAACCTTTGCAATCCATAGTAATATGTACTTGAATATTACCTTGGTGGGAAACGCAATGTGATGAGTTGGCAGGTTTCGAGCTGATTGGATGAACCGGTGAATTCACTCAAAATTAATATTAATTTGTGTTGAAGCAACTCTAATTTGAACTCACTAAAAATTGTATAATATGCACTACCTTGGTAGTCTATTCGTCTAAATGAATCAAACGAGTTTTAATCATGTTCTGATCAAGTTAATAGACGTAATAGACGTTTTGGAAATTTGTAAGAATATGGTTTCTAATGACCAAAAGAGCACAAAATCATATGGAGAAAACAAGTCATCTTATATTTCTTAGTGTTTAACTTGGGTGCATCTCTAATATTTAAAGCTGCGCCTTTCTGAAGAGATATTGATACACGTTTTTATTAGAAAGGAAGCTTTTAATACACATAATTGTTTGGTTATAAATGTATTTTCTATTTGAATATATAATTACAAATAGCTACAAGGGGGCAATAACTGTACTTTAAGTATGGGGGCCATAAATAAGTGAACCATCGCTTTTGATATCTTATTTGAAAATAAATTAAACACAAATCGAGTAAGATGTTTTGTAAAGTTTACTTTAATTCATTGGTTATTACATTTTCTATATAAAAAAATATATCAAGTTTTACTTTTTAGTCAATATAATGAATTCACGTGTTTTATATCTTAGAATAAGAAAATATATTTATTTTAGTAATGATATGTTTCACACGTATTATTAGTTATTAATTCTTTAAAAATATCATATTGAAGGAATTATAAAACAATAACATTATAATATTCTTAAGAGAAAGATTCAAATAAAAATGCCACAAAAACTTAAAAGTATAAAAAGTAATATCAACCATCAATGTCCTTAATAAATGGTTGAGAACAAATTATAACAAAAAGTTTGTTAGAGTGGTATATTTGAAATAATCACTTTTGTTATTTTTTTTGCAAGTTTCTCATTTCTTTTTAAATGTTCATAAGTTTTATATACAACATTATTTTTTATAATTACATCATAATAACAAGTGTTTTTTTATTTTTAAAACGAGTATAGTATTGTTATATATATAATTTTTTTTACGTTTCTAAGCTCATATCTCACCATTGTGTAATTAGTGCAGTTCATTGTGTTTTTTTGTTAGTTATTGTGTTTAACTAAATACTATTATGTTTTTCTAATATGATGAATCTTAAAAATATATATAATGGTAGGATAGCATTGTTGTGTATTTCTAATATGTAAAACACGATAATAAATCAACAACTAATTAATTTAATACATTAAAAACAGTGACAAAATAACATAATGTTTCATTGTGTTTTTTGATTGTCATTGTGTTATCTTAAATATTATGAGTTTTGAAAGATACATCGATGGAATAATATCATTGTATATGTCTAATTATAAAATACAATAACAGATAACATTTTTATATAATCTATAAAAAATGACAAAAATAATACATTATGTTATCTTTAACATTATGAGTTTTGAAAAATATACAGTAATCTATAAATACCTAAAGCTTTTTTTAGTGTAAGTTCTTAGTGTTTAGTATTGTTTTTATTTTTATTTTTAATGCTTATTAGAAACAATTTAATTTTCTTTTACAAACTATAAAACCTGATACTTTCATAAATTTCACATATACTATTACAATTTAGCTATTTCTATCAACATTCTAATATAAATTTATACAAAACCGACCAGAACAAATACAAAATAACTTTGTAGCTTTATACTTAGTTTTCGTACTACTTAAAGTTTGTTCTAAAACAATTTAAATATTTTTCCTATAAATTATAAATATATGTTATAAAATGCATATCATTATTTTTACCTATTTTTATATGTAACCTTGTGCCCAACCACTACCATATTGTCGAATATACATCCCAAACAAAACGAATCATACCAATGATTTTGTGACCATTTTTATCTGCCATTGTTGACACCATCGTCCGTAACATCAACACCACGAGTCATCAGCTTCTGTAGTCTCAAACTCTCGACTCACTGAAGCTCTTATGGCGACCACGGTGGCCGATGTACCTGTAACGCCGCCGGTGACGGCGGCGGAGGATGTGCAGCAGCTGAAGAAAGGAATTGCAGAGTTCTACGATGAGTCGTCGGGGATGTGGGAGAACATTTGGGGAGAACACATGCATCATGGATTCTATGACACCAATGCTGTTGTTGAACTCTCCGACCACCGCTCTGCTCAGATCCGTATGATTGAACAAGCCCTACTTTTCGCCTCTGTTCCTGGTAGTTACTTATCGATTCATTCGTTTATCGATTATTTCTATCTGATGTTTCTGATTTCTTTCGGTTTTAGGAATTTGAAGCTTCAGTTTTACTTTTCGTGTTCGCTCTTTTGGTGATTGCTACGTGTAACTATAAATGTTTGCCTGTTATACATTTGTTATTGATTATTATATTTATACGATTTATAACTGTCAATTTGGTTTTTGAAACTTCAAATGCTTGCCTATTATGCAAATTGCAGTTTAGTATTCTGCTTCATTGAGTTTAGTTTTTACTGTGACGTGTAATTTGTCAGATTGATGATTCTCACTCCATCACTTGCCATTTGTTATGTATGAATATGGTCGCAGATGATCCGGTAAAGAAACCTAGAAGCATAGTTGATGTAGGGTGTGGGATAGGAGGTAGCTCGAGGTATCTAGCAAGAAAATACGGAGCCGAATGTCGTGGAATTACTCTCAGTCCTGTGCAAGCTGAGAGGGCTCAGGCCCTGGCTGCAGCCCAAGGATTGGGCGATAAGGTAACGCAATTTGTCGTTACTTTATGATTTGTGGGGAAAAAGTTGCAAATCATTCAGTTTTTTATGTGTGAGTTAAACTGGATTTGAGGGGAAGATTGTTGTATAATTAATCTTGTTTTAATCATCCTTAGCTGTATACGGTTTAGAAAGCCTGCAACAGATGACATTTTCTATCATTTTGCCATTTGTAAATGGGAACTTCAAGAAACCAAAAAGAGTAATGGCATGATTGCTCTCTAAGTCTTGTAATTTTAGAGGTGTCTTTGGAAACCATAGCACATCAATCATTCTATTTGAGCTTCTTGTGCACCAATTTCATATTATCGAGTCAAATGTTTTCTAAAAACCTGCAAACATGTTAGACAATATTCACAAAGTTACCTGGCTATTCATGGTTATAATGAACATTTGATTCTTGAACTAACCATGAGTGGTTAGCAGGTTTCATTTCAAGTTGCAGATGCTTTAGACCAACCATTTCCTGATGGAAAGTTTGATCTGGTTTGGTCAATGGAGAGTGGAGAGCACATGCCTGACAAACTAAAGGTTCTTGTTTTCCGTTACAAATAATTGAAATTTCGTTTTGAGTTCAGATTCACCAGGTGACACTGAACCTTACATTTTTATTTTTCAATTCGCCAGTTTGTTACTGAGTTGGCTCGGGTGGCTGCCCCAGGAGCCACGATTATCATAGTTACATGGTGCCATAGAGATCTTTCCCCTGGTGAAATTTCCCTTCGCCCCGATGAACAAAAAATCTTGAATAAGATTTGTTCCAGCTTTTATCTTCCTGCCTGGTGTTCTACATCTGATTATGTGAAATTACTAGAATCCCTTTCTCTTCAGGTAAACTTCATTATTAATCACCCAGTACCATACATCTGAGAGAGAAATTGACTATTTCATTTAATAAATTTTGTTTGGGGCCCGAACCTATCTGACCCGTTTTCATTCAAGTTTTTTGGACATGGCCCATTAGCATTAAAGATGGCGAAACTAAGTGGGTAGTTTTAAGTGACTGAAATTGCTGCACTTTTTCAGGACATCAAAGCCGCAGATTGGTCAGGCAATGTGGCCCCATTTTGGCCTGCTGTGATAAAAACAGCGTTGTCTTGGAAGGGCATTACTTCGTTGCTACGTAGTGGTAAATTAAACTTCTAAATCTCATTTATATCTAAGGTGTGTTTAATACAAAACCAATCTTAAGTAGAGAAACCACGAAAACTGCATAATACATTCATACGTAGTGCTTGTAATGGGAGTTAAAGAGTTGGGTGGCTAGTTACATAACCGTTTTATGTGTGTGCATGCATGTGTAATGATATTTATGATTTTACTAACAAGGTTTTATTCTTAATGATTAGGCTGGAAGTCGATAAGAGGTGCAATGGTAATGCCATTGATGATTGAAGGATTTAAGAAGGATACAATTAAATTCTCTATCATCACATGCAAAAAGCCTGAATAAAAATGGGGTCATATGTATTTACTACTCTTGGATTATGCTACTGTTTTCATTCTCTCCTTTGTACTACAAAATGTGCCATTAAGTTACTTCGAGTCGTAATCAAAGGCTCCATGCATGTTGGCTGTATGGCCGTATGGGGACCATAGTCTCAACTTGATGAATAAGAACCTTGAAAATATCTTAAATTTATGTGTTGTGGTTATCATGAATAACAATCTTTAGAAAATCTTAATTTGTCTATCATTATAGATATTGCCATCCAATATATATGGAATTTGGACCTCAACACTGGCTGGTTCAAGGGGCTCTGCCCTGATTCAAACAATATTTTATTTTGCTATGAATTGTTCATTAAAAATTCGTTAGAATTTGATTGTCCTAAAATTTCACATGTGAAATTCCGGTGTGAAAATACCACAATTTTTAGACAATTTCGGATATAATGTCAGTTGTTTCTACCCTATTCCCTGCAAAGATGATTTTATTTATTTTGGTCACTCTTTCTTCTGGTATGATTTTCACACACAGAGACATACTTGTTCTTGAGAAAAAAATTAAGTTTTATCTAGATTGAAAACTTGGATTGAACCTCTAATTTGTTTCAATTTAAAAGTGCTACGTGACTTAGAGTCTGTTTGGTAATTTCTGAATGATTACATGTTGAACCAAAAAGATGTCTAAACCATTTAGAGCTAATATATCGTTTAACTATTCAAAAGCAAATGTCGACTAGGTGGGTTGATTCCTTCCATTAGAATCATTTCCTACGTCACATGACTTGACGTTGGATGTGTTTTGTAGGCCATAAATATACGTAATTATTTAATTCTTTTCTAAATTGTTTTGATATTATATTATTATTTATTCTATTTTATTTACAACCATAAATCGTATTTTGAGAATGACATCCGGTCGAGGTCTTCTCTCCAACTGTCAACTTAAAATCATATAAAGAACTACCTATTTTAAAGATGGAAGGGGGTTGGGCAAAAATAAGGGCAGTTTATTTCGTTTTTTACATATGATAAACATTTGTATCAAAGAGAGAAATTATATAAATAATAATGTACAAGTTTGACTATTGATGGTTGGTTATCTGTATTACAAGTATTAAATTTAGTTATTTGTATGGACTAATCATATCACGAAACGATTTTTTCTAAATGTCTCGCATCTTTGATTATAATGGTGTGTGCAAAACATATTACGATGGTACAATTTTTTTAGGATAGCCATTGCAATTGTACATCTACCTATCGCATCAGTGTGATTTATTCATTTTCAACGAGTTTTTTTTACGCACATCAATAGTACGTGTTATTAGCCCAATGCATTTACTTCCTTGTGACTCTTTGTTTTATTGAGTTCTAGTTAAGTATCCTTCATACTTAATTCATTATGGCGATGTGTATGGGTGTAAAAGAGCCGAGCTGACTCTAAACTCGTATAGTCTCGAACTCGGCTCGTTTATTATCTAAATGTTATATTTTAATAATTTTATTTTAATTTTGATATATGTTTATAACTATATATATAACATTATACATATTATTAATTGTTTTTGTCATAATTTTATATATAGTAAATATTTTTTATATATGCATATATATAATATATTATATTTAATAAATTAAATAAAAAACATATTAATAAAAAGCTAATTTAGGCTCGCGAGCATGCTCGAGCTCGATACGTGAAGCCCGGGCTCGATAAAGATCAGCTCGTTTCTAGCTTTATATCGATCTGATCTGGAGTAGCTCGCGAGCGATAAAGGTCGTTGTAAGGATGTGTTCAACAGACGTATGTCGTTGTAAATAAATGTATGTAAATATCTTTTAGCATAAATTTTACCCATACTCAAAAATCAAGATCGTACGACCTATTTTTTGCGGTTCAAATCCGGATTTTTACCGTTAGATTCGATCCAAACAGCAAACTAAACAATTCAATACAACTTCAAAGATTTTAAGCCGACTCATGATGTAGCCATCTCGCTGAACTGAAACGATAACAAAATATTACTATAATGCCGATTTTATTATGAATTATTACCATAGCAAGTGGATGAACTCTTTGTCAAACTTGTAGATGAGTTAACTATGCTACTTATCTACCAAAATATCTTACTTTATCTATAAAAATGATTGATCTTTGTAGTATAAATATCACCTCAATATAGAAGAGAAGATATACCTTTTTCATACAATTTTATAAGTTAAACATTTCTCTTCTTCTTGCGCTTATAATTCTTTTTAAGTTCTTAAGGTTATAACATTATTCTTGTGTTAATTATTATGATATTATAAGAGATTTGAAAAAGAATATGTAGAAAAATAGAAATCACGTCAAACTCGAGGGACGAAACACGAAATCACTCCTTAATAAAACACCATTAAGTTTTTGATACTGATCCTAATCTAAATCTGAAACTAATCCCCTATACATTTTCCACGTTAAGCAAAGCAGATTCATTCCGATCGAATAACTCCGTTGAATTTCACAAAACCCCTTGCAATCATTCCACTCATTTCCGCATTTACATCTGAAATCGATCCGATATCAAACATGGGAGTTGGATTATCTGTTCTAATCGGATTGAAATCAGCAACTTTATTCATGATCTTCGTATATCTAAGAACCCTAGGGTTTACTTTACTCTCAGTTCCAATCTTATATGCATCGTTAGTATCATTGCTCGTTTCATTAGCGTCACATCCTTCGATCAATCTACCGATGCTTTTGGGGAAGAACACCGATGGATCGTTCCCAATTTGGTCGCTGATTATGTTTAGCCCTTACTTGTATTTCGTCCGAGGGTTTTCAACTCTTAGAAGATTGAAGAGTAGGGAAGAGCCTTACAGTGAGATCGTTAAAGGTTTGTATGTTGGTGGATGGCCTTCGTCGCCGGAGAAAATGCCACCGGGGAACCCTGCTGTTATAGATTGCACATGTGAGTTGCCTAGGGTTTTTAGTATATCTGGGAATGGTTATTTGTGTGTTCCGACGTGGGATACAAGATCACCTGATCCAGGTGCTATTGAATCTGCTGTTAGGTGGGCTTGTAGAAAGAGAACTCAGAATATTCCGATCTTCATTCATTGTGCTTATGGTAATTGATTTTATCTTCATTATGCTTGTTGAGCCTTTATTGTCTTATTATTGCTGTAAAAATGATGTCTTTACCGTTGCTTGTTATTGCTTTGTGAGATCCATAGATATGGTGCAGCGTTGTCTTGAATGTGTTAGTTGATGGTGTTGATATATTACAACTGTTACTAATGGATAAAGATGTAAGTGTGTACAAAAAATTTTCAAAAAATGAAGATGGTGCATTTGTTTTATGCATACTAGAAAGATAGCTATGTGATTTCTGTGTAATCTTCAACACATATAAATGATTATTGACCGTGATCTTTTGAAAGAAAAACATATTTTAAGGTTGTTAGTCATTTCTGCATCAACTTACCAAATCATGTAGGAATGATATAGTTTTTACATATATTATATGATTTATGCAGGTCATGGAAGAAGTGTGGCGGTGATGTGTGCTTTATTGGTGGCTTTGGGTGTGGTTGATGACTGGAAAAACGCTGAGAAATTGATTAAAGATAAACGACCTTATATTCGAATGAATGCTCTCCACCGCAAGGCCTTAGAAGAATGGTCAAAGAACCGATTATCTCCTCCTAAAGCAGGGTCCAATATGCGTTATTGATATAGGTATGTGACTAAGACAAAGTTATTGTACGTGCTAGAATTTTTTGATTTGCACTCGAGGTTTGTTATGAGCCGTCTTGTACAACGCCTGAGTGCATCCTGGTCAGATTCTTTATGGGGATCCTACCACTGATATTAGTCAACCCCATACAAAACGTTCAAGAAGATGAATATGTTTTCATTCTTCTTTATTTAAAAAGTTGTAATAGTAT
Organism: Flaveria ramosissima; assembly: GCA_025215565.1. Taxonomy (NCBI): domain Eukaryota; kingdom Viridiplantae; phylum Streptophyta; class Magnoliopsida; order Asterales; family Asteraceae; genus Flaveria; species Flaveria ramosissima. The sequence goes on along the minus strand of CM046029.1, from coordinate 80,857,304 downwards.
TAACCACCTGGACCTTTTGAATTAAACTCATTTGGTATATAGTATGTCTGCATATGTGACTATGTGAATATGTATTTACACGAAGGTTATAACTTACATAAGCTCAATAAGGCTTCTGACCTTTACAAGTTAATTTTTTAATCCTTGAAAGATTATTCAAGTAGCTAGCTTGATATGACCTGTACAGGTTAGAGTAGACTTCCTCCCATACTTCCCCAAGGTTTTTTCTAACATATACATCAACATCTTAGAATTCCTTAGGCTAAAGGATGTCACTCCAAGCGTAACCTTTGGACTTTAATCAAATCTCATACTCATTTGTATAACAGTGACTATTAGATATCTTTGCCTAACCCAGTTACTAAAATTTTCTTTTATGATTTTAATACACATGACTTCTGGCTTGTCTACGAGCATTCGCATCCCATTCCCTGTATCCACCCAATCCTTATAATTTGAGGCATATTTTAGGGTTTTCATATATAATGTCAATCCATCCCATTCTACAAAATCTAGTCAATGGTATAAATGAGATCACTATCAATCCTCATGTCTTCTTGAATCTTGATTCAGTAGGATATCATGCATAGATTTCCTTGAGTTCTCATGGGAAGACATGAAAAGATGGCCATCATTATTGTAATAGGGTCTTTGAGGTTAGATAGCATAGACGAAGAGCAAGAGGTTAAAATAGTTGCAATCCATTTTGCTGGATAAAGCATTGATTCAACATCAAAAGTTCGTAAGATAGGTCGCGGTTACATCGGTACAATATGAAAAGGTTATTCATGAAATACCCTATTGCAGGTCTAAAGAACCTTAAACAAGAAGGATATACACATAACATATCAAGATGCACATCATATCTTGGTTTTCACGGTTTGACAGGTTTAACGGTTCGGTCTGAAACTTGGAATGGCTTTTTAACCTTTATTATATGGGTATTTCTTTTCATTTTTTGGAATATGTAGCTATGTATATGTATTATTTTTATAAAAAGTGTCATTTTCAATTTTTAATACAACTAATGACCTAAAAAGAATAAAAAAGAATTTGTTTTAGACCGTCAAAACTGAACCGTTAAATCAAGGAACTCGTAATCCAGCTGGTCCATCACCCAACCCTGCCAGTTTGGTTTGTTGTTACTAAAACCGTAGTTAGTGGTTTGGCCTAAAGTTTTTGCCTCGACCAGGCTTTAAACACCCTCGATGGAAACCAGTTCTTGTTGCATTCTGAAGTTACTAGAGCCCTTGTCCAAACCAGGACATCTTTGGATGAAGAATTCAGTGGATACATTGATAGTCTACCCGATTCATAGACATAGCAAGTGCAGTCATTTTGTGCCTTTAGATCATCCTGCACAAACAGCCACTTCATTTTTGGACCATATCTTGTGAAGGAGTGTTATGGTTAACATATTTTGGTTCTGCTAGGTTTTTCGGTTACAACAAAAACCATAACCTAAACTAAACCTTAAAATTTGGTTTAATGGTTTTCTAGGAAATAGGTTAACGGAACAATCGGTTTTTGGTTTACTTTGGTTCTGTTAAATCAATTTGGTTCCTGTTTTGGTTCCATTCAGTTAATTGTGTCCAATATTTGAGCAGCTCTTAACTCACTGTGAAACCGGTGAACGCGGACCGAGAAATCAATAACTTTAGATATAATCATTTGTGACCGATTTTCACATGTACTATTAGATGTTTACAGGATAAAGAAATCATGAACGTCTTTTACTGCATGCATTTCAGATAATAAAAAACCACCCGAAAAGGACATATTCACAACCATAATACATTATACATGTTACAAATACTTATTTCTAATCGTCGAGTCAACTCCATCATTTATAAAGACGAATACATGTTTATTAGCCAAACATATAATTAATGATTTTACTCATTACTAGTACTTTGAAGCTCATATATGTATTTGGAGATCACATTAGACCCACAAAGTGAAGCTTCAAGCTTGAGTTCTTTATAAAATCTACCCCCTGGTCCTTTTTAAGCTGCATCTTTTGCCTGACGACGAGTCCGCCTAACATTACGAGCCAAATGCCACTGTCGATCCTTGTACGTGGTCAGAATCTTTCGCATTGCTCCGAACAGTCGTTTCACTTTTTGCTCATCATTAGATGCTCTCTTATTTTCCACCACGAAAGCATGATCATTTTCCTCAACCTTGAACTTGTGAAGCTTCAGGTATCTCATTATGTGCCCCTAAATGAATGGTAAGTGTATTGTAACAATGATGATGATGATGTTCATTCAATTTATAAGGGGTTTAAGTAAGATACAAGTTGAAATGGTTGAGTGTAGATGGGGTGGTTGCATCTTTCATTATTTTAACAAGCAGCATTCATACTCATGTGATCGATAAATTCCAAAACAGTTGAGATCTTACATTGACCTTGTGCCCACAATTTAGGTATCGGTTTAGGGCACACGAGGTATACGTTCCGACTCTTTTCCGATGCTTCTTTGACACCAAAGTTTTTAATGCTAAGTTATCTTTTTGGAAATCTTATTGAAATCAAACTCAAATTTTATTGACGATATTTATTTTTTGCCAGCAAATACAAATACATACTTTGTTTACGATTTAAAAAATCCAATGTTATTAATATCCTTTTAAGTGTAATTTAAATTAATTCTCTTTGTTTTTTTTTAAAAAAAAATCTTTTTACCTCCGTTGTTATATACCATCATTATCTAAACTATCATCGGAAGATATATCAAGTTAAAAATAAGACGACAATTGTATTATAAAGTTAAGTAACTTTAGGTAAGGGCTAATGATTAGTATATAACTTAAGTCATGATGTAGTTGTTATGATTAAAAAAAATCATAGATACGTAATTCATTTGTACATCTTCCTATTCTAATAAAAGGGTAAATGTGAGTGCCATGTGTCAGCACCACTATTCTCCTCACCAAATTTTTCCTGTCTCTCTCTCCTATTAAATAATTACCTTAATTACTAATAATATTATTTTAATAAATTTTAATATTTAATATATTAAGAAAGAAATCTATTTATTAAGGTTATTTCTAAATAAATGATACTTCTAAAAAGATATTTTTTTAGAAACAAAAAATAATCAAATTTGGGAGTTGTAATAATAAATTTTTAAAAAATATATTTTTATACGGTTTGTTTTAGAACAAAATATTTATTTAAAAGAGTTTTAAAAACAAAATTTTAAAAATTTGATATTACTGTTTTATTATTTATAGTCATTTCTCATACGTAATTTAAGTTATATCATATCTTAGAATATCATTTTATAATTAATAAATTCATTATATTAAAATTTTATTTATTCAACCCGTGTATTACACGGGTTTACTAAAGCTAGTTTGATGGATATAAAAGTAAAGCACCATTTATCTATTATGGCATATATTTTTTTATAACAGATGTGAGCATTAACACATTGACTTTTAAATAAGGTAATGATTTATCTCGATATATAACTTTTTTAGATTTAGATTCATTCACCCTCTAGTTTGTATATTGGAGTTTCAGTTTTTTAGATATCCATCTTATGTATATGTTATCCAACATAAAAGTGCATTGTTATTGGTTTAATATTATTGTTTAAAAAACCATCAAAATCATATTCAAGGGATTGTAACATTTTTCGTTCGGATATCCGTTGGAATAATTACGATAAATATTGAGATAAATAATGAAGAAGAGAAGTTATTGTAGAGACATACATATATGTGTTATAAATGAAGATAAGTGGGATTGTTGCATGTCATTGTGTACGGCATATGAGCACGATAATTAAAAAAAATATGATATTTTTATGCATTCCATATTATGTCGACATTATTGAAAAAGACATTTTAATATAAACTATGACATTTTTTCCTCATATTATTAAATACTGTTATACTAAGAACAAAACTTCTTAACATAGCCATCATCATCATTTAGCTGCTTAGCAATTGCAACGTATTTTTTTTAGTTAAGAATATGATCTTATGTCTTTAAAATATATAAACATCCATATCCTTTAAGTGGAGACGTTGAACCACTAATTATATATAGACAGAAAGTCATATATGTGATGAAAATAGCGACATAAAATGAACAAAAATATTAAATTAGTGACACATGTGGTAACTTTAGGCATTTGTCAAATGCCTTTTTAATTTTTAAAGATAATTTATATCGAAACTATTGCAAATCAATTTGAGTTGCACCATGCTTCAATCAGCGAAATTTTGATATCATCGAGATGATCTTGTCAATCGGATCCAATTGCACCAGAACACAAAATACTAGTCTGACTTTATCACAGGAATTAATTAATTTTTATTTTTATCATTGTTTAATTATACAAAAGATTGATGTATAAAACTATATTGTAAAATGATTTTTTTTTTCAAAATATACTTATTTTGGGATGAGGATAAATTTTATCATACAAGAAACTACCAAGATGTTTTTAGTCCAGTCTGATATGGTTCTGAAAACACTATTGATAATTATGTACCTCTTTGTACGTTGCTTTTAAAAATATATAAGATTGACGAAAGATTAAAAAAACACGTCAAATCATACTAAAACACAAGCCTAAATCTCAACTAGAAGGTAACAAGACGTGTCAGATGATGATAAGGGAATTAAATGCTAAACTCCGTTATAGATAAGTCAGCTCACAAAAACAAAAAATAGAGTTCGCAAGTCACCAAAGCTTGAATATATAACATGATTTTAAAGTCGAATAGTTAACGTCCGAGGTCTTTCAAACCCTTATTTATTTAGATTTTTAGAACATCACACATGTGTTTTAAAAACTTCTTTAGAAGACATTAACTTAAATCGAAAGTCATACACTTTCAAGAATTTTAGAAGAAATCATAAGAAACTTTTTCATAAGTGTGTATTAAATAAGCAAATTGAAATCACCCCTTCAAGCGTGAGGAATATACCCAAATTAAAATAGAGGTCGCTTATGGAGTAAATCAAATGCTTCAACTCTCTAGGGCTTCTTCCCCCTTCGCCATTGACGATACTCCAACAATCACACTCCCACCTTTCATTCATCAATCACCTCTTTCATTTCTCACTAACATCTCTTCTTTTGCCCTCATTCAATTCACAATTCTGAAACACAAATAGGTTTGAATCTGACGACAATAAACGCTATTATTAGGGTTACATCGAAGAAGATCCGCACTGGAAACGTACGATTCGTCACGTAATTTATGAGGATTTAGGTACAACTTCTTGTCCTTTACTGTTTGTATTACATATTCCAGTTTTATACGTGTGTATGTGATTAAAACCACCTAATATTCTACCTGATGACGCTACGATGTTGGACTTTAAATGGGTTCGTTTTGTAGAAGGTTAATCTGCTTTTGCCTTTGGAAAAAGTGGACTTTGTGTTTCTTTTTGAGACTGTGTAGTTTTAAATGTTTGATTTATGGAGTTGAATTGATAGTTTAACATCCTCTGTTTTACTAGTTTGTCGTATGCAAGTAGCAGGTTTCTTGAACTTTTTGATTTTTGATCAAGAACTAGTGTAACTCTGATCTTGGAACCAAGGGGGTATTTGACCTATAGTTGATACTGGGAGATTTTATATTATTATTTATTGAAATTTGTACTGAAGTCATCTTGATTAAGTTATAAAGTTACTGGGTTTTATGCATCACTATTGAATTTGTTATGGGTTACATATGAACTCTAGTATAATAGCATAAGGATTGTATTGCACCTCTATTGCAGTTCAGAAATGGCAGACTCGGGGGTCGATGCCATACTTGAATTTCTCAGAAGGAATAATTTTTCTAGGGCTGAAGCTGCATTGAGAAGCGAGATTGATAAAAGGCCCGATTTGAATGGTTTTATGCAAGATCTTAACCTCAAAGATAAAGATTTGGGAAGCGAATCGCTAGAAAAGGTGAATGTAGCTGGCAATCGTGGAAGGATTTCTTCAACAAGTGATGAAGTCTCAAAGGAAAAACATATTGTGAAAGAAATAGAATGTGGGACTGGAAGGAATGGACCTGATAATAAACGGCAAATCTCTTCCTTTGATGGAGGGCATAACAATGAGCCACTTGGAGCAAAGGATAAAAATTTTATGTTCTCTAATGGTTCAGAAGACAATCTGCTTGATTTATATACATGGAGATTTGATCCTAGTAATGGGTCTGCTGATCCTAGTGATAATGATGATAATATCAAGACAGAAAATGTGAAAGAATATCAAATTTATTCTCAATCAAAGATTCATCCATCTGAGGCCTCTGATTCAGAAAGAATCCATAGGAAAGTGGGAGAAGAAACCAAAGTGCCATTGCTTGGGCCTGTAAGTAACAGTAAGGTGAATTTAGTGCCATATATTGAACCTAAGGAACTTAATGTTCAACACCCAAAGGGAAACGTCGTGTCAAAAGATGATTTTGTGGAAAACCCATGGTCAAGGAACTATGAAGTTTGTTCTGTTAAAACAGTATTTCCATTCCCCGAAGGAGATGCATCAACCAGTTATACTAATAATAATAATAACAATTATAACAGTAATAATAACAATAATAGTAACAGTAATACAACTCGTGTTAGTGAGAAAGAAGATGGAAAGCAAAAAACTGACAACATTAGGGCAGCAATTAAAGAGCAGGAAAATGAGGTTGGAAGAGCATTGTACTTTGGTAATTTTCAAGGAAACAATGTGCCACAAGCTTGTGGCGGGTTAAGTCTTCCTATTGTCTCTGAGAATCTGAAAGAGGAATTGCCTAGACTTCCACCCGTCAAACTCAAGTCAACTGAGAAACTGTCAAGTTTGACTTGGGATGAGAAGCATGAACATGATGGACCTGGACAGATTCTTAGTGGTGACAATCCTTATCTTTTTGGATCGTTTCTAGATGTTCCTGTTGATCAAGAAATAAGCTCTTCAGGTAAATTATCATTACATACTTGTTTTGTCAGTGAAATTAGTTGACATTCAATGTTTTTTTTTCTTATTGTAAATGTAGAGTTTCTTACTATCTATTTGATTCACGCGTTAGGTTTAAAAAGGCCTACAGGAGGTAGTTGGCGGTCAATAAGCCAAGGGATAACAGAAGACACTTCTGATCTTGTATCTGGTTTTGCAACTATTGGGGATGGTTTAAGTGGGTCTATGGATTACCCACATGAATATTGGGATTCTGATGAATATGATGATGATGATGATGTTGGATACATGAGACAACCTATTGAAGATGAAACATGGTTTTTAGCTCATGAAATTGATTACCCAAGTGATAATGAAAAAGTTACAATTCCAGATCCACAAGTAAGAAGCACAAACAAAACCGAAGACGACAGTCAGTCATTTGCAGAAGAAGATTCATACGTATCTGGTGACCAATATCTTCTTTCAAAAAGCATCGGTCCAATCATCAGTTCTGATGAACATAACATGGCTGTTCAGTATGATGGTGAACTAATGGATGAAGAAGAGTTGAGTTTAATGAGTGCTGAGCCTGTGTGGCAGGGCTTTGTCTCCCCAACAAATGAGCTCGCTATGTTTGGTGAACCAAAAATGATAAATGAAGGTGGTGAGGTCTGTTTACCCGAGCTTAATATAGATGATGATCAACACGATTCAGTTAGATCAATTGGTGTGGGGATCAATAGTGATGTCGCTGATGTTGGCAGTGGGGGTGAGAAGGTGTATTTTCGTGGTAATGATGTGACCACTCCGCCACATGGGTCTGATAAAAGAAATCTTGACCGGGTCAAATCAGAGAAAAAGAAAACTGCCATATCTGATTCTAATGAATTAACTAAAAATGTTAATGATGGTGGATTTTCTTTTCCTCCACCTAGAGACGGGCAGGTAAATAAACCTCCACTGCCAAAGTCAAGGTCAAATAACGAGAATAGTATCGTAGGTGATGGAAATGATGAGTTGATTCCACCATGGAGCCAGGATTCTTCAACTGGTAAAAATACAAGGGAAGAAGAAGATGAGACTGATGTTGCAAATTCAGAAACTTCCAATCCTACAATGCCCTTAAATCATGGGCATGCCGAAGGGGCCCATAAAGAGGAAGAAGAAAAAGTTTCCGATCCAATAGAGGAAGAGCCAGGGGCATTATTGGAAGATGATGAAGTGGTTGCTGTTCAAGAGCAAGTGAAACAGATAAAGGCCCAGGAGGAAGAATACGAGACCTTCAATCTTAAAATCGTACACAGGAAAAACAGGTATGTTTGTAATTGAAAATAAGAAGGGATTTTTCAATTTTGGGCCTATGTCTGTCAAAATGATTTGAGTTTATTTTGATAAGTTGTATTTTTATTGTTATTCAGAACTGGTTTCGAGGAGGACAAGAATTTCCATGTTGTTTTAAATTCAGTAATTGCTGGTCGTTATCATGTATCTGAGTATCTCGGATCTGCTGCATTTAGCAAAGCTATTCAAGCGCATGATCTTCACACTGGCATCGATGTGTGTGTGAAAATTATTAAAAATAATAAAGACTTTTTTGACCAAAGTCTTGATGAAATAAAGCTCTTGAAATATGTCAACAAGCATGATCCTGGTGATAAATACCATATTCTCAGACTCTATGATTATTTTTATTACCGAGTAAGTGGTCATATTGTATTATTGTGGTGACTTATATTGTTTCTTCATTGTGGGGTATGGTTATTACCTTAATAAATTTCACATTTGCATGTATTTTCAGGAACATTTATTAATTGTATGTGAACTACTTAAAGCAAACTTATATGAATTCCATAAGTTCAATAGAGAATCTGGTGGGGAGGTTTATTTCACAATGCCAAGATTGCAGGTTTGTTGTCTTTTTATATGTAAAATCTAGCAAAATGGGCATTTAACAGTTGAGCAGTTTGGTCAGCATGGATGATTTCTGGGTTGTGTTGGGTCGACGACCTAAAACACTTTCTTTCTAGAAGTTCTAATTTTATAAATAATTAGTAATTTGTGTAATAATCTAATTATTTGAATAAGATGATTAGGATTTTAAATGTTTTTCTGCTAAAAATACATATGGACAACTTTCAACTCGTTTGAACCATCCCATTTCAAGCTAGCCTGTGTCCAAAATATTTTTATTTTTTTAATTGTAAGTAGTATTTCAAATTAATTTGTTTTTCTGAATCAGGTGATCTAGGAGGTTTTATGCATTAGAAGTACTTCTAGATGACTTTCAACATGTTTGACCAGTTTCCTCTTAAGCTATTTTTTTGTTCTTTTAATTGTTTGACCTTTTAGAGATAAAACATAACTTGAATCGGCCAATTTCATTAGTTAATGGATCTAAAGTGGCACCTCTGTTTTATATACGCTCTTTTGGTGAAAAATTCATGAAGTGTTTACTTTTTATCATATTTGTGTGTGCAGTCAATAACGATCCAATGTTTGGAAGCACTTCAGTTTTTGCATGGTCTTGGGCTTATACATTGTGATCTAAAGCCTGAAAATATTTTGGTGAAAAGTTACAGTAGATGTGAAGTGAAAGTTATTGATCTTGGATCCAGCTGTTTTGAAACAGACCATCTTTGCTCATATGTGCAATCAAGGTCTTATCGTGCACCAGAGGTTATTTTAGGACTTCCTTATGATAAAAAAATCGATATTTGGTCGCTTGGCTGCATCTTGGCTGAACTTTGTACTGGAAATGTGAGTGTGTGTGACACATTGCAGGGACTAATTGTTATTTAGAACATATGTTCTTTTAGAACTTAAATTTTGTGTTTCCGTATAGGTTCTTTTCCAGAATGATTCGCTAGCTACTTTGCTTGCTAGGGTGATTGGAATTATAAGTCCAATTGACCAAGATATGCTTGCTAAGGGACGGGATACACATAAATATTTTACCAAAAATCACATGCTTTATGAGCGTAACCAGGTACTACGATTATTCTCTTTGTCATTTATTTGTTTAAATTGATATGCCTATCTGTCTTGCATCTTGCATTTTTAAAAATGTTGGGTTCGCTGGTTTGAGCTTCCTAATGGTGTGATACTCATTGAGGGGTAATGCATGCTCGGGGCATAGTTTGAGTTATCTGATGGCCAAGATGACAAACTGTGGCTGAAAGTAGTGTTTGGACGATAAATATCATTAAATAAAAAAATAAAAAAAAAAAAAACCAAGAGATTGTATCAATGTAAATGACCAAAGTACCATACTTCATTCACCTACTCTTCATCTTTAGATCTTTATGTCATAAATTATAAATAGCAAAGCAAAACGAGATTTTGTTTTGGGGTTGTGACGATAAATTGGTTATAAAAGATGGTATGAAGGAGAGGCCTGAAACCTTGGAAATGTTTTATCAGTCTAATAAATTAGAGAAAATGTTGGGAATAATCATATAGACTCGATCTCTATTATTACTGTACTATTTTTCTTGTTTTTTATTTTGTTCTTCATCTTGAAGATGAATATGATTATGTTAGATGAGAGGAGGGAAGTGAGAAGGGCATCATGTCTGTCCATCTGTAACATCTTATTTATGACACACACACACACTCGCATGTGTATGGATGTTTGTGCGTATATGTATATCATAACTGGTGTATCTTACTATGTCTTCAGGAAACAAACAGATTGGAATACCTAATCCCCAAAAAGACATCCTTGAGGCACCGGTTACCGATGGGTGATCAAGGGTTCATCGATTTCGTCTCTCATCTGCTTGAAATTAACCCGAAGAAACGACCGTCAGCTACAGAAGCCCTAAAACACCCCTGGTTATCATACCCTTACGAACCAATTTCATCTTGAAATATGCTCTCAGATGAATACAATTACATAAATGTGCCTTAATACTCGGGTTTTGGGATGGGGGCAGGTTGCATCGGATCTTCAAATGGGCATTTTTTAACCTGCCATGTCAGCAGAAGTGTGTAGAAACGTATGTTTCCCGTATGCTGGCTCGACCTCTCCCTTAAACAAGTTGTATTAATATTTTTGCTATACAAAATACCTGTAGTTTCTAGTGAATTTGCTGATTTTGATCAGTTGTGGAAGGGATGTATTTCCTTCAATCTTGTTGTACATGACCGTCACAGTGTGGTGATTTAGTACTAGTTTGTGAAATAGCCATTAACCATTTTTTACTGTTGGCTTTTGTTGTTGCATTTATTACACTACAATTGAGTTGATTATACGGACAGCTAATGGGCTATGTATATTTTACGGTTGTGGTCTTTTATTTAGAAAAAATTACAGATCTGATATCGCTGTGGTCAAACCTGCATCATGTGTGGTGGTTGACACAACTCACAAGAATATAAAAAGGATCCTGTTATAGCTACGCAGATGATATTATTGAACGACTCATATTGCAAGGCTAAAAACTTGATATGCCCTGTATTGTAGGGTGACAATGTTGATACAACCCATAGTGTTGCTGGTGTTCGTGTCACATTAGTCATTTTTGTGTCGGTAGGAAAAAGGTAATTGTGGGACGAAAGGTTGATACAACCTATGTTATGTTTTTGGCATCCGGGTGATGTCCTGATAAGACTGCCCATATTAACATCGATTGATAATAATGACATTTTTTATTTTAACACGAGGATGCAAAAAATGTCTTTTTTAAGTCTTTTTTTAAATTTATGATCTATGGATGATAAGAATCAAGCAGTGTTGTGATTTAAAATACAAGGTTCATATATCTAAAATTTTAAAATAAATGAGAAACTGTAAAACTCATACCGTTTTAACACCTCGTAACCTCGTATTGATATCCCTATAATTCGACCATTAGTTGCAACATACCATCGGCAAACTTTTTTATATAAAAAAAAGTCAGAATTAAGACATGATATGACCATCAATATATTGAGAAAAGCATAGTTATCCAAATTATTATATTATCTACAATAATATTACCTTTCAAGTTAAAATCAAAGAAGCAGTTTTATATTAAATAATACCTTCAGGATACAAAAAGTTGCGAGTTCATTACCTACAATCACTCTCCCTATAATATACCATATCTGCTCTTGTATAATGTACCTTTTACTATTCTTCTGTAAATAATCGGCTCGCTTATAACCTTATTAATGCAAGCTGGCTCCGAATGATCGACATGAATGTACACTTGATTTGTCGACCAAAATTAAAACAATTCTGTAAGATCGTCCATCGGTATATCAAGTCCTGCTGTAAAATCCACCTCTGCATCTTGTTCATCAAAGTTAAGAAAAGAATTGAGATCCTGAGGAACCCCAAGATCAGTTCCCACCGCCATTTCATCCAACGGGTCTAAATCATTAGCCAAATGATTGGTCCTGTTTGATGATGATGATGATAGCCATGTGGGTCCGGTTGGATGTGTGGTCCCCGTGTGTTTATTGTCGGATCTGTTTTTGGGTGTCGGTACTTGACCCGTTTGTTGTCTTGGTTTTGTTTTTTGTTTTGTTCTCCTCAGTTTGGTGGTGCTGATGTCATCAAGCAATACTTCTTTCTTTTTACCTCTGTTTGACAATGGCCCACTTGTTGCAAAAGCTTCATCTGAGGAACAATTGAAGTTTCCAAATATATTATAAAATTCTCTAAATTTGAAGAAAAAGTGGAACCAAAAAGTTATAATAATTGAGCAAATGGCATACCTGATGAGTACATCGCGCTGGCCACTGGAGCAAAAAGGATATCATGAAATGGAGGCTCATTGAAGCAACTTGTACCTGAACTTTCAAAATTATGACATCGAGCAAGAGTTCGGTTTCCGAAAGCCAGGGCAGCTTGTTTTGGCGCCTTTTGAATCCCAGATCTCGAGCTTCTTCTAGTAGACTAGTAATCATTAACAAAACACAAGTCAAGCTTGAGCTGAGGGTAAAATTGTCACCTGACACATGCAGCAGCAATACAAGTACAAGTAAAAGAGCTTACCAGAAGTTTTCTGTATGCCTGCTCAACCAATCTATCCATGGCAAGCGTTTCAAGGTCTCTGCATATGACAATCAGAATATCAGATGATGTTTAAAGATTTTTAAAACATAAACAAAATGGCAAACCAAAATATGTTGGGTATGTATAGAAGTTTTACCGCACTCTAGAATTGCTATCAATGTTATTACTTATTTTCTCCAGGTATGCCTTCTTTTTAACCTCCTACGATATAAAAAAACAAAACACAACGAGAACGCATATTAACACAAGAGATAGTTGAAAGCAAAGATAATGTTCAACCAAAGCTTCCATTTAATAACCTGTTTATGAAGACTTGTGTTCAGTTTATCAATTTCTTCCTGGATCGTTTCATTTTCCTCGTCCACCAGGACAGGCTGTCATAGACAAACAAAGCACCAGCGGTTAAAGAATGTTCTAGAAACTTCTCCATCAGAAAAGTAATTTTAATCAAATCAAGACAATACTACAAGCATGGGGCCTACCATCATTTCTGGACACAAGCCTATGCTCTTAAGCTCCAGCAGAAGCTTGTCCACTTGACTCGTGTTCTCATATAGAGAACCATTAAGGTTATATGTATCATATGTTGAAACACATGGGTTCAGAAATTGCATGTTTCCTGCATCTCCTTCTTCGGGGGTATCGATGTCATTTTCTACAATGAGTGCTGATAATACTCTTTGGAACAATGGTATGGACTTCTTAGATGTTATATCCACGTCATGTGTCCCAGAGAAAGATCCATTTTCAGGAAGAAGTGGATCAGAGATAGAATCCACCTGGATCACCAAACAAGGCTTAGAATCAAAATAATCAACAGAAAATGAATATGCAAAAGAATGGTGAGGATTCATATATAGAAAATAATAAGCATATTGGTAAATATAGCTCAACCTGCTGACATAAAAAGGATTTGTCCTCGGAACTGACAGCTGCAAACACTGGCTCCATTTTCTTCCAGAATGGACTTGAACATGCTACATCTGAACAGGCAAGCAAATAATAACACTAATCTAAGAAATATATACTTCCACACATTAGAAAAATTAAAAAAGAATACCAGAATATGGACTTACAAGTAGCAGTTCGAGCATGACTTGCAGCTGCTAACAATTCTTCCCGATCATCATCAGATGCCCCTACAACATGTTTATGGCAAGAGTGAGCACTTTGTCACTCTAATAATACAAAATATTTAACAGGAGCATATATGTACATAGTTTATAATAAAATTTAAAATTTACCTGGACAATCAGGAGAGCTAACATTTTGCAAAGGAGAGTGATGGAGAAACCCCTTGCGGTCTGAAAGCTTTTTCAACCTACGGCCCGGCTTACTGGCAAACACCACCATTATTGCATGAATAATAACTAAGCATATTAAAAAGAAAGAAAAATATCATAAAAAGGTTACGCACCTTCCATTCTTCTTACAACTCGTCTTACGATTTTGAAAGGGTTTTTGGGTGGATGAGTTGATAAAAGGTTTGTTCTTCTTTTCAACTGCATTTGTTTCATTTCTCTCCATTTCATTGTCGACTAATCGGCTTTGACCACCATCAGATTCATGACTTTCAGATAATCTTGGTGAGGATTGAACATTATCAAGCTTAACCATTAACTTCTTCGGACCATTGGTTGGAATTTTGGAAATAGGTGAACCACTGGTCCCCTTAGAAGTCAATCTAGCACCAACATCAGGAGGTGAACAACGCTCAAATGATAAGCGTTTCTCATCTTGAGTTGAAACAAGAGACGCCATATATGGTCTCCTAACTCGTGCCATTTTCTTAGGTCTCTGACCACCCCATTGAGCTGCCATAGGGAGAGAAGATGAACCTGACGGCATAGGACGTTTGCGGCCGCTTAGGGAGTCATCACGGTTGTTTAACCTGAAAATATGGGAAAACCTAATAGTTTACATATGGGCCATGGGCCATAATTATAATAAACCCTAAAACACTATTACCATAAGTGTATAACTACCATATATAAACCTTAAGCTTGGGTGCTTGACAAAACCAAAAGATCACATCACCAAGTGCAAGACTTCTTGGTTGACAACATTTTTGTTTTGCATTCTTAAGAACTAAAACTAAAAATGAATATAATCATTAATCAAGTAAAGGAATTTATTTAGTACCTGTACATGTGAGTATCACGTTGTTGTGAACCATTTACAACAACAACCTTGTCCTGTACAGTTCTTTTCGGCACTCCATCATTGTCATTAGGTCTTGTAGAAACCGTGCCTATTGACCTTTTTCTTTTGACTTTTTTATCCCACCCTTCACCTCCTGCAGCCAGCCTACGGATCTTTTCAAACAAATCAGATTCTCCAACGTTATCCTCGAGTAATTTTCCATTTTTTGCCTGCAATGAAATCAGAAAACAACAAATAACGAATTAGCATACAAAGAAATTTTCTTGATGGGCACTAGCCAAAAGCAACTACTATGATTTGTTACTATATAAAATAAATGATTATAAAGAGCACCTTATTCATGAATTGCTTCAATAATGACAGTAAAAAATCAAGCTACAAGTTTATATTAGAAGCAAACCCGGGATTCAGCTACTGAAGTTCGAACACGTTTGTTGAGAAGAATGTTCTTAGGTCGATCTTCTACTCTCT
This sequence comes from Flaveria ramosissima, assembly GCA_025215565.1. Lineage (NCBI taxonomy): Eukaryota > Viridiplantae > Streptophyta > Magnoliopsida > Asterales > Asteraceae > Flaveria > Flaveria ramosissima. Next base: position 80,841,755 of record CM046029.1, on the reverse strand, counting down.
GATTTATACTGTAAATTTGGGCACCCATCTTCAGGTTCAACGCACCTGCTCGGTCAATACTCGTTAATTCATTCCTCTTTTGTCTCTTGGAGGTTAGATATTCATTATATTCATCCAATTTATGCAAGCGTTCTTCCATTTTATTTGCTCTGACCCTATTTACAATAGCAAAAAACATTAACTGATGACCAAGATATCATACTGATACATTGTGTATCTAAACTAATTCAAATTTTAGATAGCAACTATGTATATAGACCATCTTCAAAGATTAAAACAAGAAAAATAGTTGTAAAAATCCACCCACCCTAATACTTATATGCAGTAGGCTAAATATATAAAAAGTACCTAGCTTTGACACATGTATCCTCAACACTTAATCTGAAACGCTTTAGCTCCATCAAATCTGCCGTTGGTGGCAAGGGCTTCAGATAAGTACCAGCCGCTCTGAGAGAATTCTCTTCTGATGTGCTTCCAGTGGAGATCCCCAAAACCCTACTTAACTCATCATGCCAAGCAATTTGGTGACGAATCACAATTGGCTCTAGTGATATACTCTGTGACAGTGTCTGGATTGCATCGGATGCTGCTGCTGAACTACTTCCACCACGAGGCACAGCAAACCCTGAACCAAGCATCCTGCTCTCAGAACCCTCTCTATAGTTCCCTGATCTGTCCACACTAGACCCCCTCTGCCCATTCAGATAAGTTCCAGAAAACACTAGCTCAGATGAACCAGCTGAAGCCGATTCAAATGTTGCATTTCCAGCCATCAATCAACACACCCCTAGTATCACACTCATGTATCGAAGAAGCATAATACTTTAATCTGAATCAATTACCTACCAAATTCAAACAAAAAACCTTAATTGAACTAATCGAAGGCAATAATAAGCAAAAAAGTTTAATCCTGTTATGATCCTACTAAAAGCCAGCACTCCACTGCAAAATCGTGGCTTAAAATCCCCACATTATCCGTACAGACTCCAAAAACCTACTAATTCTACTGGTAAAAGTAGAAATTGTTAAGGTACATTGTGTAATTGAAGGTATAAGCAGCAAGATGAATGATTGTGTGCCCTAGGTTTGACCAGAACAAAATTGACCAATTTTGAAAGGGGGGAATGAGGAATTGGGGTTATGGAACAGTTGCGTACCTCCGGTAGGGAAGTTCCGTCGAAAGAACCGCCGTGAAACTGCGGTGAGCGGTGGTCGTCGTCGTTTCTGTGGTGGTCGCGGGGTCGGTCGTTCTACTGTTGTTGCTTTCTGTACACGTTCACTTGATGAAAGAGGGCTGGACTTTTGTATATATGGGCTGATTAAAAGCCGATTGATGGCCATAAATCATCAAGGCTTTATAACAATCCAACTTCTATCCAAAAATATAAAATAATAATAATAATAATATGCTTATTTTGAGAGAGTATTTTTTTTTTAAGGTTAACTAGTGTAAAATGCCCGCGCTTAGTCACGTGTTTGAAACAATCTATATATAGTTTTGAATTAAAACGCTTAGAAAGTGTTGGGGCTTTAAATATCTGTTTGTTATGCCAAAACAACGAATGCGACATGTTTTTTTTCTTTTTTATCATTGCCTATCAGTGTTTGTGAGAACCAAAAACATATGAAATTTGGCCGCTATTAGACTAAAACTCTTAGTTATCGGCATAATCACATCACTAACACTTGAAACAGCCCACAACAAAAATCAATCCAATAAACGTAAATTAATAGAAAGTTTAAGAAATACTCATATATGAGCAACACATTTATCAAAAGATGCATTTAAACAAAGGCATACCCAACAACGAACCGGAAAGATCATCAATGAAATAAAATTTGAAATATGATGCGAACATAATCATCACCATCATCAGCTCAAGTCCATGGAATAGAATCGTGCAAAACCGTCTCGAATGCGGCAACCCTAATAATCATAAACCTCAAACTAACAGAAACAAAAAGAACTATAAAATCACATTTGAAATGTGACGAGAGCAAGAATGACCAATGCCCAAAGTTTACATGTTTAAGGTGGTCTCAAATGATTGGGCCATCGTCATCATTAACCCAACATACTGCCACCAACTAACACGTAACAGTGACCATCATCGTGCCAAACCATCTCGGACGAGGCTACCTCCCATCGACATGGACGTTAGAACTCAGATGATAACCCCCCCCCCCAATCGACTCATAACATCATGGATTTTAAACCAAAACAAATCAAATCAGTGTCTCGGACGAGTGCTAGCCCACCATCATTGAAGAATCAGAACGGTTAGGACGAGAAAACAACAACATGTGGCAGTGGTTGTCACCAATCACAATGCACACTTACACCACCCCTAACAGAACAGATATAGCCCCCCGACTTGCTAGTGGTGGCTACATGGGTGCCCGGGAATACACAGAAGTAGAGTTGTGCCTCCATCCAAGCATTCGCGGGAGCATGGCGACGATAGACGAATCATCTAGTACAAAGCCAGTTGGGAGGCGTGGGGGCATCCAACCACCAACAAAGGCGCCGAAGGTAGGCGGCGACAATCAAAACAACCATGCCTATCTCTCTTTCTTCCACTCCATCGTACATCTTCAAACAAATTATACGAAGAAGACGCCATTAATCAATATATTTTACTTGAAACTTTAAGAAACCATTGAAAATAGTCGAACATGTAAAACTTAAACAAATAAATCAATTTGAGGTTTATACAGCTTGTTTTGTAAGCCAATAGGTTTAGCAGTTCAAATAACGGTTTATGAATTCGTCTTGATTATAGATGAAGCTAGCCATGTATTATATATATTTTTGTGAAATACCATAACGTTATAGGTGTGGATGAACACCTTTCGGAATTAATCAAAATGACATATATGTAGACAAACTTAAGCTAATAATATATAATGATAATATACATTGGAATATTTTACAACTATTTTACTACAAGAGACATTAAAAGTCATTTGTATTGTTATTGAGGAGTACAAAATAAGTGTATGTAATATTATCTCGTGTATTTTAGTTTATCAAACTACTTTCTGTTTAAAAATAAATTATCATTCCCAGTTCATTTCATCAGACTTACATGTAGAAATTATCCACCGAATACGGTAGATAGAAAAATAATTCATCCAATAGAATGAGGTCATTCATTTAATTTAAGAAGAAACTTAAAAGTTAGACATACAATCAAATTATTGATAATTTAAATTGGACGTTACACACTATCTAGGCAGCTTTTCACAAGTTTTTACAAGTTCTTTAAAATTATTTATTTAAAAAAAAAGTCTTGCTAAGCATACTCTCTTGTTTTTATATACATTTTATACATCATTCAACTTGTCACATAAGTAATATTTCATAACTTTTCACATTAAAAAACAAAAAGATCCATTTAAACTAGTGTTGTCAATAGCGTACTCCTTAAAATGTCCAATACATTAACTAGTTACCGAACCAATATGTATGTATTATGATAGTTTGGTCCAATGCACTTTAGTCCTAGCATCTTGCTAGTGTTGTCGTTCAAAAAAAGAGTTACCGAACCAGTAACACTTTAATTAGTAAGGCACACAAGTTGAAGGATCCATATGTAGTTACATAATGGTCAAGGGATCCAAATGAAACTTATTTCTTTTTTCGCGGCAGTTATCAAAGGGGTTCGAAGGTTTTACCGGGAAAAAGAAGTAAGAATTTCCGTCAGATGAATTCGAATTCAGATACGATAATTTCATGCTGTGAGATCGAATTACATTCACATGTGATTACAGTCTGTTGATCATCGATCAGATTTTGTTATTGAAGGTTAGTGTATGAAGTTCCACAAATGTATCGCATGATTACACAAGTATTGCTTTCGATGTTCACTGATTACATCCATCGTTAATTTCGTTCTGGTTTCAGATTTTATGGAGGATAGGTTGTGTAATAATACTGTAATTTATACCCTCGTTCGTTTGTGCTTGTAAATATAGAATATCTAACTGTGTAACTATTCATCCTCGTCTTCGATTTAACCCTAAAATACGCCGACGATCAGATTGCGTGAAATGCAACAATTTCTGATTAAATACGTGCGCAAATCAGAACCTGCTATGTGAATCTTTGTTCTGTTAGCATTATGTTTAGAAAATAGCAGCGTCATAGATGAGATTCGCTTAATCATAGGATTTCCGGTATCTTGTGCAGATTTTTAGTGACATTATGATGGATCCAGAGGACCTACAGTTAGAACTTCTTGCCTTGAGAAGATTATACGGGCTTCTTATATACGATGAACATTATGTAGAAGTGGCAGGCTCTAAAAATGTAAGTCCGATAAACCTTTAATACTCCTCTCTCAACAAAAACATGGTGTCGCTTTGAGTTTTGAGATTGATAAATATTATTGAATACAAGAATAAGCATTTGAGTTTGGACTGAACCACTAGAGAGAAAGTCTTATTTTCAGATTGATTTTCTTGCAATTTTATATTCTTTGCAGCATCTACCTCTTTCTTCTTTGTTCTTTCATATGATAAATGACGATTCATGTTTCTTCTGATACAGTTGGACCAGAACGCAAGACGATTACTAATAAATTTACTGAATGTTGCTGCCAATAAAGCTTTTGATGCTCATGCTAAGGTATGCAATACTTTTTGCTTATTGATGTGTGATTTCTTTCCATTTGTTTGTAATTTTATAACTAGAATTGTATGAGGATGTTATCAGATTCTAGATACTCAATTTAGAGCAACTTATAGCCCGTGGTCAATGCTGCAAGGGCAATCCAGGGACGAACTAAATCTGCAACCTTTTTCTCTGAGAAATGAACCAACTGACGGTGCTTATCCTAGTCTGCAGAAAGTTGACCTTTTAACTGGTCAAGAGATGTTTAGTGAGCCAGCAAATGAAGTGGACCTTGCAGGTGAACCCGGTGTCAGACTGAAACGGTGCCGTGTATGCCAAAAACCAAAAGTCAAACAGTTGACTAAAGAGATTAATTTTGGGGGTAGCAAAGCTTTGACTTCAATTAACAGATTACAAAATCAGAATCATAAAAGAAGCTGGGAAGTTCAAAATGACCCTAGCATTGTTGGAGGTTCAGCATGTCCATCAAACAGTCCTTTTTTGAGTAATTTAATTGATCAAGAAGATCACATATCTAGAGAAGCTTCTACTAAGATCCTGCAGTTAGAATCATGTATTTCATCTTTGCAAGTAGCAGCCAAACATGCCAGTTTTCTAAAAAGTGATTTGGAGAATGAACCAAAGCAGACTGGATACTTTTCTGTAGGTAGAAGTGACCTAAATAGTAGCACAAGTCCAATGATCTGGACGCCTAGAGATATGGCTCATCAATGGTATGACCAGGCAAGATGGTCTACTAATGAGTTGGCCCTGCAAGGTCCAATTATCAACAGAATGCTTCCTAGCAGTCAAATAACGAGTCAACAAGTAGAGCAACCTGTTTTAAACAAAACTGAAATGTTCAATCAGATACAAAACCAGTATGACTACATACCAGAGGAATCTAATTATCTTTTTCATAGTGGTGGAATTTCTTCAAATTCAAAAAAGACTGCTGACAAGAATCGTCTTTTACATAGGAATTTGTCAAGTCAGGTAAACATAGAACAGTTCAATCAATTACAAATGGCTAAAAAGGAGGCAACGAAAACTTCAAAGATGACAGAATTGTGGGACCCTGCTGGATATGGTACACCACCCTACAATGAACAAATAAAAGCAAAATTAGTAGGGCAAAAGAATCATGGGAAAACATATAATGATCAAATGGATCATTACAAAGGAAAACATGAGGTGGTTGAACGTAGGAGATTGGTTTCTGCTGCAACCCAGCGGCTTTCTGATAGTCCAGTTTCAAGCTCAAACTATTCAACTCAGGGTCCAGGTCCAAGTCCAAGTCCAGGTCAAAGTCAAAGTCAAAGTTCTAATAGTTTCAGTGACAGTGAAGGATCTTCACTTCACCATAGGGAGACGTACTCAGGATCAAGCAGAAGTCATGAAAAGAGTGAGAGCGAGATGAACTCGGTTTCAAGTCAGGATCAGAGTCCTTCCAAGAGTAGTTCATTGGAATCTTCAGGGTCAATGTCAAGGAGGACTCCTGAAAAGGGTCACAAAAAGCGTGATAAAAAAGAACCAAAGAGGAAACACGAGTCTCCTTACATGACTAGTAACTCAAATGAATCTTCAAGCTCAACGAGGATGGTTCGTAAAAAAGGTAATAAGAAAGAACAGAGAAGAAAAAGTGAGAACAAGATGAACACAGTTTCAAATCAGGATCAGAGTCCTTACATGACTAGTAACTCGGACGAATCTACAGGGTCAAGTTCAAGGAAAATGGTTTCTAGAAGGGGTAATCCAAAAGAACGAAAGAGAAAACATGAGAGCAAGATGAACACGGTTTCAAGTCAGGATCAGAGCTCATACACGGGTAGTAGTTCAAATGAATCTTCGGGGTCAAGGGGGATGGTTCCTACAAGGGGTCGTCAAAAGGGTAATCCAAAAGAACCAAAGAGGAAAAGTGAGAGCAAGAGGAACACAGTTTCCAGCCAGGATAGTAGTAGCTCAAATGAATCTTCAGGGTCAAGGAGCGTAATTCCTAAAAAAGGTAATCAGAAAGATCCAAAGAGAAAGAGTGGGAGCAAGATGAACGCAGTTTCAAGCCAGGATAGCAGTAGCTCAAATGACTCTTCAGGGTCAAGTAGGACAGTTCCTAAAAATGGGCATGAAAAGGGTAATCTAAAGGAACCAAAGAGGAAAAGTGAGAGCAAGATGAACACAGTTTTAAGCCAGGATAGTAGTAGCTCAAATGAATCTTCAGGGTCAAGGTCAAGAATGATGGTTCTTAAAAAGGGTCACCAAAAGGGTAATCAGAAAAAACCAAAGAGAAGTGAGAGCAAGATGAACATGGTTTCAAGCCACGATCAGAGACCTTCCACGAGTAGTAGCTCAAGTGAATCAACAGGGTCAGGGTCAAGGATGATGGTTCCTAAAAAGGTTCACCAAAAGGGCAATCAGAAAGAATCGATGAAAAATCAACTGGCGCGGTTGAGTAAACTTAAAGACAAGGTTGCAATCATCTTCCACCAGCATCATCACCACCACCACCATCACCAAGACGGTAATGAAGAAGACAAGCAAAAGAAATCCTTATGGAAGCATGCTACAAACGTCATTGGTAAAAGGAGTAGGAGAAAGAAGGACGAGACTCATGGAGAACATGCTGTCAAGAAGACGGAGGCTCATGGAGAACATGCTGTCAAGAAGACGGAAGCTCATGGAGAACATGCTGTCAAGAAGACGGAGGCTCATGGAGAACATGCTGTCAAGAAGACGGAGGCTCATGGAGAACATGCTGTAAAGATGATTGAGGCTCATGGAGAGCATGCTGTGAAGAAGATTGAGGCTCATGGAGAACATGCTGTCAAGAAGATTGAGGCTAATGCTGTCAAGAAGATTGAGGCTCATGGAGAACTAGCTGTCAAGAAGATTGAGAGCAAGGCGTTGGTGGTCCACAAAGCAGCAGCTAAAAAACCAACTCATCAGTTGCAGTTGCAGGCACTCGTGGGTGGGCTGTTGAAAAAATCTCATCATTCCTTGAAACCCAGCAAGTCTAAAAGTGTGATAAAGAGAACCCCAAGCCATGTAAGTGGGAAACAACATGGCAGTGGTGGTGGTGGCGGGGGCGGCGGCAGTGGTGCAAAGATGGGAAAGAAAATGCAGTGGTGGCAAATGCTACGCCAGCAGAGAAAAATAAAGAGGATTGAGAAGTTACGTGGCAAAATCGACATTGGTAAGAAGCGTTAACTGCACAAAAAGAAGCCTAGTACAAGAGCATCACCAAGTAAGATTTTATCTATAGAAGTCTTTCACTAGCTTGTGACATGCACCAAGTTCTCCATTAGAAGTTTTCTGAAAATGAGAAAACTTTATGAAAATTCGAGATGTGGCCTGACTTGGCCGGCTAGAGGGTGGCAAAATATGTGGGTTGGGGGCGGGTAGGGCGACCAGAAAGGTTGAAACAAATCATTTTTTAGTGCTGGTCAACTGATTGATCTGTGAACACTTTTCTTCCTTTCTTTGTTTGGATTTCAGAGAATTAAGTGTTAAAGTATGACTAAAAAGTTATATTCTATACCATGATAATTCAATTTTTTTAAAAGAAAACTGTTTATAAGGTTTTATGCATTTCTAATACACTTTAGGTGGCTTCTTACCCGTTTGACCACCCGCCTCTTTCATTTTGTATTATTTTGAAAAGTTTACCTGTTTGATACGTTATTAAAAGGCTAAAATGTAACTGAAAATTGACTTGTTTGCCCATAAATTACTATCTCTAAATTAATCTAAACTTATGGGTGGATTTAAGGTGGTAAATGATCATATACTTCTTGTATACGCCCTTACATGGGGGTATACTTCTTGTATACACCCTTACACGGGGGTATAGTTTTTGTATACGCCCAAATACGGGCCCAAGAACCTCTGTTTTGACTAAACAGCTTGGTATTTCGCTCAAACTCATTAATTTCTCAAAGCAGAAAGTTTCTATGCAACTCTAACTTGTTTTTAAACAATAGTTAATTTGGCCATAATCTTCCTGATTTAATCATAAACACACTTCTAAACATTAAATATGTAACTTTGTTTTTCGATTTGAAAATAGCTTACTAATCTTGTTGATGAACACAAATGGTTGAAGAATTTTATATGTTTGATCAATACTCTTCTGGTTTCTCCTTTCTGCTGATTTCACACACTCATCCTACTGATTTTGTGAATTTGTTTCTCCAAATGATTTCAATCTCTCACAACTTTGTTTGAATACAGTTAGGATTTGTTTTCTGCTCAAATGGTGATATGTATGTGTTTATATAGGTTGGAGGATGATAACAGGTGCAGAAAGTCGGCTTGATTAGTGTACTCATACAAAAATACGTGGTAAACTCGAATCTCTATCTGTCACATTGTATATGCCCATATACACCATAGGTATATGCTTGTATGACTATACGCCCACATACCCTCCCCCTTTTGTTTATATGGCCGTTTAGAGATTACAGGTATAGTGTATTATTAAAGCATTCACCTAGTTTTTTGTTGTGTTGTAGTAAAGAATTTAAACACACACATAGCCACAATCAATTATGAAACTCAATAATTGCATCTTAATAGAATGAAATTGAAATCTCATTTTTGTAAACATTGTAAGACATGTTTGGAAACGTGTCTTTAATTCATCTGCTAATGAGCTAGTGTTCCAATGTTGTGTATGCTCAGAAATGCTACATAAAACATTTTAACACTATTTTTGTATAGGACATACCAAATTGACATACTATATGATCAACTAGAGATATGAATGATGAAACATATGACTAAAAAACCAAAACTATCAATATTCACCAATAAGAAGTGACTTTAGAATGGCTTCTTTGTTACCATTATAAAGTGGTAGCAAATGACCAACACCAGGTAGCTCATGGTATTGAATCCATGGTAGCTTGTTTGCTATGTATCTCTGCAAGCTCACTGGTACGAGCCCGTCTTCATCCCCATGCCATAAATGAACACTCCCCTCGTTGTTTGGGAAAGGGTTCTTGATCTCCATTGGATCGAATTCCCATTTACCAAACCCGACAGTCATGTCCCTAAATATTGACTCTGCTAGTCCTTGTTGCCTCGCGTAATCCTGTTTGCAGTTAGTTGATTATTAGCTCAAGTTAACATCATGCTTAATGGTTAGAAGGTTAGATGAGCGGGTTAGTAAGGGGTGGAAACGGGTCGGGTTAGGTTGAGTCGGGGTGCAAATAATTTTCTTGTTCATATCTTTTCTTTTTTTCTAACAGAAAAATAATGCTTTGACTGAGATTATACAAATGAAATATAATCTAAAGCTTTGAATCAACATGATCTTGGATGTTTGACTGCATAAAGTTAGATTTTCTGACTTTTAATATATTATATAAAAATTTATTTTTTTATTTAATTTTTCTAATATGAACAACCAAAATTGACTGACTCGAGTAAACGGATTGAAATTAACTCATCTAGTATAATTTAAAAACTTTTATTGCACTTACCAATTGAAATGAAATAACTGGGAAAAACAAAAAAAATGATTATTTTGATCAACCTATTTAGAGGTTTTTAAAATATTACAATTTGATCATTACTACACGAAATAACTCAATCAAACACGTGAGGGATGATGTGATTTTAGCTTTTAAAAATTGACACTTTCATGGTTATGGCCAAAGATGGTGTGATTTTGAGCTAGAAAGCGATAATAAGACTGCTAACTTGTTTAGCCAATGAGATTTTGACACCAACGACCTATAATATCATATAGATTTTTTTAGATGTGGCCATTTGACTCTCCACCTCATGTGTTTCTAAAAGATTTGTCAAATTATCTGTTCATGTAAAAGAAAAACTTGGATGATATGATCATATTTGTGATTTCAATCTTACCTGCAGCATAGACCTTGGTGTTGGTGACTCTTGGCTGTGAAGGCTGGCTATAATTTTCCAGTCGTTAGCTGAGAAATTAGGCTTTCCGGCTATTACACTAGAGCCAGGAAACCAATTCTGAGTGTTCCACCAATAGACGAGCCATGGCATGTAATGTGACACACCAACTGCCCATTGATCTTGAAGAGGTTGTAACTTATAAGCAGTCATTGTTAAGTTACTTGGAAAACTAGACCACCAATAGTTCACAACTGGTGCAACCAATGCCACTCCTGCTAACCTATTAGGAAAATAAAAAATTTAATATCATAAATACACGAATACAGTTACTGAGAGATTAAGTGTTAGATAATAATATAAGTTTGTCAAAAAAAAATCTATGCCTTGTAACTTCTAACACAACGCAATAATGCGTACTAGTGAGGCGTGATTCTCGTGTTATTTATGTCTGATATCAAAATATTGAAGTGATATCTATTCGATGATTTTAAAAAAAGAAACAATCAGCAGTGAAAATGATTGAAGATTTGCACATGGCATTTAAAATTATGGAAATCTTCACCATGATCTTTGCCATCCTCGTGAAGAAATAATCAATTATGTGGACCAATCTATTTTTCCTTATAAGAAAGGGTGAAAGATTTATGCTTTGTAATCAACCAATTATCAAATAAGCACTATTTTACTTTTCGATTTTTTTATGGTTTTAGATTAAAGTTTAATTTTATTTTATATTACAACTTTAAAAAAGGTTAAACTTTATGAAAAATTTATTGTTATCTATGACCCAATATAAATTTTACAATCAAAATCTCTTACCGATGAGGGATGTACTTGAGACTGCCCCAAGCTCCTTGTTGACCCATGGAGTATCCAATTACATAAAACTTAGACCCAAGTTCCAATTTATCAGCAAGTTCTTCAATATCCAGAGCCAAACTTCGAATCGTTCGTTTCGGGTCCGGGTCACTCTCTCCATAACCTGGTCGATCGAATGTCACCATGTAGATCTTAAGTTCTTCAAACAGCTCCTACAAATTGTTTACAAAATTCAGCAATTTAATCCATCACCAGTTCTTATCATCAATCTAGTGATATGTTAGTACATTCGAGTTCAGGTCGGGTAAAGTCGTCAAGTTAGAGTTACATCACGTGTTCCTGATCCATTCATAAGCTCAATGGATCAAGAACGCCGTATGCAACTTTACCTAACAACTTTACTCGATCTGGATTTAAATGTAAAGGCAAAGCTAGAAGAGGGTCAAAGGAGTCCCTTTAACTTGCCATCATAATTTGTCATATTTTTTTTATTATGAAAGTTGTTTTAAAAAACCATGAGTTGGACTATTAATCATAGTCGGTTTTAAAATTATGATAACCTCTAACTAAAAAGCTCTGTCTTTGTAACTGTATCAGAACGATACAGATACAGAAGTATGTGAATGTTAACTAATTACCGGATGGAAAACCGATTCGTCATAGCGACAAGAACCGAAACCATGAACGAAGACGATCTTATACTTGGCTATGTCTCTGGAGACACCGTATTCGTTATAGGCGAGATGTCGACCGTCTCTGAGGGTGACACGGGGTCCTGTTACCGGTGGACCGCCAGGGGAACCGCAGAGTTTCGGTGGCGGAGGGCTGGAGTTCTGGTACGCCCATGCTAATATTCCGACAACAAGCACCACCACGGTTGTCTTGAACCGCTTATCATACGCCTTATGAGCCTTCATTTGATGATGCTCAGGTCACCAGAGAACTAACTGATGAAGAAGATGATCGGAAACAAGATGTGTGGAAGACTTGATTGTTTAATTTGATTGTTTTGTGAAGCAGTGGGGAGTCTCTTAAATATAGAAAATACGGGCGAAATTTGAATGTGTTTTTTAAGGGAGATTATATTTAATTATTTTGGTAATCATGTTTTGTTTGACCGGCAACAAAAACACATATATTAAACAAATAACCACATATAGTATAGATTAATTATACATCAACTTGGAACTTATACTAAGATTACATCAATTAACAAATTAAATTTACCCTTGTATTCAATTCAAACAAAAGAATTCAACACAACATCGTCAAAGATTTGACTCCAGGGAACTGATTTTATTTTTGAAACATCTTTCATTTCACGTTATAGATCATATAAATATAAACATACATGAGTGGTATCGTGTTGTTTTTAAAACTATTAAAATATTTAAAACTGTAAGAATTATACAACGCTCTCGTACATAGCGCATTTGAGATGATTAAAGTAGTGGAAGAGAAGTGTTACTGTTACGTAACCGTTGTATGTATCACATTCAAAACACTACAGACAAATGCATGACATGGTTCTCATATCCCACTATATTATTAGTTCCGGCACCCTTCCATTTGCGTGTGTGTTTTTAGAACACCGTTTTTAATATAAAATTAACTAATAATATATAAATTTTTAATTAATTATACTCATTTTTTAATATATTTTTTGATCATATAGGTAATTTATAGTTAGGAGAACATATATATAACTTGATGGATAAAGTAATTACGATCAATTCCTTACATGTGATTTCCGTAAATTAAAAAAAGTTATTCTTTAAAGTAATAACGATTATCAGTATGAATTGAAACCAAAAATAAAAACAAACATATGAATTATTATCATACCACACATGCAATCATGCATGGTGCATGTAGATTCTAGATAAAGCACATAATGCAATTCATACATTTCCGTCGTCAATATCTCATCACCCACTTTTGTTGTGGGGCACCTTGTGGGTGTGTTATTCATGTTTGCATGTTTCATTCACCTTTTTTTTTTGTAGAATCTAACCAATCTATCATCAGCCATTTTTGTTGTGTCATCTAGTGACTGTGTGTCCTTCTTTCGTGCAATGTGATCGATTATGTTTCGTATTCATGTTTTGAAATTGAAATATGACTTGAGAGGTATGTCTTAGCATATACATTTGTATATATCCGGCCATTATAAATTCATAGACAACTTTTTAAAAAAATTCAAATGGACCCTTCAACGCTTGCGGATAGTAAATGTTGTGTCATGATTTTGGAAAATTCTGATAAGTTGAAGTAGTTTAGTTTTTGTGTTGTTTAATATGTGTGATATTTGTTTTTTTTTTTTGTAATTATAATTCGTGTAATGTTTAATTTTTGTAATCCTTAACTTATGTAATATTATTAAGGTTTGAATTTAAAACTTGTTTAAATTCTTATTATTTTATATTGTTTAAATTTATTCTATTATATTTTGATATACTTTTTTTATATTTAATAATGCAAAATTAAAAGTAAATAATCTGATTAATATCTCTATGTATAAATGCGACGATATAAAAATTAAGAATGCATGTGAGAAATTATATGTTGAACATAAATTTAAAGAATAAATATGTTTACTTATATAGTTATATGGCACGAAGCTTGTTTTTATAATAGCTCATAATCTACTTTTATAAAACACATATGCTTACTATTGTAAGATTTGAAACCTTACCCTCTTGGATATATAAATGAGACACACTTTAACAACACGATGTTTCCTCAGAAAAACAAGTGAAAGCATGTATTGATCTTATTATTACATAACAAAATAAATGTCTTCAAGTAAACATTCAGATATAAGTCTTGTAACTCACAACTAAAAAATTGAGATTTCAATTCAAATCATTTAAGGTGTACTTGTGGTGAATTTATAATAAATTGTTAAACTCTCGATTACCACGCAAATTCTTACCGAAAGGAATAATTGTTTTTATTGACGGCACCAGAAAATAATTATTATTGTTTTTCATATCGGCAATTTAATATTTTAAAACGGCACCAAAAAGATAATTATCATTTATTTAATTTCCCACGGCACTAAAAATATGATTATAATCTCTTTCTTGAAATTTAATGAGTCGTGTGTGGTATATATAATTAATTGCTTTTAAATATAGAAAAGAAAGAGTCGTGTGTGGTATGTAATATATGTATATATATATAATTATAAATAAATAAATAAAATTTCAGGGGACTTTCAAAGTTGGTAAGCAGTCCCAACGATTAAGCTATTGGTGGCGATCAATTCGCATCTTCACCAACCACACCTTTAATCCGACCGTTGATTCTTTATAATTATGGAACACTTAACACCAAAGTGGACGGCTAACTTGTATTAATTGAATTATTTTTCCAAACTTTATTATTTTACGTTATAAATTAAGTATCGACAACAAACTAATCGTGAACTTAATCTATACATAATTTCATTGGTTAGTGGAGTTTATTACATTCAAAACAATAAAACTTGAATTAATTCCTAGAAAAATATATTTGGTCGATTAGAAATTAAAATTGAATTATGTTGGATATTTTAGTGTAATTTGAGATTGCGTATGACATTCAAATAAGAGTGCACGCTTATTTGAATGTCATCGGGCCTAACGGGGGATCCAAGGGGGCAGCGCCCCCGAGAGAAGCGGGGTCTAAGGGGCGGCAGTCCCTGGCGGGGTCCAAGGGGCAGAGCCCCTGGCTGGGGTCGAGCTGCCAGGTCAGCTTGGAAATTTTTTATTTTAGACAAAAGTCTTTCATCGAAAATGCATTAGAAATTTAATTTCGGGCCAAATATGCATTCGTGGAACTTGAGGGACTAAAGGTGTAATTTACCCCAAGAAGCAGTTTTCTGGAAAACTAAAAATACGCTCCTGCGTATTCGGGTTTTCATCCCCTGAAAGAAATTCGATTTCTTTATCTTCTTAAAATTGCTCAATCAAAAATCCATACGAAAATCTAGAATCAATCTGATTTTATCCAATCAAACATTGGTAGACAGTCCAATTGTTTGATCTGAAAGTGATCACACGACTTCAGATTTATCCAGTAATGTTCAAGAATTCCCCAACAAATTAGTTGTTATAAACTCCATTAATTAACAAATTTAAACATTTATGTATTGTCTCGGTGGAATGTTTAAATTACAAAGGAATTAATGGAAATTTTACCTGAACGTCTCAAGATCATTATTTTACGTGTGTAGTGGATCTAATATTTGACGTGGTGGCGATGGTTTGTCAGATGTCATCATCTATAATCATCTATGGATGGTTGCTCTACCACTGGCATCCATATCAACAAAGATCTTGCAACAAACAAAGAGGAAATGTAAACTGCGGACAGATAGTATGTAGATCCTCAAATCAAAGATATGAAGTGTCCAATTTTAGTTCCATGTGTAATGGATCTAATATATGAGCTAGTGTTTTACATTTCAGTTCTTTTAACAGGTTTACAAATTATTAACTTCATTAATTTTATGTATGAGTTGATTTCAATGCACATCAAAATACACTATCATAAAATGATATTAGCTTTTTTGTTTTATATCTCTTAAGTCATTAGATTATAATGCTAATTATATATTAAGTTAATTTAATTATAACTCCCTATTAGAAAGTTTTTGTTTTTGGGTTTGATTTTGGCTACTAAGATTGGTTTCGAGAACGTTGGTGATCTGAAGTGCGAGATCATAATTGTTGGTATTCTTTTAGGTTGATGTCTTTGAACATGGTGGCCTATTGGTTGCCTATGAGTCGATCGGTCCTAAGACTACAAACATCGCTCTGATACCATCATGATCAGGATATAAAAAAATGTTGTATGTGTATTGTTTTTGATATGTTATAAGGAGTCAAAAAGGCTTACAAGTCATAGTCGTTTTTAAGAGATTGTACGATGAAACTATATCAAAATCAAGACAGGAGACGAACAGGCAATTAGTTTGTGATTGATTATGTAAAGGGAAGTGATGTGTTTGTGATTGATTATGTAACGGGAAGTGATGTTTGTATGATCATTTAATTTCTTCAAAATATCTTTCTCCTCATTAACAAATAATAGTATGTTTTTTTACTAACAAATATTTTATTAATCACCAAATTACAAAATCATCTTTAATGGCAAGGAGCTAGAGCTTTTGAAACACCAAATTGATATTGAATTACATTATCTAAATTTAAATTCCTCTGGTTGCTTCATTCCGGATTTGACAGTTTAGCTTGGTTTTTTATCCAAAGAAAACCCAACACCTTTGTTTCTTCTAGAATTTTTATCCATTAGGACCCGTTTATTGTAAAGATTAAATTGTTAATGAGGTGGTTAAGATAATGAAATGGATCATTTCTCCTTTGTGATCCTATGATGTTTAGCAAGGCGTGAATATCAAGTATGTCTTAAAAAGGCATAAATCAATGGGAGGACACACCATGAGGAGATTTGTTACCAGGTCACCTGCATCTTTTGGAGCCATAACTTGATTCCATGCTACCTAATTAGGTCGTATGGGGTGTAGCCAAGTAGCAAGGCATCAGTTTTGGTATCGGCATGCAAAGGTCCTGGCTTGGTCCACCATCCCACAGGAATTGTCTCCTTAGAGCTTTAAGTTTTTCATGACTTTTGATGAGGCTTTGTACAACGAGAATAATAGGTTGGGGGGCTGTTAAGAACCGAGTTAAAAGAGTGACCCCCCCCCCCCAAGGAACCATGTCCTTATAATTTTGAGTTTGTCATGACTTTTAATGGGGCTTTGTACAACGATAATAATAGGTAATAGGTTGGTAAGCCATCAATAACCGAGTTGATGAGCCCCCCCCCCCCCCCCCCCCCCCCCCCCCCCCGGAACCATCTCCTTAAAACTTCGAGGTTTGTCATGACTTTTGATGGGGCTTTATACAACAACAATAATAGGTTGGTAACTTGTCAATAAACGAGTTGATGAGAGTCCCCCCTCCTCCCTGTGTCAAGGAAGTACTTTTGATGGGGCTATACAACGGGAATAATAGGTTGGCGGGTTGTCAACAACCGAGTTGATGAGAGTGACCAATTTTGAAGCCTCTTAGAGTGACAGTCTTGACTCGAAGGTTTTGATAACCGGAGGTCAATTATTTTAGCGATTCATGTTAGCCCCTACTCTTAATCCCAAATTTTCAAAAGGCATCGTCCCATGACTTGTATATATCTAGTAGATATATAGGAATATCATGAGTTCAAGTCTCATTATGAGTAAAATGTTCAGAGTTGAACCAATGGCTTTTTCCAGTAATGGTTTTTTTCTTGAGAGGGGTTGGATATGCGGTCCTAACTGGAAAACGTATAGATGTATCCGATTAAGATAACACCTACGATTATGAAACAAGATCGTATAATTACCGTTCAAAAACTAAAAAATCTAGTAGACAATAAAGTAGGTGTTGATGTTTACATAACATTAAGTATTTAATGGCTTTAAATTGTGACATGTCAAACAGAGTATAAGTTGTATAGAAAGAGTAATGGTTTTTATAATGGAAGAAGACAATCAAATTTTATTTATCAACTATATTTGTAGGACGATTATAACGTAATGTTGTTACTATTTCACAAAATTTCTAAGACTCATAATATTTTCAAAATATGTTTACAATACCAGCTATGATTTCTTATTTTCTCAAAATTATTTCAACTTATGTTTTCACCATTTGTTAAAAAAAAAAAACTCACGACTTACAAAATTAAAAAATAAAAAGTAAAAAACACCACTGGCTGAAGAGTCGCACACGGATCACGATCCGCGTCATTTGGTTATCAACCGTCAGATTCCAAATTAATCCAACGGTCCCCCCTCATCTCCGAAAAACACATCAAACCTCCAAAAATTTCAAAACCTCCCGCTCACCTGAAAACATTTCCCATATAAACCCAAAGAACCACCACCACAAACCACCATCAAATTGTCTTCAACCTCTAGAAAAATCTCATCTTTCAGCATCAAATTCCGTTGAAATGGCTCGTACGAAGCAAACAGCAAGAAAATCCACCGGAGGAAAGGCTCCAAGGAAGCAGCTTGCAACCAAAGCCGCAAGAAAATCTGCTCCGGCGACCGGAGGAGTGAAGAAGCCTCACAGATTCAGGCCTGGGACTGTGGCTTTGAGGGAGATCAGAAAGTACCAAAAGAGCACTGAATTGTTGATCAGGAAGCTTCCGTTTCAGAGGCTCGTGAGGGAAATCGCTCAAGATTTCAAAACTGATCTCCGATTTCAGAGCTCTGCTGTTGCTGCTCTGCAGGAGGCTGCTGAGGCTTATCTTGTTGGGCTGTTTGAAGATACTAATCTGTGTGCGATTCATGCGAAGAGAGTTACGATCATGCCTAAGGATATCCAGCTTGCTCGTAGGATTCGTGGTGAAAGGGCTTAGAGTTGATTGTTTGAATCGGTGAACACATTTTGTGAACATCGTTGTTTTTAACTTTGCGATTAGAGCTGTGTTAGGGTTTTTAATTTCAATCCGTGTGTAAACTTGTGTTCTTCATCTATCGATGTTAGTGAAGGTTTGAAGCTTAGATAATTGAGAATCTGATAAACTCGAAGTTAGTACTAAATGTTTTTAAAACTATATAATTTATGTCCCATAAAATGCGACTCCAAACATCCAATTTAAGTTTGAATAATCGATCAAAACACCTGCAAATTGATTTGAGCACTGCCTGTTTGTTAACATGAAAAGATATTTATTTACTTAAAAGTTGATTTGGTATGATTGTATGATGTTGCGTTGGCATGAATGATAATCATAGTGCATTGGGTTTGGTTTTAAGACATGGGTTTGTCACGAACCAAAGACATGGGCTCATCGGATTTGTTTTATGTTGGTTGTATGAGCAATTGATATAGGTATCGAAACCAGTCACAAATAGATTCTAATGTCACGAATCCAATACATTGTTTACTTATTCATTTTGACATCATAATATATAGTACAGATCTCATTCAAGTTTTACGGTTTTTGTGCATAGTTCCTTTAATAACTATTAATTATACTATATCCATGACATTCCGAATTAGCACAATTATAACTATAAATCTTTATACTAATAAATAAAAATAAATCCGGACACTTGTCACCATATATCATTTAATAATTAGTTTTCTCGCTTCTCTCTCCTTTTAATTATGAATGCTATAATAGCTATTTATTAGTTAATAACTATCCATAATTAAATTTTCAAATATATTAACTTCAAATTTTCAAATGTGTAATGTATGAGTTTATTCAATCCGTATAATACACAATACTTAAGACATAACTTTTTATATTATAAACCATGTAACAGTAAGGGAGCGTTTGGTTGGAAGAATGGAATGGAATGGAAAAATTAGTATATTTTTCAAGTAAAATTATGTTTGAGTGGGTAATGAAATGTAAACCCAAGGGAATGTTTCACCTCAAATTCCCTTGGTTGTGGGATTTCAAATTCTCTCTCTAGGTGGAAGGATTTTGAAATCCCACAACCAAGGGAATTTGAGGTGAAACATTCCCTTGGATTTACATTACATTACCCACTCAAACATAATTTTACTTGAAAATTAAACTAGTTTCTAAATTCCATTGCATTCCATTCATTTCTTTCAACCAAACGCTCCCTAAATTTAATTACACCGTGTATTACACGGGATTGTAACCTATTTAATAATATACAATCTTGATTTATCTTACAATTGTTGAAAATTATTTAAAATCTATGACCCTCGAATGATTATTTAAAATCTAAAAAGATAATTCTAATTACTATCATATCTATAATAGTTATAAGAGTTAATTACATAAATGGTCTCTGTGATTTATCCAAAGTAAGAGGTTCGATACTAATAGTTTTTTGTAACATGTTGGGGTATTGTGTTTTTAATTTTGTAACGAGTTAAGGTACTAAGACTAACAGACGTTAATTTTCCAGTTAAATTTAAGGGTATTTCTGTCTTTTCACTATGTAGGGACTACTTATGTAACTTAGGAGTACTATTTGTGTCATTTAATATAAATATAGGATGCTTTGGGAAATTTAACAATTATATATAAATATGTATGTATATATGTATGTGTATCTATATGTATATATATGTATGCGTATATATATGTTACGGTTTAGTTCCTGAATCAAGAATGGTTTTCCACACCACCATCGGCCTCCACCGGTAGCCACCACGGTCGGCCTCCACCACAACCACACTGTCACATCATCCCCATCACCACCATCTTCTTCAGATTGCTAAATGAAACTACAACAGAACCATCAACAGTTACCAACATCGATATCCTCACCACCAAGCCACCACCACAGCACCACCACTATAGTTACCGCCATTACCACCACTAGTACCACCACACAAATCAATGGCATAACCAACATAACCATCACATCATCACCACTGTTTCACCACCATCTTACCTTCACCATCCTCACATCATCACCAAATCGCACCATCCACTGCTACTTCATCTCCATCGAACCACCAGTGTTGTGGGGCTTGACCATGGGTTCAAAGCTATAACTATAAGCCCTAATATCAAAAATCCCTAATTTGAGTTTTAGGGTTTTAAGATAAAACTTAAAGGCTGAAGATAAGGGTGGTGGTGAGGACGATGGATGTCGACGATTATGAGCGGCAGTGATTGTAGGTGGCGACGATGGTGGCCAGCGGCATGGTGGATTAATTGGGGTTGTGGTCTGAAATAGGGAGGAAGACGATGATGGTTGTGGTCTGAAAGAGGAGGAAGACGAGGGTGGTGATTGTGGTCTGAAACAGGAGGAAGACGATGGTGGTGATTGTGGTCTTCGTGTGTGTTTGATGGTGGCCAGTGGGAAGAAGGGTTGGGTGGTGGTGACGGTGAGTAGATGGTGGTGGTAGTGGGTAGATGGTGGTTGACAGGGAAATAGGGTTGGGTTTTAAAAAGTTACACTAATGGTCTCTGGATAAAAGAAATATATATAATTACAAAAATAGTCCCTCAAAGAGTATTTTAGTCATTTTATTTATATTTAACAGAAAAACTAACGTCTGTTAGTTTTAGTACTTTAACTCGTTACGAAATTTAAAACGCAATACCCTAACCTTTTACAAAAAAGTCTTAGTACCCAAAGCTGTTATTTTAGATAAACCACAGGGACCATTTATGTAATTAACTCTAGTTATAACTAAACAAAGTCACAATACTTTTAACAAATTTGAAAATTTTGGCTACTTTGATTGCACATTAAAGAAAACACAAAAATAAATATACATTTACAACATGCTCTCAGCTGTTGTGGTCACTAAAACTAACACCGTTATCTTACTCGATACAGTTAACAGAGATGGCGAGTACAATTTAGGCCACCTTGGCATTGCTGACCGATTGTTTCTTCTTGTTCCAAAGGCTTACAAAGAAAGAGTCCATGATTATCTACACATAATAAAAATATTGACATTAATAGCCTTAAGAAGCTCTAGACCTACTTAAAAAAATTAACTTTGTTTCAATGTAGTATTTTTAATGAGAAAATTGACTTGATGCTCACATGGCATCTCCTTGTATAAAACTGATGACATAGATGCCCAGTGTGTAAAATAGCTGACAAGACGCCATGTCGTCAGTTTTATGCAATTGGGCCTCCAGGTGAGTTTTATACACAATTGGTACACCACGTCAACATATGTAACCAGTAACATAGGCTGCAGGTCGGTTTTTGCAGGAAAAAAGAATCACAAATTGAAACTAAGTTGAAAGTTGAGTGGTTACTATTTAATGACATTTAACCTAAATTGATTTTAAATTACTAAAATATAAAATGGGTGCCAAACCTGGTTTAAATGTGCTGCAACACACGGAAGAACAAGCAAACCAGATTCACCAAATATACCGCCAAGTTGATCCACAACTGCAATCATCACCGGCAAGGTTTTCTACAAATAGTTGCAGCAGATTGAGTCTCAGTGAGAACAATTGGTATTTTCTTTTTTATTTAGTTTTTGGACACAATCTAAGAATGTCAATAGCAATTTAACTAATAAATTTCACCTGACTTGCAACAAGTAAGAGGGCACTAGCGTTTTCCTTCTTTGCAAACACTGATTTGCTGCCACCAGATACAGCAGATAGCATTTGTATTGACAGAGCATTGAAACCCAACAGTATGAGGTGAAGAAGCCTGCAGATCATAAACATGCTCACATGAATTGATATTGCAGAATATAAATGCACAAGAGGAGTTAATAACATTAAAATAATCGGCCAACTGCTCATAAATGTATGTTTAAATTTTATAATCACATTCTATTTCCATACTACTAGATCTAGAGGATTCTGTGAAAACATACATTCCCATTATGACGGCCACAAGAAAAACTGCAGGATTAACCGCTAAAAGCAGTGATCTTGATCTGCTCACTTGTATCCAAGGGACCTGAATAAGATAAGTTAATAATCACAAAAGTTGGATTTTATTCATCGTGACACATTGCAGTGACATGATCAGAAGCCAATAAAATTCATTAAAATTGTCTAGCACTGAATTAGCAGGATTATAGCTTACGCAACCACTCAGAAGAGCATATACGAATACCCCTTATCTTTTCCAATTGCCATATAAAATAAATATAAAAATTGTTGTAAACCCCGAAAAAAGTTCTTTTTGAAAAAAATAACATCTATCATATAGTAAGTTTTAAAAGTGATGCCAAACTTTATTCTTACCAGACTCAGTAGTAATGAATTCAATTTTGATAACAGCTGACGGTTACTATCAGCAAAATCCGCAACACCTTGCAATGTGTATGAAATTGGACAATTAAGAAGACGTGAATTAGACAAATGTATTTCAATATCTATTAGTTACGTTGCAAGATAAATGAAGACGTGTGCAATAAAACTTCAAACCTACAGTGCATTGTTCATTTCAGATTCTATGCCGAATTATGTCATGAGATTTGAAAGTCCAGTTATTAGGACTTGGTGAATTACGACCCTCACCAAAAGAAGTCCGGAAAGCTAGCTTTTTGCAAATAATAGCTTTATGTTTTCATTCATACTAGGGTCTATGCATTTGCTATTTTAATTCAAACAGCCAATAAAAACTTGGAAATTAGGCAGAGTAACTAAGAATAATCACCTTTGAAAGATTCCCGCAGGACCTGTCAAATAAAAGAAAAAGGGTGGAACTTTTAAAAGTTCTAAATATTAGTTAAACAATAAGCAATCCACATAACTATTAAGAAGTTTCTGTCTGTTACCTTTCCCAAAATCAGAGGTATCAAAAGCGTGAAGACGAGGCTTTTAAATAATTCTGCAGCAGGAACAGATGCACCCACTCCACCAGCTACTAGTTTTGATACAGAAAAAGGAACCTACAAGATATCAGATGCAAAAGAAATGATGACAATAATACTCAAACTCATAGCAAATATTTGCTATATAAAGTTTTCCCTGAAGAAAAAATTAAAATGTAAATCATAAATGATGTAAAAGCAAGTATTTAATATAACTTTAAGATGTTTTAGGTGGGAAAGAAAAGTTACTGTTTCTGAACTTACAATAAGAATTCCCAACAAATTAGATAATACTGTCATTGCAAGAGCCAAGGCTGAATTTCCTCCAGCAAGCTGGATAAAAACAATTCATACTCTGGTCACAATCAAATTTTCTTACAAATAAAGCAAACAGTAACTAGAGGATGTCTGAAAAAAAGTCAACTAACCCGGGTTAGAGCAACCCCACTTGATAATGTTGTAGGCATACAAGAAAAGAGAGCAAGTCCTGTAAGGAATATACAAAATGGTAAAATGATAAGGAAAGAAGCTACTAGGAAACATAAAATTAAGGAAGATACAAGACGAAAGATGGTGTTTCAGGCTATGAGATTTCAGTCTGTATACTAACAAAGAGTGATCTTTCAAGAATACTTGGTTTTCTAACGCGGTTCATATTTAATAATATAAGTTATACTTGTATCCTAATTCCTGCTCCCATCTGCTAACAATAAAAATTGGTTTTGACTTTTATTATTGCATGCTCATATTTGGTGCATTCTAGTGCTACTTTATGAGTTACTTGGCCTAATTTCATGTAATGATAACAGAATAAGATAAAACTGTGTGACTTAAGAGGTTATTGAATAAAAAGGTAACTAGATTGGTCTTCTAGACCAAAGTTTGTTACCTAAATATGCAATTAGTCACTATAATGTTAGAAATATATCGGACAGTCCTGTTCTAAGGCCAGACCTGTGACAAATTCTTGACGTTGAAGGCGAAGTTGCAGGATAATTCTCGAAAAGAAAGGAGTGAACAACAAAATAGAAGCCTGCACTGACCATGGTAAGAGAGTGATTCAGAACCTTATCATTTACTTTGATGACAAAATGCTTATGCAACTATGTATGATGGCAATAATAAAGTAGAGATGGTAAACACAAGTTCTGAGATCAAATATTTAGATCGCTCTATACTTCAACACTTTCTGTTGAAGTGAAAAGAATAAACCTACAAAATCATGATAATAGTTATAAAAATTTAAGTTCATACTAGCCCAAAAAGTCCAACTTGCCACGCTTCAGCTGCTGCACCTATTTCTTCACTACGCAGTGTCAGGCCTGTTTGTTGAAAAGCGAGAAGGAAAAGCTGGTTAGAAAAAAAAGATTTTGTCATGTTGATGCATAACTAAAAGTATGACTTTTCTTTCCAAACAATAAAAGAAAGTAAAGCATGCACTCGCTAACCATGTTATCTTTTTACCTGATATGATAAATATCCCAGAGGTGCTAAATTTTGATACATGAAAGTTATGAGCAAGACAACCAAGACTAGGATTAGCAAGACCTAATGTTACTCCCCCAATAAGAGCTGCACTAAATTAGTAACAAAACCATATATCAGTAAGTAACGCTGGCTGTAATGACATAGATACAGTAGCACAGTCGCTGAGAATCAGATTCATTACAAACATGAGATCGGCCAGTGGTAAACTGGTAATTATGCAAAAAAAATATCGTCAACCAGGTGGGCCTTAGATAGTAGCAAATAAAATGATTCAACTGACTTCCAATAACCCAATAGGTTTGCCTCTTTATATTGGATAAAATTTTTTTTGGTGGCTATAATCAACACAATACTACATTTTCTAAAGCAGTTTTGTTCATGCCATTGAGCACACTCAAAGAGACTTGAACTAACAACCTTGAAAAGATGCAATTGGTACCATCGGGCTTAAGGACACTTGGTCTATAAACTAGTTAACTGACATAGTTCCATGAAACAAGCCCATACCTTGGCTACAAAAAAAAAAAAACCCTAAGAAGCTGTATCAAAGCTATATAAAAGCTTCAAATTTTCCCTTTACAAAAAGGCGCCCCCATGTAGTTCTGGTCAAATTTGATCAAAATTAAGGTGTGTAGGAGGTTTATATGCAAAAACAACCGAAGGGATATATACATTATGAAAGGTTTGCTTGATAAATAGGTTTGATATGTAAAACAGATAAGAGAGACATAACTTGTAGTTGTCAATAAGGCTTATTTGGTTGTCAATATACAGGCACTCGGCGCCCCGGATTTTGAAACCAAAATGCCTCGGAGCACCTCATGCTCTTTTAAACCAAGGTAACATTCCACATAAGCAACATTAATGTAGAAATAGTCTAATTAAACAAAAACAGAAGACATTACCTAATGGAAGAAAATTGCTGTCAACAAAATTCAACAAAGGTTCTGCAGAAACCAAAAGTTTCGACACTCCCAACCGCTTACCAGGCTGATTCACACCACCATTTCCCTGAAAATCCGGCCACACTACAATTCCTCAAAAGATACATAAAACCCTACCAGTTGTAATTACACAAACAGGTAGATTTACTAAACGAATCATATATCATGAAAAAAACTAAACAACCTGAGCGGAACTGGTGCTGTTTCTGATTACGAATGCTCCGGTAGCTGTACGGAGTTTTCGAGGAAGCAATGACTTGCTGAAATTGGCACCGGAAGAGCGATTGCCGGAGAAGATAAGTCGTGAGCGGTTAAATGTTGGGTTCGTTGATGGACACGTGGAGATTCCGGTCACCGGAGAAGTGAGGTTTAGTAGGGTTTGAAGGGTTCCCGCCATCGGCCCCACGGGGGAAAACTGGATATACTCCTCACACCACACTTCTTCAACTGTGTGTTTTCTGTGATTGCATTGGTAGTTATTCTACAGATGCAAAGGTTTTTTTTCCAATTAAGCCCCTCCACTTTCTGAAGTTGACACATTTTGGCGTTGCAAACCGGACTCTCTCCTCTCACACATTTGACGACCTCTTATCCGTTATAAAAGTAATATGTCTCTCTTCTTGTACCTCTCATTTCACAACTTGATGGGGTCTCTTTTGTTAAAAATTAATATCCATCTAATAATAGATGGTATATGTACAGAGGTACGTTTAGCCACTCTTTTATAATCAAATTAATTTTTAATATGACCTTTTATAAGTTATATTTTGTCAAATTCAGCTTTTTTATTAAATGGGTTTTGTAAATTTATCTTTGACGAGGAAGAAAGGAAAAGGAGAGGCGCTGTAAAGTTACACACAAACCATCATGGCAAGAAGAGAATGTAAATATAATAAGCTAATCATCAATTATCATTTGGTTCGGTTGTTTTGATTATGGCTCGGTTGTTCGAGTTCGCTGTTGTCATTGTAGGTTATGCTGGTTTTAAACAATTAACTTTTAAGTCGGTGAAATTCTCATTTTTAATCGGTTTAATTTAATTAAAAAATTGTTTTATATAGAAAGATATAATGGATTCACATCTTTTAGTTATGTTCAATTTTTTATCATTCTCGGTAGGGTGTAGAAATATCTGTTGATGTATTTCAAGTCAATGTCTCGTCTAAAAATTTAAACAAAGCACTCACTAAAAATATTATCTTTTTTGTGAGGGCACCTTAAAACTTCAAAGCAATGTATTACGAAAACTCGAGAAGAACGTGCAGGAAGAGAGATTGTAATGTATTTGAGGTTGATTACAGAGACATCAAAAGCGAGACACAAAATATCAATCAATGTGCATGGTTGGTTCATAAAGTATAGACCAACTATTGTGAGTTTTTTTATGTAGCTTTTTTAACTTATCGGAATATGATAAGATGACACGTGCAACATCATACTTGTATGTAAGGGTGACACCTACAAAAAAAGTATGAGGTCAACGCATGTATTAGTGCTTGTATGCTCGATGGTTTGAGTTCAAAAGACATCTTTAATGACTTAGTCATATAGAATTGGTGGCTAAAACTTTGTTTGATGTTGGACATTGTCGACATAGGGATAACCCCTTGATCTAGCGAGCATACATTTATAATGGTTTAAACATTGTCAACATTGTATAGAATGTTTTATTGGTGTTTATGCATTCTCATCTTTTGCTAAGTTGAAAACATTTACACGTCTTTCTCATCTCAATAACTTAGAAACCAATGTTAACAATTCAATCTGACTTTGGGAGCTTATACAGCTTTTGCATGCAATATGTTTTCCATATAGAGAGAAGCAGGTAGGGAGGAGACGAAAAGAATAACCATTTTAGTTTGTAACTTAGTAAACAAGGCTAGTACTAACACCTAGTAAATGCGGTTTAAGTTGTCTCCAGCACATCTTTCTTTCGATAAAAATGCAATACATTCATGCATGTGGTCTAACAAAGTTGTATTGTTTTGTTGAGCTGATACCTAACTTGTTGATACAACGATACGAGAGCAACATATGAAAGTTCTCAACTACAGATAATATGGGATTGTTTCATCATCGACTAAGGGTTCTAGGTGAATGTCACTGGAGCATTCTCAACCCATTCTTCATTCCCGTCAAAAAAATCATCAAAATATTCACTCTATTTCACTCATCTTTTACCATAAAAGGAATGAGAAGGGAAAATAGATTGCGAATGTCACTTAAAAATGATGGTATTAATAATTTACTTTTGGATCAGTACAAGAGAGATCATAGTAGGTCCAAAGAAGAGCATTGCTAATTATCATGGCATGTGCATGGTGGAGCGAAACTTGTGATTGTTAAGTGTCCCTTTAGTCATGGACCAAATATTCAAGGTAGTGGGTTCATTCATAAATGTGATGAATGCGCGGGTCCACCTTCTGTTTTATCTTTTGGATTGTCTTTACCATTGAGGGGAATTTTTTTTTAAAGTGGGACTTTTTAAAAGGTGATGTTGACAAGGGGGAAAACCTCGGGTGATGTTGACAAGGGGGGTACCCGCCCATCGCAGGGGCGGGTTCTGGGTGCTCTTTGACTGCTTTTACCATGTGACACAACCCGACAAAAACCTGTGATGTGACAGAACTAGGAGACCACGCCCCTGCCAAGGGCGGGTTCTCCTGTCTTTTTTTCCACCGTTCGATCCACCTAAAAATCAACCCACTCAATCTCAACCATCCAAATAAAATCAGACCACGCCCTTATCATGGGCGGGTTCTGACTTTTTTGACCACGACCTAACCCCATTTATTCACATACCCACTCATTTTAACACTATTTATTCATCAACCTTTCACCCCGTAAACCACCGAACAATTCGTTCAAAACCTTCTCAATCTTATTTCTTAGTATTTTCGAAGTTATTTTTGTATAATTTCTTACTATTTTCGAAAATGAGCTGGAGAATTACACCAGGTCCACTAAATAACGATTTGTTATTTTTAAGTGGTCAACATAGAGCTGATTACTATTTTCGAGATCCAGAAAGCGATGAAGGAATTTTACGTGCTAGACGAGGTGATAAAGCATTTTGGGATTACATTGATGAAGTGCCTATCCCTGAAAATGTTATGAGATATATAAGGTTGGCTGGTTTTGCGGGTGTGATCGAGTGTGGTTATCGAAAACTTGATCGTGCTCTTATTTCAGCTTTAGTGGAGAGATGGAGGCCAGAGACACACACATTTCATTTACCGGTTGGAGAGACCACAATAACCCTTCAAGATGTTCAAGTTTTATGGGGTTTGCCGGTTGAAGGTGATGTTGTTTCTGGCACTGATTATGCTATGAGTGTATCCGAAATTATAATAAGTTAAACGGGATGAGTCAGTTTTATCAAAGACCAGGGGATGAAACGGGGAGAAATATGGCGAGCCGTTATATGGATTTGGCACATGCAAACCATATAAGTTATCTACCAACGCATGTGACACAGAATGTTGATGATACTCAACTTCCTCCTGTCCCTCAACGTTTACCTAGAAGGGGTAGAGGACGAGGACGGGTTGGTAGACAGGTTGGTGATGATAATGTTGTTGTGCAACAGAATATGACAGGATAAAGGGATTTCACGAAACAACAGCTTGACTCCCCCTTTTTTAGCCAAATGGGCAACCAAGATTTTTTTTATGGTGGTACCTCAAGTACTCAGTTTCCACATTTTAGTCAAATGGGGACCCAGAATTTCGAAGAAGGGGGGCCCTCAAATCCTTATCAAAGCCCTGATAATAGTTATCAACAATCATTTCACCATTCTTCCCCGTTACCTTATTACCCTCAATTTCAAGATACGACTCAATCAGTTGACCGGTTTTTTAATCCATCTCCTTGCCTGTTCGACTTAAATGATGAAGCAACAAACGATAATGATGACACTCGTTAGATATTATTTCTTTTATATTTTTAGTGATGTAATTTACCTTTTTAATTATGATTTTTTTATACTTTTATCTATTAATTATATAATGCAATTTATTATAGAATACGAACTTAAGCTACAATATTATTAGAAATAAGTATCCAAAAACGAACAAGTAGTACAATAAAAGTAACAAGTAAAACGGTAATACAACAAAAAATGTCACTTGCAGGTCTTGCGTTTGATTGTCTTTTCTGTGAACCATTCAGGGTGGCTATATGTATAACGATACTGATAAAACTCTTTTGCCATATAGCGCCGATATCTTGCACAAGTGTCTTTAAAATCTCCCTCCATAGTTAAAGTTTTTCTTGAACTAGCTTTTGCATTAACATACAAATAAAAACCCCTGAATCACCACCAAGGTCACCCCCACCTTTAGGCAAGTACTCCTCAGTATTTGTGAAAGACATATGATCCCTTTTATCAGGATGAATAAACGGTCCAGTATAATTTTTTTTCCAGTAACCAATCTAAAATAGGAAGAACTAACTCATGATATAGTTCACGATATAAGTTATTTGACCAATACTGAAGGATCTCCATTGTATGCAACTTGATTCGGATAAGTAACCAATCTTCTATTGCATTTATAAGAATTGGAATATAAACATATTGCACCTCCCAAAATGGAGGGTACAACTCATCAGTTCCATTGGCATATTTGACAGGCTTGACATCTTCCCACACACATAATTCATCCCGAAACTGAGGTGGTAAAATTGTCCAATTCAACCCTGATGGTCCAAATTTCGCAAGCTTTTCACGTCTCATCCGCATCATCCGTTTTACCCAACCTTCTATATGCTGTGATATAAAATATTATCATCTAATAAACATTATATAAAACTAATTTATTTAACTGAAAAATATATAATATTTTTACCAATGGAGAAAGACGACCGTCGCGTTCGTACCCTAATAAAACACCCCAAAAATCCTTCCCAAGCCAGTTACCACCAAATAGAACTGAAACACAATATGGCGCATCCCCGTTGTTGTAGAAGTCAATAGCATCTTTTGACTAGTTTTTAGATTCTTCTTCATCTGCAACTAAAAATGGTATATGCACTGGGTTGTTTTCTGACGAAGACGATTCATGTGCCTTCTTAGGCCGCCTCAAACTTTGTAGAATTGAACTCGTCGATCGGAGTTCATGAACTGGTTCTTTACCGGGTCGGTGTGTCATTTTTATGGTTATGTAGTGTTTTTTTGGAAGTGTGGTGGTATTTGAAATGTGGTTATTATGATGATAAGGGTGGGGTATTTATAGGAGTTTTTTTGGAATAAAATTAATATTTTTATTTTATAACATAAAACTAGTATTATAATATTAAACAATAATAACTAGTACACATCAAATAAAATTATAATACAACAATCTCCTTATGAATATGAGTTTGGACAAGTGTTCATGTTATGACCTGTTTGTCTACATATTGAACATCTACGTATAACAGGTGCATCTGGATGATGAACATCCATCTCGTTGTGTATCCTTCTCGTGCGTCTCTTACCTCGTGACGTGGTGATTTTTGAGGGATCACCTCTTATCCTCCAACCCGGGTTCGTCCAATAATCAATGTGACAAAGCGGGTAAAAATGTCCATTATATTGTTCTTGATAAACAACAGTACTATAGACCTGATGAACAATGTTATGAGGTGATTCACCTCTATGGCGGCAAACTGCAATTGCATGTGAGCATGGAAATCTTTGCATCTGCCATTTACCACACGTGCAAGTTCTGTTTTTGAATTCCACGGTATAATCATTTCCACCAGCTTCATTTGTTTGTATCTTTGACAGAACTCTATACCTCGCCTCTCTGTAATCAAACTCTGTTATGATATGCTCTTGCGAGTTAATATCACGTGTGTTAAATAAACGCCATATGCGAGGGGGTAACGCGGTGTTACAGTTGGCTGCGATGTCAGTGTGCTTTCTGAATTGTTCGACTGTTTTCTCGAACGTACAATTAATAATAGCTTTTATTGGCATAAGCCTGACACCTCGCAACGTATTGTTGAAGCTTTCTGAAATGTTCGTCGTCAGGTTACCCCACCGACGATGATTTTTATCATGTAGAAGCGTCCATTTACTCTCTTTAATAGCTTTTAAATATTCTCACGCTTCTGGATTGACGCTTGTCATTTGACTTACACAGTAGTTATACTTCCTTTGTTGGGTGGTGCTTCCGATAGACCAACATAGCCTTTTTAAGCTAGAAACCTTGAACTTCTGCATGAGGTTACTTCGAACATGTCGGAGACAAAATCGATGCACAACATTATTTTTCCACTCTTCAAGAGTATTCATTGCACGAATAATTCCTTTGTGCCTATCGGAAATAACACATAACTTTTTTTCCGAACCAATAGAATTATGGTGAACTGCAATGTGTGACTAGAATTGTTGGAAAAACCAACTCCAACTTTCTACCGTCTCTTCGTCTACAATTGCATAAGCTATCGGCATTACGTAGTTGTTTGCATTTTTTGCAACTGCAATTAACATTTTACCACGGTAAGAACCTTTCAAGAAAGTACCATCAACAGATATCACAGGCTGACAATAGCTGAACGCTTTAATTATTGGACCGAATGCCCAAAACACATATTTAAATGTGTAATAAGTAGATGTAGCGGTCGGATGATGTAACCATTCCACGATAACATGGTTCTTCTCTTGTAATGCGTTGATGTACGTAGGTAATTCCTCAAAATTACTGTCCCAACTACCATAAATATTTCAATAGCAGCTTTTCTAGCTCGCCAGGCTTTATTATATGAAACATCGACATTCAACGTGTCTTTCAAATGTGCTTGAATTTGCTTAATGGGAAAAGCAATATCTTGACGAATAAAATGGATGATACGGGTAACAATATCTCTGCATTTGAAACTTCTATTGTTGTTACCAACAACAGTACCAAAGCAGTTGTGGGCATTCACCCATCTTGAAATTCTCCACATGTGATGATCATGGTTCTTGGAAGCATAAACATACCATGAACATGGAGGACCACTATGAAGATTATTGTTGTAATTAGGGCTAGTGCTGTAGCACTTGGCTCTCCATCTTGTACGTTTACTTTCAACTACTACAGCCTCTCTGTTACGTGCAAGATTCCATAACCGCACTGCATGCATCACTTCATCTTTTGATTTAAAATACATTCCAACACGAATTTCTTTGGAATCTTCATTCCATATATCCATATGGTCTTCATCGTCAAAATCAGCAGCTTCATAATCTCTTAACTCCTGGGGATCTTCAGAATAGTTCACCTCCCTTTAAGATCCTGGATTAACACCAGAATTATAATTGTTTGAAACTCCATAATTGTTGTTGTCATCATCACTGGATTCTTCTTGTGATGGAATGAATTCAGTATCTTCACTGCTGTCTGAACGACCATCATCCGACTTATCAAAACCTCCATTATCATCATCGACTTGATGATGAGAATTGGTTGATGGACCGGCTTGATAATCATGCGATCTTGCATTGCCTTGATGATAAGAATTGCTTGACGGATCGGGAGCTTGAGATACAGAAAAACCGCGTACGAGATCCATATAATTGGATTGTTGTACAGACATTTTTGGCTCAATGATAACATAAACATTTGCTCGAAAATTTTCAACATTTTCTCCCAAATAATACAAAACATCCAAACTTGAGTCATTGAAAATTTCAAAACTTTGAGAAAAACCAACATATGAGTAATATAATTTTAATTTCAAATTATAATACTCTTTTTGAACCTGAAGATGATTATAAATCAAATCTACAAACTCTTCGTATGAAACTCTATTACGAAGAATAATAGTTGAACTTCTAGTAGAAACATCACATATGATATTTCCATTTTCGAATGAAATATCACCACCCCAATATAATTGTAGAAAATAAGGCCGAGACATGATAATAATTAGTTTTTTTCAAGTGTGAATTGAATTTTGTATGCAGATTTGAGTGAATTCGGTTGAGTTATAAATACAATCCGTAAGTGAGTAGGTTAAACGTGTGGGTAGTTTTTTTTGAGAACCCGCCCTTGCCAAGGGCGAGTTCTCCATAAAGCAGTCAACTAGTCACATCGCACAGTCAAGAGCACAGCAAAAGCAAAAGCAGTCAACAGAGCACCCAGAACCCGCCCCTGCCATGGGCGGGTACCCCCCTTGTCAACATCACCCGAGGTTTTCCCCCCTTGTCAACATCACCTTTTAAAAAGTCCCATTTTTAAAAAAAATTCCATTGAGGGGTGTAATTTGTGTCAAGAGTGCATACACTAACTGAAATTTTAGGTTGCAGTCCTTCCTCCTCTAGTTTCTTGCATCTATCTTGTTGAAAATCAAGCCCACAATCTTCATATTCAAATGGAAATCAAAGGTTGAAATTTATTCTTTCGATGTTTATCCTAAATCTATATTGATGATCGAGTTCAAGTATGTTGTGTGTACCATTTCTGACTATATACTCGTCAAACTCACCAACTGATAGTTACGCAAAAGCAGCGAGTCCCATCATTGAGTTCTAGAAGCCTTAATACCAGAGGCCCAGATTATATGTTAGATGCTTAATTTAAAGGTACTCTAGACTTATTTGGGTTAACTTCTTAGGTGTATGATGAAATGCCTCAATGGTATATAAATTTATATATAATGGCTTTCACTAAATGTCTACTAGAACCATCAGCAAGCAATCATTTTTATCCATATTCAAGTCTGCTCATCATCTTTGAACAGTTCAGTAACTTAATATCTTTCAACACTAAACCAACAAGTTTTAACAAACCACCCCTAGATGCAGTACTAGCATTCATTAAGCGAGGGTTCAATCTACAGGGCCTCACGCAGTACCTTTATCCTAGCCTAGACCAAGTTAAAGATGAATCATTTTTAAACCCTGCTTAGCCGGGTTAGAGGAGAAATCAGGAAATCATAAACAGAGCAAGTAGAACCAACTTGAAAGCCACAAAATCGTTTACTCTTATTTTCTGCATGTATCATAGAAGAGACCTTGATTACAAGCCAGTTAGTTGTTTTTTTAGATGTTAAATTTGTTCGCCATATTAAATGTGACTGCAACTTCAATCTTACATGATAGAAACATAAGCATGAAGAAGACCAAATAAATACAAGCAACATGCCAACAATCAACATGATCCAAGTAATCTTTAAATTCAATATTAAAAACCTAAATTCATTATCAACCGGTTCACAAACTCTACTCATATAAGTAATCTTTAATTTCATATAGTAGAAAAGGGAGGTGGGGGATTGAACCCAAATGATACCTAAAGAATAGCAGTAGCTAAACACAAGCAGCATCAAACTCATATC
Source organism: Flaveria ramosissima (assembly GCA_025215565.1). Taxonomy (NCBI): domain Eukaryota; kingdom Viridiplantae; phylum Streptophyta; class Magnoliopsida; order Asterales; family Asteraceae; genus Flaveria; species Flaveria ramosissima. The sequence continues at coordinate 80,806,413 of CM046029.1, read as the reverse complement.
AAAACACAACTAGCAAAGAAAACAGCATATAGATCAAGAAACAAGCGTACGCGATAAGCCCGCGGTGTTCATCGCCACAAGACGCTAGTTCCACCAACAGCCTGGTGCAAACCCTTGTAGACCATATCACAAAAACCCCCATCATCACAAAGATCACCAGCCCACCTTGAGGAACAAACAATGCCACCGCCGACAGTATCACAATCGGCAACATACAGTAACCGATCAAACTCAAGCACCGGTACAAATCAAGGTTCCCATTCCGACCAGCTAACATATTAAACACCACGTACAGAAACAGAGAAGCTACAGTCACCCACCCCAAAATGATCCCAAAATGCAACTTTCCAGCGAGTAATTGAAACAATCCGAATGCCATAAGAAACAAAAAGGGGCCCGATAGATCGGCGTCTTCGTGGAGATCCGCTTTAACTCTAAACGGATTCAAAATCGAAACGGTTTTGTTCCAGATTTGTTTAGTGTTGATACCTAGCTCTTCGAGGAGTGGAGGTTCGTCGTCGAAGTTTGCGCTGCCGCCGCCACCGCCGCCGCCGATGGAGCCGAATTGGGGGGTGGAGAAGGAGGTGGACGCCGGAGATGAGCCGATGTCGAAGGACATGAAGGGGATGCTGGGATTTGAAGATCTGGGTGGCTGAAAAGGGGCGGTGGGGAGGCGACGTTGGGGGACGGTGTTAGGGTTTCCGCCGGAGGGGAAGATCACCGGCGGGACGTTGAAATCCTTCGACATCGTGAAGAGATTTGGGAGATCGAGTTAACGATCTGAATCAGAAGCACAGATGATTAAGGATTTGAAGAAATTGTGAGGAGAAATCGACGATTTGAAGATCTAGATGATCGAGGGGATCGGGGAAAGGAGTGAAGGGTGAGTTTGTAACTTGTAAAGGTATCAATGCGAAAACAGAAGAAGTTACTTGAAGGCCATGTGTTTTCATGCCAACTAAAAATTAATTTCGCCTGAGTTAATGCGTTTGAGAATTTCGTTAAGTGACTTGTATGTTTGATTAACGCTGATTCAGTAAATCTGTCTGAGTCAGAAGCTGATCTGCATCTGACTGAAACTTGTTTGTTTGATTCAGTATCTGACTGACTCTGCTGAATGATAAAAATAACCATTATCACCCAATACACACAACTTCATCTTCTTCTTCATTATCACCCAACACACACAACTTCATCTTCTTCTTCATTATCACCCAACACACACAACTCCCCACCTCAAATCGGTCGACCCGACTACCCCCACCTCACCGGCGGTCAAAATGGTGGTACCCCCTCCTCAAATCGGTCGACCCGACTACCCCCACCTTACCGGCGGTCAAAATTGTGGTACCCCCTCCTCAAATCGGCCGACCCGACTTCCCCCCACCTCACTGGCGGTCAAAATGGCGGTGCAACCGGGGGCAGAACAGGTGGTCGAACCGGTCAGTGAAGAGGAGATTTCGGTCTCGATTTCGCGGTGGACCGGCGGAGGGGGTCGCCGACTGGTGGGGGTTTGGCGGAGGATGGGGTCGCGCGGTGGGGAGACCGCCGGAGAGGGGGTCGCCGACGGGTAGTTGATTGCAGGGGTGAAGCGGTGTGCAGGGGTGAAGGCGGTGTGTGAAAGGGTCACCCCTTTTCTTGGTCTTGGTCAGAATGGTTCAAATCTAGGTCAGATCTGATTTGAAGCACATCAAACAGGCTGACCGTCAGCCAGTCAGCCGAGTCAGACCCAAACAAACAACCCCTTAATGTGGTTAACTAGTTAAGTACATAAAGCTTTTTAGAATAGTGATGGCTCGGTTTCGAAATCAAAACACAGATAGAAAACAGTTATATAATAGTATCGATGGCCCTCGATTGATCACTCTGTATTTGTTTTATTTTTCACAATATCAGCACGTTATGATAAGTTGATATAACCTACGAAATCCAATAAATACGTTGTTTTAGTTACACTTTGTTTTTAAAAAGAAGTTATACATGGATGCCAGAAAAAAAAATTCACAAATTATTATTTTCTTAATTTAGAAAAAAACTAATGGAACAAATGAGTATATTATATATATAATACGCTACACGAGGTTAAGTTGAAAATTTAGAAATTTTAAGTTTAAGTTAAAAGCCTAAAAATTATACTGACAATACTGTTTGCGATTACTTTTAATTAATGTTATTTCATTCTAATGGTCATTATGTTATACTTTTAAAACAACAATATTATTTAACATATTTAAATTAATAAATAATTAACATCAATCATTAGATAATTATTAGTGTACCGGTCACATAAATTAAACAACAATTACAAATCTTAATGAATGTGAGTCGAACCATAAGTCTTGTCTTGATGACACCAAATTAACGATATATTTCCTCACACACATTAACACATTCGTCTTAACAAAAGCTTTCGGTTCAAATCCAAGTGTGATAATCATAAGAATATACAAGTAGTTCGTCTTTAAAAAAAATTAAAAAATTAAAATAAACCTCAAACAAACAAACAAAAATTAAGGGAAACAAATAGTATTAAAACCGAAGGCAAGGACCTAGAAGCTTCGAAATTCCAATAACCACCAGCAGTCCACCACCATCATCACCACCACCACCAATTATTCATTATTCCCCCTGTTTCTGTTTGTTGTTTATCTTTAACCCTACATTTCCGCCACCACCTAAACCTAACCCTCACCCCCACCACTTATATCTCCCCACCCCCAATTCCCTCAACCAACCCCTCTTCCCATCTCCGTTTTCTGATCACCATCACCACCACCATCATCATCATCGGAAAACGAACATGGCCGAGGAACAAAAATGGCAAGAACATAACCACGTGCTCTGCGCCAACAACTGCGGCTTCTTCGGCAGCCCCACCACCCTCAACCTCTGCTCCAAGTGCTACAAACATCATTGCCTCAACCAACAACAGATCTCCACCGCCAAGATCGCCCTCGACAACACCCTCATTCAACCACAATCCCAAACACATCCAATTCCGCCCCAATCATCATCATCATCATCGACGGAGACCCATGTGAAAACTTCGATTCCGGCGGCCGTTGATGAGCCCCTGCAGCGTAACCGGTGCGGATGTTGCAGGAAACGGGTGGGTCTGACGGGGTTTAGGTGTAGATGTGGGGAGGTGTTTTGTGGGATGCATAGATACCCTGAGAAGCATGAGTGTTTGTATGATTTCAAGACGGTGGGGAAGGAGGCGATAGCGAAGGCGAATCCGGTGGTCAAGGCGGAGAAGCTTCACAAGATCTGAGGGCCGCCCTTCAAAATTCGGACCTGCCCTTTCCTCGATGTTCGGGTCGGGTCGGGTCGGGGCTGGGCTCTGTTTTTCCATTCTCAACCATGTGAAAAGTTTGAATTGAATTCATGTGTAGTTTGTTTGTGCTAGTTTCTCGAATTTTTTTTTTATATTATAAAAAACAAAAGAAATGTTAATGCTCCATGCTCCATTGTTGTTAAGTTATTTTTCTTCTTTTAAAGTTTTTTTTTCTTTCATTTGGAACGAAATATAGTAAAATTATTCGCGTAACATAATATAGGAAGATGATAAATTTGACAATCGAAGTAAAAAAACCTGATCGTTGTATAAATATTAAATGATATTAATATAACTTGATTGTGTTAAGATTATTTAGATAATTTTAATACTAGCATTTTATGTATTTATAAAATGTCATCTCTATAATTTTCTTCTTCTAATAAACATGTTTATAACTTGCAAGTGTGTGTAATGTTTTTTTCAGAAAGCTATCTAAAGAAGTGATTTACACTTATGTTTGTTATCTAACACTTTTGTATTGGTCGTTTAATGATTTTCACATTAGAACATATATTATTATTCGTAAAAGATAAACTAAACACCTCCCATCATTCATCAACCATTGTTGAGGCCCTGTCGTCAACCACAATTCTAGCCCGTCACCGCCTATGCTCCGTTACTATTGTTGCCTCAATAACACACGTAACAACTACCTATTTGTGATGCTATGTTCCTCGAATGTCACAAGAAAAATGCAAATTTGAGTTAGACGATAAGGCAGTTAAGATTTTATGATATAACAATGTTAAGTGACATGTCTAAAAATTTTTAGAAAATACCTTTATACATTATGTGACATAAAACTTGTTATATCAAAATGATATACACATCAAGTGAAGCTACCGCTATGAACTTTAAGTATTAACATGTCTAAATAGTTGTTCACCAAGTTAACTAGAAGATTAAAAACTATTAATTTTTTAAAGTTTAACCCCCTTACACTTTTTCTGTTCTATAAAATATAGAGTTGTACTATTTTATTTTATTTTATTTAACAAATCCAAAGTTGCTTAATCTAATGAAATGTTAATTATATGACATGCCTCAAGTAGACATTATCCTGATCACACATTATGTTTTTATCGTTGATAAATTATATTATCTTGCTAATATATAAGTATACTTTTTTTCTTTTTCTAAAGTGTAGAAGAGAAGAGAGGGATGTGGGTTTGGTTAATGGTAGGTGGGTCAGTGGGTGGTGGAAAGCAAATGTTGTTTTTTTATTTTCTTCAAACAATTATTCAATTTTTTCTATATCCCAATAATTTAATCTTTTTATAAAAACAACATAGCCGTTGTTTTACTTAGTTTTTGTTTGGAGGGGCTAGATCACTTATCGATCTGATAAACCAATGACTTTAATATCATAAAGCAACAAAAAAAAATCTTAAGAGTTGTTTCAAAATCCACACACTTATTTTTGTTAGAAAAAAAAACAAACTTATTTTCAGAAATATTTCTAACTATAACGCAGTCAATTATAATATTTTACGTTTTATATAAGGGTTTGATTTTGTAGGTTTGAGTTTTTGGTTGAAATTAAATTAATTCACCCCACGATTAAAAGGAAAAAGTTTATAATTGTAACATTCTGTATTTTTACATTAGTTAAAAAGTTAACGTCGTTTATTCTTGTAAGGACCATTTATGCTTTTTATGAGACTTGAGGGTTATTTATGTTTAATAATAATAAATGGTATAATAATAATAATAACAATATGTACAAAATTAATAGTAATATTAATAATAATAATAATAATAATGATGATGATAATAACAATAATAATAATAATAATAATAATAATAATAATAATAATAATAATAATAATAATAATAACAATAATAATAATAATAATAATAATAATAATAATAGAAGTAATAATAAAAGTAATAATATTAATAATAATTTTAATTACTAAACTTTGAAAAGGGTCAAGTTTAGGGGTGAGTTGTGTTAATTTGAAAACCTTAAAAGTGAGTTTTAAGTCTAAAATAACAAACTTTAAAACTGCAGGGACCATTTATGTAAAGTTACAAAAGCCAAACCCCCCCCCCTTCTTTCCCCCGTAAAACCGGTGACCGATTCCGGCCACCTCCGGCCGACCGCCGGCGAGGTCTCAAAACACGTTAAATCTTCGAATTAATTAACCCAAAACGTCGCAATCGATTCGCGAAACTGATTCGAGCATGATTATGAACCTTAATTGGGTTCGAAGGGCGGTTATGGGTTCGATTGGTGTCGAGTAACCGACTACTCTCAAACGCCAAACGTTCGTCAATTAATATCTCATAATGATCTAATTAATCGAACCAAATTGACCGTTAAACCATTCCTAAACTTTTGATAAACAAAATTCCATCTGAAACTCGCATATACATCACATTCTATCATCACCTCCTTCGCAAACTAACCACTCGTTCGAGCACCGCTAACTGGTCATCATAAACCGAAATTGGAAGAGGGCTTTTGATCTCAGAGATCATTAGAAGCTTCCTGCTCAAGCAATTGGATTATCATTGGCATTTGCACATCGAACGGAATCAGGCTGTGGTCGCGACTGTTCTTCATCCATTCTTGTGATCCACATCACGATCCGGGTAATTGAAGATATGATCTTACTCGATTTCAGTTGGGGAATGAAAGCCCTAACATTAATTGACTATAAACAACGATTTGGGGCTCAATTTCATTCGGTTTAGGTTAGGGTTCATACGATTGGGGTTTTCTTTTCTTTAAAAGGTGGGTTATAATAATTGGAAACAAACATAAACCACGGCTGTATGCCTGGTTCACTGGTTAACACACACTCCCTTCAAACATGAGGTCCCGGGTTCGAACCCGGGCACCCTCATGTTTTATTTTTAAGGCTTTTTAGCCTAAAAATCAATTTCTGAATATTTTTAAAAAATATAAAAATTATTGCTATAAACTTTAAATATTTTTAAAGCTTACCAAATATTTTCTACATTTTTCTAAGTGTAAATAAATGTATAAATTATTAATAAAACATTTTAACAAGGTTTGTTTTTAATAAATTCTTAAAAGAATTATGTTAAAAAAATTAATTAATAATCGTTAATGGTTCCAAACGCTCTTCTTAATTTAAATCACTTGAATCGAAACTATTTTAGTTATAAAAATTTATTCAAACTTTATATAAAGATTTTACATATTATTATAGATGTTTTTTTACACCTTTGCATGAAATATAAATATATTTTTTTGAGAAAATATATGTGCGTTCCATTGTTAAATATAGTTGTTCGACAAACCCCAAATTCACTTAAAACCCTAACCCTCGTGTGATCATTAAAACTTATTAAACCTAAAACTTGTGAATATATATATATAGGTGCATTGTGAAGGAATACGTTGGACCTACGCTTATTATTATTTCTTGTAAAACGTCATTTACATACATATTGATCATGTGAGTATTCCATACCCCCTTTTCATTTTATTTCACACTTTGGGGTGAAACATGTTAATCTATACTTTGCATTGTAAACTTGTTTGAGACTTGTAAACTTTATGGCAATTTCATCATGTCAAGTTGTGGTTAGTTGAATTTATGTGGTTACCATGTTATGGCATTATATGTACAATCATTAACTATTGCTAGCCCAGCGAAGTCATAGATCTATGGGTAAGACAAGCCTGCTTGGTTGATCCAAGTACACTTAGCTGATCGTATATACTTTTAACGTTTGAGACTTGTAAAACATTGTCAAGGTTTGATTGTTGCATTGTTCATAGCATCCCTAATCACTATATTTTCACTAACTTATGACTTGAATTGCCATCTTTTATATGTACTTATGTATTAAAAACTATGGAATGCTCACCAACACTATTGTTGACCCTTTTATTTTTAACATGTTTCAGGAAATGCCCAAGTTTGATTTTCTACACTTTGAAGCTTGCATCTAGGAATGGACCTAGACTAATAAATAAGATAGAATGATTTATTGCATTCTATGTTATGTTTTTATTTCCTTTGAAACTTATGATTGTAATGTGACAATTTAAAACTTATGTTTAAACTTTATTTGGTTTATTAATAGCGTTATGTGGCTATGAACGATCTTAACTCTCACTCCTCGACGTTTCCGCCGTCAAGGTTGGGGTGTGACAGATTGGTATCAGAGCCCATAACTATAGGGATCTAGGTTATTAGAAATGGTGACCTAGGCTATAGTATGCATGAACCTTATAGAATTATATTTCTATCTTGTAAATTATATACTTTTCATGCTACATAATGCTATGCCTCTTATGTGCAATTTGATGCCTTAGCATAGGATTGCCTAAACATTGTTACTTGTCTCCCTAAACTTAACTTTGACTCTTTGACTCTCCCCGAACATGAACTCTCTTAATCTTATTCTCGTCGACACGTGGAATCTCATGCTTATGTTATGACTTGGATCTTTAGACGTTATGTCTAATCTATATAAATCTCATCAAGGTTTTGATTCTATGAACCTAAGAAATATTGTGTGACACATAGACACCTGTATCCTGGTTTTCCTGGCAAAAGGCCCTCGGGCTAAGGCAAGCATATCGCATAAATCCTACGGGACTAGTTATGCTTACCTGGGGATTTCTGGGATGAGTGATAAACTATGGTCAACATACACAAGTTTCTAAGGTAAATGGGTCAATTCACCTTGACGTGTCAACGTTTTCAAATGGTAATGCGTTACCAAATGGAAACATCCCGTGTACCTTATAACCTTTAGCTTATCTTTGTTAAACTACTATCCATTGTTATCCCCGCTCCTATAACTAACTCATTTTTGTATATCCAGCATGTCTCGTCACCATGGGAAGCGTGGAAGTTCCGACCGTAAGCTGGCTGCCATGATTGCCCGTCAAATGGCTGCCGTTCTCCCGACTATGGTTGCTGAACTCAATAGCACACTAATGGCTAATAGCAACAACAACAACACCAATGGGAACAATGGTGGTGCTAATGGAGACAATAGCAACAATCAAAATGGGGACAATCAACACGAGAACAACCGTACTTGCACCTTTAAACACTTCAACTCGTGCAAACCCACTAGCTTTAGTGGAAAAGAAGGAGCCACTGGACTTCTCGAGTGGTTTGAAAGCATGGAGAACACGTTCATTGTTAGTGAGTGCCCCAACGAGTTCAAGGTTCGCTATGCCACAAGTGTTCTTCAACAACGAGCACTCACATGGTGGAATAGTGAAAAAAGAAACCGTGGAACCGAGGTTGCTTTGACCTTACCTTGGGAGGAATTTAAGGAGATCATGATCCAAAAGTTTTGTCCAAGGAGCGAGCTGCAAAAATTAGAGGAGGAATTCTGGAACCTTAAACAGGATGGTGGGAATCATTTGGCTTATTCCACCCGGCATCATGAGTTGAGTATGCTCCTACCACACATGGTGGACACCGTGCCCCGTAATATCGAGAAGTTCATCAAGGGGGTGCCACCTCAAATTCAAGATGCCGTGGTGGGTAGTAGGCCCACAACTTTGGAGGAAGCAATTACCATTACTGCACAGCTCACTGAGAATCATATAAGAGCTGGTACTATGTCGGCAAAGGGTTCCAAGTCTGTTGCGAAGGTGATACCCGAGGCAACAAAGGAGGTAAGGGCCGAGTCATCTTCGCAAAACAAAAAGCGTAAGTTCATCCCGACACGCAACTACGCCGTGACCACCCCTAATGCTCCTCAAAAACAAATGGTGGTTGCAAATCAAGCTCCCATGGCTAAGGTTTATGCTGGTCCACATCCTATGTGTAACACGTGCAAGTACCACCATGCAAACAACATTCCATGCCGAGTCTGCTCTCTGTGTGGAAAGTATGGTCATTTAGTGGCTACTTGTCTTCGTGCGCCAAACAACACTGCCATGCTTACCAACCGAACCTGCTACAACTGTGGCGAGGCTGGCCATATTCGTCCTCAATGTCCTCGCAACGTGGGAAATGTGCCACCGGCTCGTGGAAGGGCTTTCAATATCAACGCCAATCAAGCACAAGCCAACAACGATGTGGTGAATGGTACGCCGTTGAATTTCTTATAGTCTTTTCTTGTCTTGTGAAATTTCCTATCTATGTTCATCATACCAATAATAGGTTGTTACCAAACAGGTATGTATCTTGTAAATAAACATTATGCATCTGTATTGTTTGATTCGGGTGCCGATAGGAGTTTCGTGTCCCTGGAATTCGAGTCTTTACTTTCTAAACCGCGCGTCAATCTGGAAAGATCTTTCACTGTCGAAATCGCCGATGGAAAATCTATCGTTGTGGACATCGTAATACGTGACTGCACTTTAAGCCTTAACGAACACGAGTTCTTCGTCGACCTTATTCCTATGCAATTGGGAAGCTTTGATGTTATCATTGGTATGGATTGGTTAGCCAAGCATCGTGCGGAAATTCTATGTTTCGAGAAGTGTATCCGAATTCCTTTATCGACTGGAGATACCTTGAAAGTCTTTGGGGAGAAATCATCCCAAAGACTCAAACTCATGTCTTGCATCAAGGCCCGCAAGTGCTTAAGTAAAAACTATATGGCTTTCATGGCATATGTAGTTAATACGAAGGCCAATGGTAAGGAGTTGAAAGACATTCCTGTTGTGCGAGACTTTCCCGAGGTTTTTCCCGAGGATCTTAAAGGGTTACCTCCCGTGCGAGAAGTTGAGTTCAAGATTGACTTAATTCCGGGCGCAAACCCTGTGGCTAAATCACCTTATCGTCTTGCACCGTCTGAAATGCAAGAATTAGCTAGTCAATTGCAAGAGTTGACCGATAAGGGTTTCATTCGCCCTAGCTCATCACCGTGGGGTGCACCTGTACTGTTTGTGAAGAAGAAGGATGGTTCATTTCGTATGTGCATTGACTACCGGGAACTCAACAAGCTTACTATCAAAAACCGATACCCTCTGCCTCGAATCGATGATCTCTTCGACCAACTTCAAGGAGCAACTCAATTCTCAAAGATTGATCTACGTTCTGGGTATCATCAACTACGTGTTCACGATGATGACATTCCAAAGACCGCTTTTCGTACTCGATATGGACACTACGAGTTCATGGTTATGCCTTTTGGCTTGACCAATGCGCCTGCCGTGTTCATGGATCTCATGAATCGAGTATGTAAACCGTATTTGGATAAGTTCGTAATCGTGTTCATTGATGACATTCTTATCTACTCCAAGACGAAAGTCGATCACGAGACACACTTGCGACAAGTTCTTGAACTTTTGAAGAAAGAGAAATTGTACGCTAAGTTTTCCAAGTGTGAATTTTGGTTGGAAGAAGTTCAATTCCTAGGACATGTGGTGAATAGCCAAGGAATTCACGTTGATCCCGCTAAAATTGAAGCCGTGAAGAATTGGTGTGCTCCCACAACCCCAACCGAGGTTCGTTCTTTTCTGGGTTTAGCGGGATATTACCGTAGGTTCATAGCAAATTTCTCGAAGATTGCTAAACCATTAACGGCGCTAACCCAAAAGAATCGACTCTTTGAATGGGGACCCGAGCAAGAAGAGGCTTTCGAGACATTGAAACGCAAGTTGTGTAACGCTCCTATTCTCACACTTCCCGATGGAAACGACGACTTTACCGTATATTGCGATGCCTCTAATCAAGGTCTTGGGTGTGTTCTCATGCAACGAGGCAAAGTTATAGCATACGCGTCGAGGCAATTGAAGGTTCATGAAGTGAACTACACAACTCATGACCTTGAACTTGGTGCTGTGGTATTCGCATTGAAGATTTGGCGACACTATTTATATGGGACACAATGCATAGTCTACACCGATCATAAGAGTCTCCAACACGTGTTTAACCAAAAGGATCTCAACATGAGACAAAGACGGTGGATCGAGTTAATTAGCGATTACGACTGCGACATTCGCTACCATCCTGGAAAGGCGAATGTTGTAGCCGATGCGTTAAGTCGCAAGGTTCACAACAAGACTGTCTCACTTCAAGAAATTAGAGATCGAAGGCAATGGTTTGATACGCTAGGAGAATTTGATACCGAGATCCATGTGGATGTTAACGAGGCTACTATCATGCTCCAAAACATAAGAATCGATAGTGACCTCGAGTTATGCATTCGCGAGGCTCAACAAGCGGCACTAACCGACGAAGGGAAGGATGAAGATTTGATGTCTAACGTTCGGTCGCAACTGGAGACAAAACCGAATGGCATGTGGTATTTCTTGAATCGACTTTGGATCCCGAATCGTGACAATCTTCGACACTTCATTATGAACGAAGCTCATCAAACCCGATATTCCATTCATCCTGGCTCCGATAAGATGTACATGGACTTGCGTGGTCAATATTGGTGGCCTGGAATGAAGAAGGATATCGCGTCTTATGTTTCTAAGTGTCTCACGTGTGCAAGGGTCAAAGCCGAGCATCAACGACCAAGTGGTTTACTCGAGCAACCTGAAATCCCTATGTGGAAATGGGAGCATATATCCATGGATTTCATAACCAAGTTACCTCGTACACCTCGTGGTCATGATAGTATTTGGGTCATTGTTGACCGTTTGACCAAGACAGCACACTTCATACCTATACGAGATACATACAAGGTTTCAAAGCTGGCTCGAATCTACATTGACGAAATTGTGAGTCGTCATGGCGTGCCTTTACACATTATTTCCGATCGAGATGCTCGTTTCACATCACACTTTTGGTCCTCGATGCAAGAACTCTTGGGTACTCAATTGGATTTAAGTACGGCTTACCATCCTCAAACCGATGGTCAAACCGAACGAACAATCCAAACCCTCGAGGATCTATTGCGTCTTTGTGTCCTTGATTTTGGTGGTGATTGGGATACGCATTTACCGCTCGCGGAATTTTCGTATAACAATAGTTATCACTCAAGTATCAAGATGGCACCATTCGAGGCTTTGTATGGTCGTAAATGTCGTTCTCCGATCTGTTGGTCTGACATTGGGGAAAATCTTATCACTGGTCCGGAACTTATTCAAGAAACGACTGACAAAGTTTCCAAGATCCGAAATAACCTTGAGATGGCTAGAAGTCGCCAAAAGAGTTATGCCGATAAAAGACGCAAACCGTTGGAGTTTCAAGTCGATGATATGGTTCTTCTTAAGGTCTCTCCATGGAAGGGTGTTGTACGTTTTGGGAAGAAGGGTAAGCTAGCCCCACGTTTTGTAGGACCCTTCAAGATTCTGAAAAGAATTGGGAAAGTGGCTTACAAACTGGAGTTACCTTCTGAACTTAGCGGAGTTCATCCTGTCTTCCATGTCTCAAACTTGAGGAAGTGCTTGGCTGATGAAAATTTGCATGTTCCACTAGAGGAAATTCAAATTGATGAGTCACTGCATTTCGTTGAGAAGCCTGTTGAGATTATGGATCGAACCCTGAAGAAGACTCGAACAACTACCACACCTATTGTCAAAGTCCGTTGGGAAAACAAACGTGGAGCTGAGTTCACTTGGGAGCGTGAGGATCATATGAAGGAGAGATACCCGCATTTGTTCTCTTAGCTTTATTCTTAATTTCGGGACGAAATTCTTTTAAGTTGGGGAGACTGTAACATTCTGTATTTTTACATTAGTTAAAAAGTTAACGTCGTTTATTCTTGTAAGGACCATTTATGCTTTTTATGAGACTTGAGGGTTATTTATGTTTAATAATAATAAATGGTATAATAATAATAATAACAATATGTACAAAATTAATAGTAATATTAATAATAATAATAATAATAATGATGATGATAATAACAATAATAATAATAATAATAATAATAATAATAATAATAATAATAATAATAATAATAATAATAATAATAATAATAATAACAATAATAATAATAATAATAATAATAATAATAATAATAATAATAGAAGTAATAATAAAAGTAATAATATTAATAATAATTTTAATTACTAAACTTTGAAAAGGGTCAAGTTTAGGGGTGAGTTGTGTTAATTTGAAAACCTTAAAAGTGAGTTTTAAGTCTAAAATAACAAACTTTAAAACTGCAGGGACCATTTATGTAAAGTTACAAAAGCCAAACCCCCCCCCCTTCTTTCCCCCCGTAAAACCGGTGACCGATTCCGGCCACCTCCGGCCGACCGCCGGCGAGGTCTCAAAACACGTTAAATCTTCGAATTAATTAACCCAAAACGTCGCAATCGATTCGCGAAACTGATTCGAGCATGATTATGAACCTTAATTGGGTTCGAAGGGCGGTTATGGGTTCGATTGGTGTCGAGTAACCGACTACTCTCAAACGCCAAACGTTCGTCAATTAATATCTCATAATGATCTAATTAATCGAACCAAATTGACCGTTAAACCATTCCTAAACTTTTGATAAACAAAATTCCATCTGAAACTCGCATATACATCACATTCTATCATCACCTCCTTCGCAAACTAACCACTCGTTCGAGCACCGCTAACTGGTCATCATAAACCGAAATTGGAAGAGGGCTTTTGATCTCAGAGATCATTAGAAGCTTCCTGCTCAAGCAATTGGATTATCATTGGCATTTGCACATCGAACGGAATCAGGCTGTGGTCGCGACTGTTCTTCATCCATTCTTGTGATCCACATCACGATCCGGGTAATTGAAGATATGATCTTACTCGATTTCAGTTGGGGAATGAAAGCCCTAACATTAATTTGACTATAAACAACGATTTGGGGCTCAATTTCATTCGGTTTAGGTTAGGGTTCATACGATTGGGGTTTTCTTTTCTTTAAAAGGTGGGTTATAATAATTGGAAACAAACATAAACCACGGCTGTATGCCTGGTTCACTGGTTAACACACACTCCCTTCAAACATGAGGTCCCGGGTTCGAACCCGGGCACCCTCATGTTTTATTTTTAAGGCTTTTTAGCCTAAAAATCAATTTCTGAATATTTTTAAAAAATATAAAAATTATTGCTATAAACTTTAAATATTTTTAAAGCTTACCAAATATTTTCTACATTTTTCTAAGTGTAAATAAATGTATAAATTATTAATAAAACATTTTAACAAGGTTTGTTTTTAATAAATTCTTAAAAGAATTATGTTAAAAAAATTAATTAATAATCGTTAATGGTTCCAAACGCTCTTCTTAATTTAAATCACTTGAATCGAAACTATTTTAGTTATAAAAATTTATTCAAACTTTATATAAAGATTTTACATATTATTATAGATGTTTTTTTACACCTTTGCATGAAATATAAATATATTTTTTTTGAGAAAATATATGTGCGTTCCATTGTTAAATATAGTTGTTCGACAAACCCCAAATTCACTTAAAACCCTAACCCTCGTGTGATCATTAAAACTTATTAAACCTAAAACTTGTGAATATATATATATAGGTGCATTGTGAAGGAATACGTTGGATCTACGCTTATTATTATTTCTTGTAAAACGTCATTTACATACATATTGATCATGTGAGTATTCCATACCCCCTTTTCATTTTATTTCACACTTTGGGGTGAAACATGTTAACCTATACTTTGCATTGTAAACTTGTTTGAGACTTGTAAACTTTATGGCAATTTCATCATGTCAAGTTGTGGTTAGTTGAATTTATGTGGTTACCATGTTATGGCATTATATGTACAATCATTAACTATTGCTAGCCCAGCGAAGTCATAGATCTATGGGTAAGACAAGCCTGCTTGGTTGATCCAAGTACACTTAGCTGATCGTATATACTTTTAACGTTTGAGACTTGTAAAACATTGTCAAGGTTTGATTGTTGCATTGTTCATAGCATCCCTAATCACTATATTTTCACTAGCTTATGACTTGAATTGCCATCTTTTATATGTACTTATGTATTAAAAACTATGGAATGCTCACCAACACTATTGTTGACCCTTTTATTTTTAACATGTTTCAGGAAATGCCCAAGTTTGATTTTCTACACTTTGAAGCTTGCATCTAGGAATGGACCTAGACTAATAAATAAGATAGAATGATTTATTGCATTCTATGTTATGTTTTTATTTCCTTTGAAACTTATGATTGTAATGTGACAATTTAAAACTTATGTTTAAACTTTATTTGGTTTATTAATAGCGTTATGTGGCTATGAACGATCTTAACTCTCACTCCTCGACGTTTCCGCCGTCAAGGTTGGGGTGTGACAATAATGTTTTTCATTGACATATTCTAATACTTCATCATATGTGTTCGATTATAGCATTAATACGTTTAATTTGTTACAAGTATATCTATAATATTTTAAATGATAAAGAAAAAACCGATAATATATTTTGTTTCTATAATATTTTAAATGATAAAGAAAAAACCGATAATATATTTTGTTAAACCTTTTGGAAACTTAAACAAGAATCATGGTCGGTGATTCTTTGTGTCTTTAAAGAAAGCTTTACTATTTATTAACTAAAAGCTTAACAAAGTAAGTATTTGATCAATCAAAAAGTAGGCTACTGCCTTGACAAAAAGGTACCCATTACAAATTATTGAGGTTTGCATTTTTTTATGTCAAAATATTATCTAGCCTTAAAATCATTGTCACAGCTAAGATTAAGAAAAGAAAAGGACAAAGGTAAGTCCCCATGTCATGCCCATGACTTATTTTACTTATAAAAACAAACTAGTTTCTTTACCCTCCGCGCGTTGCGGCGGGACAGTATACGACGTGATAATGTATACATTACAATTGATCCGATTTATTTTCAAATTGTTACGTCAATGATACCTCTTTTATTCGACCCAACTCATTTCCGAACATAATTTACATCGGAACGTATACCAACGCGAAGCGTACACCAACGCGAAACGTACATAGAAAATCTGATTTTAAAAAAGTAATTTAATTGCAAGGCTTGTGAGCAACGGCGAAGTAGTATGATTTAACGACATGTTGCGACGTGTATATGATCTACGTTATGCTCCGTGCGGCTTAAGAATTACAAAAAGTAATTTAAATGAAATAAACATTAAAAGTAATATAAAAGAAAAAAAAGGAAAAACAACAACAGGTTGCGGGGCTTGAACCCGCGACCTGAAGCGAGTTTTGGAAGCGAGTGATGGGGTTTTGCCACTCCATCAGCCCAACAACTGTGACTTATTTCAAAAGATAATTATTTACCAATACATAGCCTGGAAAAAAAGAAAAAAAAGAAAAACTTTTCACCAATTGTATTGTGACACGTGGCAGCCCGTGGGAAGTCCATCGACCTTTGCTTTTAAGTAGTAGCGAGAAATTAGAACCCGTGCGTTGCGCCGGGAGTCATACGATTACATTAACGTGGTTGAGCTCACGTTTGCAAAATTCGTTACCCGAGTTGTGACAGAGACATGAACGTGATTAAATACCTAAGAGAAACATACAAAGTTGCCATGGATTTATTTTGAGTATTGAAACATGGATAGAAGTTGTGTCCTAACAATTATAAAAAGAAACATATTTTTAAAAAAAGGTGTAGAAAAGGTTAAAAAAACAAGAAAAAAAAAAGTTCACGGCCGCAGGAATCGAACCTGCGACCCCAACCAAGAAACACATAGTCCTAACCATTTCCCCCACTTGCATCCATTTATTGAATGTCGGAAAAAATTTATTTAATAAAGCCCAGGTTTTGGAAAAAGCAAAAAAAAATATTTTTTTGAACCAATTAAAACGTGACACGTGGCAGGCCGGTGGGCACCCCACCGACCTTTGTAAATGTGTATATATACAATACTTTTCATATATTTCAAGGGTAAAGTAGTTTAGCTATACTTTAATATAGTGAATTGTAATCTTTAACCTATCTATTATATAAAATACAACACTTTGAATTTTTAACATCAAACTTTTACGATAACTAAGCTACTCCTAAATTTACACCATCTATACATCTATTAACAATTAGATGTGAAAACTCAATAAATTCAATAAACTTTATACAAATATCATGTCTAACTACAATTTCAATCAAAATATCAAGTCTTCTCTCAATAAATTACAACACGAAAAGCACAACTTAATTTAATTTGTTTCCATGTAATTATAGTTTAATTTGGGAGGCGAGTATGCGTATTTCTACATGTATTTAATGTTTCTTGGAGATTTTGAAACTTACAAAGTGCATCACTCCAGGCATGCTTACACCTACCTCTAATAGCTTGTGTGACAATTACAGTTACAATCAATAGGCACACATATCTTTCGACTACAATTGATGTTAGAAGATGAATATCATAAATATCATTGGTGATGTTTGTCATTTTGCTAAATTAGTTCAAGTATATAATTTAGATAAGACATTTAGGTTGCGTTTAGTTGGAATGAATGAAATGAAATGAAATGAAATTGAGAAACTAATATAATTTTTAAGAAAAATTGTGTTTGAGTGTGTAATGAAATGTAAAACCCAAGAGAATGTTTCACCTCAAATTTCCTTGGTTGTGGGATTTCAAAATCCTTCCACCTAGAGAGGGAATTTGAAATCCCACAATCAAGGGAATTTGAGATGAAACATTTCATTGGGTTTTACATTTCATTACACACTCAAACATAATTTATTTGAAATTATCCTAGTTTTTCAATTCTATTCCATTCTTCCAACCAAACGCAGCCTTATTGTTATAACATTTTGCTTGTGGATAGGATTCCCCAAAACTAGAATTCTGAGACTTAAAATAGTGTTCTTAATAGGTTTAGTTATTCAAATGCAAAATCCTACTATTAGTGTAGTCTAGTTCATGATCCTTAGTACAATTCAACTAATGCATATTCTAATAACACGTGGTTCTATATAAGGCTTTAGATATAATGGATACTTTGTATGAAGTCAACTACACATCTATATATACACATTCGTTTTAAAAACAATAATATGTTAAAGATCGCGAAAACAAAATAACATACTTGTAGATAGTGCATAAAAGCAATAAAAAATAAAGGGGAAGAGAGTATGTATGCAATAACTATCTAATGTATTATAGTTAAAACAACATGTATATACACGACATGTGTTTTTTGTTGTTTTCAACATGTTACTAATATTGAAATGAAAGCATTTTATACCATATTGCATAGTTGTAAAACTAAAATGGGTCTTTAGTAGAGAATGATCAAATAGAAAAAGCCCCAAAATAACATAGAAAAAGAAAATCCTAATGGCATCATCAATGGCGCCTACTCTATCTTCATCTTCATCTTCATCGCTCTGCATAACCCCTCAAAAATCATCAATTACCCCTTTCGTACCCTCAAGGCGAATCCGGTGGTCAAGGCGGAGAAGCTTCACAAGATCTGAGGGTCGCCCTTCTAAATTCGGACCTGGCCTTTCGTCGTTGTTCGGGTCGGGTCGGGTCGGTTCGGGGCTGGGCTCTGTTTTTTCTTTCTCAACCATGTGAAAAGTTTGAATTGAATTCATGTGTAGTTTGTTTGTGCTAGTTTCTCGAATTTTTTTTTATATTATAAAAAACAAAAGAAATGTTAATGCTCCATGCTCCATTGTTGTTAAGTTATTTTTCTTCTTTTAAAGTTTTTTTTTTCTTTCATTTGGAACGAAATAGTAAAATTATTCGCGTAACATGATATAGGAAGATGATATATTTTTGACAATTGAAGTAAATAAAACTTAATTTATTGTATAAATTGAAATGATATTAATATAACTTGATTGTGTTAGGTATTTATAAAATGTCATCTCTATAATTTTCTTCTTCTAATGAACATGTGTTATAACTTGCAAGTGTTTGAAAATTCTTTTCAGAAAGCTATCTAAAGAATTTATTTACACTTATGTTTGTTATCTATTACTTTTGTATTGGTCGTTTAATGATTTTCATATTACAGTTAAGATTTTATGATATAACAATGTTAAGTGACATGTCTAAAAATTTTAAGAAAATACCTTTATACATTATGTGACATAAAACTTGTTATATCAAAATGACATACACATCAAGTGAAGCTACCGCTATAAACTTTAAGTATTAACATGTCTAAATAGTTGTTCACCAAGTTAACTAGAAGAATAAAGACTATTAATTTTTTTAAGTTTAACCCCCTTACACTTTTTCTATTCTATAACATACAGAGTTGTACAATTTATTTTTATTTTATTTTATTTAACAAATTCAAAGTTACTTAATCTAATAAAAATGTTAATTATGTGACATGCCTCAAGTAGACATTATCCTGATTACACATTATGATTTTATCGTTGATAAATTATATTATCTTGCTACTATATAAGTATACTTTTTTTCTTTTCAAAAGTGTAGAAGGGAAGAGGGATGTGGGTTTGGTTATTGGTAGGTGGGTCAGTGGGTGGTGGAAAACAAATGTTGTTCTTTTATTTTCTTCAAACAATTATTAAGTTTTATTTTATATCCCAATAATTTAATCTTTTTATAAAATAACATACCTGTTGTTTTACTTAGTTTTTGTGTCAAGTCCGGACGGGCTAGATCACTTGTTGATCCGAGGAACCAATGACTTTAATATTAGCGACAAAACAACAACCTTAAGAGTTGTTTCAAAATCCACACTCTAATTTTTGTTAGAAGAAAAAAAAAAGAAATTTATTTTCAAAAATATTTCCTGCTATAACGCAGTCAATTATAATATATTACGTTTTATACAAAGAGTTTATTTTTTGGGTTTGAGTTTATGGTTGGAATTAAATAAATTCACCCCACGATTAAACGGATGAAATTTATAACGTTTTTCATTGACACAACATAATAATTTATCATATGTGTTCGATTATAGAATTTAATACGTTTAATTTGTTACAAGTATATCTATAATATTTTAAACGATAAAAAAAACCAATAATATATTTTGTTAAACCTTTTGGAAACTTAAACAAGAATCATGGTTGGTGATTCTTTGTGTATTTAAAGAAAGCTTTACTATTTATTAACTAAAAGCTTAACAAAGTAACTATAAGAATCAATTAAAAAGTAGGTCACTGCCTTGACAAAAGGTATCCATTACAAATTATTGAGGTTTGCACTTTTTTATGTCAAAATATTATCTAGCCTTAAAATCATTGTCACAGCTAAGATTAAGAAAAGAAAAGGACAAAGGCAAATCCCATGTCATGCCATGACTTATTTTATTTATAAAAACAAATGCTTTTCATATATTTCAAGCGTAAAGTAGTTTAGCTATAATTTTTAATACATTGAATTTGTAACCTTTAACCTATCTATTATACAAAAATACAACACTTTGAATTTTTAACATCAAACTTTTACGATAACTAAACTACTTTTAAATTTACACAATCTATTCACAATTAGATGTGAAAACTCAATAAATTTCAATAAACTTTATACAAATATCATGTCTAACTACAATTTCAATCAAAATATCAAGTCTTCTCTCAATAAATTACAACACGAAAAGCACAACTTAATTTAATTTGTTTCCATGTAATTATAGTTTAATTTGGGAGGCGAGTATGCGTATTTCTACATGTATTTAATGTTTCTTGGAGATTTTGAAACTTACAAAGTGCATCACTCCAGGCATGCTTACACCTACCTCTAATAGCTTGTGTGACAATTACAGTTACAATCAATAGGCACACATATCTTTCGACTACAATTGATGTTAGAAGATGAATATCATAGATATCATTGGTGATGTTTGTCATTTTGCTAAATTAGTTCAAGTATATAATTTAGATAAGACATTTAGGCTGCGTTTGATTGGAAGGAATGAAATGAAATGGAATGGAATTGAGAAACTAATATAATTTTTAAGGAAAATTGTGTTTGAGTGGGTAATGAAATGTAAAACCCAAGAGAATGTTTCACCTCAAATTCCCTTGGTTGTGGGATTTCAAAATCCTTCCACCTAGAGAGGGAATTTGAAATCGCACAACCAAGGGAATTTGAGGTGAAACATTTCTTTGGGTTTTACATTTCATTACCCACTCAAACATAATTTACTTGAAAATTATCCTAGTTTCTCAATTCCATTCTATTCCATTCCATTCTTCCAACCAAACGCAACCTTATTGTTATAACATTTTGCTTTTGGATCTCTCAGACTTTGGTCTTAGGATTCCCCAAAACTAGAATTCTAAGACTTAAAATAGTGTTCTTAATAGGTTTAGTTATTCAAATGCAAAATCCTACTATTAGTGTAGTCTAGTTCATGATCCTTAGTACAATTCAACTAATGCATATTCTAATAACACGTGGTTCTATATAAGGCTTTAGATATAATGGATACTTTGTATGAAGTCAACTACACATCTATATATACACATTCGTTTTAAAAACAATAATATGTTAAAGATCGCGAAAACAAAATAACATACTTGTAGATAGTGCATAAAAGCAATAAAAAATAACAAGATAACACACTTGTAGATAGTGCATAAAAGCAATAAAAAATAATGGGGAAGAGAGTATGTATGCAATAACTATCTAATGTATTATATTTAAAACAACATGTATATATACGATAAGTGTTTTTTGTTGTTTTCAACATGTTACTAATATTGAAATGAAAGCATTTTATACCATATTGCATAGTTGTAAAACTAAAAGGGGTCTTTAGTAGAGAATGATCAAATAGAAAAAGCCCCAAAATAACATAGAAAAAGAAAATCCTAATGGCATCATCAATGGCGCCTACTCTATCTTCATCTTCATCTTCATCGCTCTGCATAACCCCTCAAAAATCATCAATTACCCCTTTCTTACCCTCGTTCCAAACGTCAAATTCCCTCCAAATTAACTTCGAATCAACCAGACCCACATCTCGATTCAATCAGAAGACCAACATCACAATCAGCTGTGTTAAATCACCAAGATTATGTGCAGCACCGGCGTCGAATTCAAGTTTAGCTGTCACTGCCCCATCAGTACATGATTCAAATGCTCAACGACATTGGATTGTGCTCGTTAAGGCTCCTCCGCCACAACAGGGTAGTTCTAGACCCGATGTTATTGACTATTATGTCCAAATCCTGCAGAAAGTTTTGGGCAGGTGAGTATGTTCTATTCCCTCAGTTGAAATTAGATAATTAGGGTCAAAATTGATGTGATTATTGAATTTCCCAGACGAATACATTCAAATTCTAATTAAAATAATAAGCTTGACACTAGTATTCAACGTGTAGCTCATTCATTTGCTTTCTTGATCTTGTCAATGGAGTAATTGACTCTATATGTGCCGATTTCTGTTAGTCATTGTTCCATGAAAACTGTTAGATTCATGGCTTGTTGATTTGTGCTCCAAGTTTTGTTATTTTGAATGAATTTTGTATGAAGTTTTGATCTTTATTTGTAATTCTTTTGGTTTGAGTTAAACAGTGAGAAGGATGCCCAAGGCTGCATATACAATGCTTCATGTGACACCCAATTCGGGTTCTGCTGTGATTTAGACGAAGAAACATCTCAAGAACTAGCATGTACTCTCTTTTCTAATTCCTACTTTAACAAATTTACAGTTAGAAGTTGTTGAACTCTTACTCGATTATATCAATGTTCTAAAAGTTTGGTGAAATGATATTGTTGTTCTGTCCTTAATTGAAAACACGTATAACTAAAACTTTCTTGAATTGTTAAAAGGGCTTGTTGTTGTTGATAATGTTTTTGTATTTGTGTATATATCATAGGTTTGCCAGAAGTATTATCAGTTAAGCCCGATCCAGATTTCAGTTCTGTACAAAAGGATTACAGTGATCAGAATGCTGAATCAGGTTCAAATAATAACATCTTCCCTCTATTGTTTCCTGCTGGAAGCTCGAAGCGTTGGCTTGTTCATGTAGAAATGCCAGAATCCAAGGTCATCACCAGGGCACAGTTGGTTGATTATTACGCTGAGATTCTAACCAAGGTTTTGGGGAAGTATGTAATTCATAGATCCGTATATCAAATACTTATTTTTCTAGTAAAAATGAAACCATTCTGCTTTCTTTGTCCTCTTAATCAGTATTTTAATTTTGTTTTTACAGTGAGAAGGATGCCCAAATGTGTATATATCACATTTCATTACAACCTGACTATGGATTCTGTTGTGAACTAGATGATGAGTGTGCAAAGGAATTAGCTGGTAAATTTATATTTTAATCTCTAACAATATGTACTTTTACCATATTCGTCTGTATCATTTTGTAAATTGGAAGCTCGGGTGCAGGTGTTCCTGGTGTTATATCTATTAGGCCAGATAAGAATGCCAATTCAGATGATAAAGATTATGGAGGTACCTTAATATGTTTGTTAACCAAATGAGATTTTTCACATTTTTAGTATGTTATTTGTAACCATTTGAGGGTTATTCAGGTTACAATCATGAGCATTCTAGTAACTCTGGGGATTCCTCAACAAGTCAACCTACCACTATTAAAACAAAGAAGCTCTTTGTAACAGGTATGTTACATATTATAAACAATCTTTTATCTTTTTAGTAGAATATGTGCTTGCTATGCTCTTCAATAACACGAAATTTATAAGGAGATGATATATTAATTGATACCTTAGGCAAATATCACATCGTTTCATACACATTTATACCGGGTCATAAAGAATGATTGCCTGATCCCTCTAATACCACCAATATGCTTTGGATGCGTTGCTTGTAGATGAGTGGAGAAATTCACAGTTAAACATGCTTGGGTGGGGAAAACTCTAAGATGTGTAACATCCTAGGGCAACCAAAAACAAAATTATGAGCTTCTTGTGAGCAAAGCGAACAATATTGGTTGGTTTTAGGGGCGGATGTTACACATTTACTATAATGTTTGTGAATTTATTTGCAGGTCTGTCATTTTATACATCTGAGAAAACCTTACGTGCAGCATTTGAAGGTTTTGGAGAGCTTGTTGAGGGTATATACATCATTTGTTTTTGAACTTGAAAACATAGTTATATTCATATATATGATTATCTAATTAGTAAAGCTATGTTACAGTTAAAATAATAATGGACAAGATCTCCAAAAGGTCAAAAGGTTTTGCATTTATTGAGTACACTACTGAAGAAGCTGCAGCTGCTGCTCTAAGAGAAATGAATGGCAAGGTAACCACCATTACTCACAATCCCTGGAAGATCATATTGTTTTTGAATCATAATTAACGGAGAAAAAAGTGTCCGGGTGGGTCAACCCAACCGACCTGGACCGAAAGTAATCCGTTTTAATCCAATTATGTGCTGACATGTTACCCAACCCGCTTGATCAATGAAGCATGCGTGTGCTAATGTGGACATGTACTCTTTTTTTTGTGGGTGTGCATACAGATCATAAATGGTTGGATGATAGTTGTTGATGTTGCGAAATCAAACCCGCCAAAATACAGCAGAGGACGCCCAAGACCAGCAAGCTGACACCTTTTAGGAAACAACAAATCAGAAGATTCAGTATTTACCATGTATGTGGTTTAACAATTAAACATTCATGAATGTAGTTAGGATTTTATTACATATTGTTTGAATTCAGATTAGTACATCAACAGTAAAATAGCGACTGTTTGCTTTAGATTAGTACATTAACAACAAAAGTTATTATTAATAGTGTATCCACCGTTATTGTTTTCTTACGGTCTGACCACTCAAATTGTTGCCAACATAGCATATGATTCAAATACAAAAGAAAGTTGTATTTGGGACTTCATCACAGTTGAAAAGTTTTGCCATTATGTATTACTAATCATTTTTTTTTCGAATAATCAGCATTCGAAATTTAAATTGAAAACCCAAATATTACCTACAACACATTGGATAATACTCCAACACACATACACAAGCATATTAAATATAAAACAGCTGATTTTAAGTCAATAATAGTGAGAATTTGTCTTTCTTAAAGTTCATTCTGTATAGTATGGTGCTTTGAACAAATACAAATTGATTGCACCTGGCAATTTTTGTTCACCAATATCATGAAGACAAAAACTACCCCTCAGCTGAGTCAATAGTCCACAACCACCACAACCAAGACCAAATTTAAAATCAAAACCTACACACTTGCATTAGTGATCTCCAGATTCACTTGTATCTCCCACCGCAATGAAACAACAAACAAGTCTTGTTCTCTTTTGTCTTTTGAGCTTCATTACTGTTGTCATGTCCGATGACAGCTTCCCAATTAGGACCAGACCACATCACCGGAGACATAACTTGAAGTTGTTTGTTTTTGGAGACTCATATGTGGATACCGGAAACTGGCCAAAATCATATGGCGGTTCGTGGCAGCAACCATATGGTATCACTTTCCCTGGTAGTCCCTCTGGCAGGTTCTCTGATGGCCGCGTGCTCACAGATTACATCGGTGCGTCTGTGCTTAACTTTCTCTTGCTTATATTGAATTGGAAGTTTCATATGTAGGACTGTAAAAGAAGCGAACTAACATGAATGGAGTTTGTTTTTCTCATCCATTTAACTTTAACCAAACTATCAAACAAACACAAACACATATACAAACTAGTTTATTTTATTTTATTTGTTAAGAAAATGAAAATGAAAATGTATATGTTCGTATGTTTATATTCTAAATGAAGAGTTCACAAACATAAATGAACACGGACACACATAAACAAACACAAATGAATATCAATAGCAAACATAAACAAACACCAAGTTGTGATGTGGAACAGTGTCGATGGGCTAGAATGACTTCTAAACTGCAAGTTAAATATTATCTTTTCAAAAAATGGGCTTAGCACATGTGTTAATATTAATAATAACTAATTTTATAAGAATATAGAAAGGAACGAGCATAAATGAACAGACATAAGCGAGCTCACGAACATTAGTGGACTAACATAAACGAAAGGTTGTGAACATCAATGAATGAACGGACATGTGTTCATGTTAGTTCGTTTGATTAATTGAATATAATATTCGTTTGTTTGTTTAATGAACATAATCAGACTTTTTGCATGAATGTTTCTTTTGTATGCCTAACTGTATGTTTGGTTGGAATGAAGCTGTAATACTGGGTACAAAATCTCCAATAACATATAGAGGATGGAAATCGGGTGAGAAGGGATCAATCAAATACGGGATGAATTTCGCGTATGGAGGTACAGGTGTGTTCAACACAATGGTGAATCAACCAAACATGACAACCCAAATCGACTATTTTCAACAATTTGTTCAACAGAATCAAAACCTGCAACTTAATTCATCATCCATGGCCATCATCTCTCTAGCAGGAAATGATTATGCAACTTACTTCATATCAAATCACACCCTTCAGGTGACTTTCTTATGTTCATATCCATCTGATATATTTATTGATAGTTGATGGATAAAGAGAAAACAAAACTGTAAAAACTATATCTAGCCAATGACATAATTTATAAATTATATATCCTTTTAATTGTCCCAATGGTATTTGAGTAATTATAACTATGTTATTTTAGTTTATTATAAGTATTTTAGTTCGAATTCATTCATTTATGATGAAGATTGAGCTACACATATATAATTTATATGTACGTAACTCATAGTTTTACCTATTATATAATTCGTAGTTACCTATATATAATCCATGGTTTTCGTAGTTTTCTTATGGAACCCTCGCCATGTTCATAACATCAATCATATTATTGTCTTGGTCATATGTATATATTGTAGGATTTTCCAAAATTAACAAAAGCAATGATCAACCAATTGGTTTATAACGTCAAGCGTATACACGAGTTGGGAGTCAAGAAGATTGGAATCACTTCGATGGAACCACTCGGGTGCTTGCCTCAGTTCACAGTTTCTGCATCGTTTCAGAACTGTAGTAAAGCCGAGAACTCGCTTGCAGAGTTCCATAACCAAATGCTGAAGGAAAGCATTAGAAAGCTAAACAACGAGAGTGATGATAAATCACGCTTTGTGATCCTTGATCTCTACAAAGCTTTCTCTTCATCTCTATATGAACAACAAAACATTTCTACTGGTACGTATATGAATACTTCATATTTATAATAATTCAATCCAATATTCTCACTTTTTAATTTTTGTATAATAGTGGGGGTGTCTGTTTTAAACATACTTGTTAACATGATAAGACTCGACAAGACTTAAACAGTTTTGTGTTTGAGGTTATCCGGTGCAATCATAAATGGATCGACAAATTACACACTTTTGAAAACAAAGTTTATGACACAAATGACACGTTTAACTTATCGTATTAATCAGGTTAATGTTGACAAGATACATTAGTGACCCATATGATGACATGGTTTTATAGTTTTAAAAACATTATTAAATTAAATGTGCATGGAATGTAATTTTTTGTAACTTCTATTTTTCTTATTATTTGTTTCTATTATTTTGAACTGCTTATTCTTAATTAAGTTGTTGTGTTATTCGTGTTATTAAATTGATCATATTTAATTTGTTATACGTGTCATGTTGACCTATTTATTAAACATGATGTCCGTGTTTGTGATTAAGAATTGATATGTTTAGTTAAATGTGTTGTGTTCATGTATAGTAGTTGTGTCAAACGACACGTTTTGCTAGCTCTAGAAAATACTTATGTTTATATAAAACCAATTTAAATTTAAAAAGAAGTGATATAATTTTGATTTGAGTGATTCTTTATAGGGAATTCAAAGATGAAGAGTTTACTACAACCATGTTGCCAAGGTGTCACCAAAGAATATTCATGTGGAAACATCGAAGAGGGTACAAAGACGTTGAAATATACCGTTTGTGAAAACCCTGACGACTCGTTTTTTTGGGACATGATACACCCTTCGCAACATGGCTGGCTTGCGGTTTCTTCAAATTTACGGGCTTCACTTCTCGAGCTTCTTTAAAATCAGACTTCACTCTTATAGGTTTCGTATTTCCCAATAGACCCGAACAACTTTCTGAATCGTGTATAATCTCACTATCAGATTAAATATATCGTGTGTATGAATCTTAATTGAACAAGCTTAGAAGTTCTAAGAGAATGAGGATGTATTTCTTGTGAAAAAGAAGTTACAATTCGTGTATTTTAATAGGTAATTGTTTTATGTAATTCTAACTATACTAAAATAATATTGTTGGTACTATAATCATGAACAACTCATCGATCCATCCATGCAACACACTGTTATATGCAAATATATTGTAGTGCATTATATGATTATATGTTATGAAAACAACTAAATTATAGTTAAATTCACCGGACAATATGTATTTACGTAAACCGGGTGCATGTGACCAAACAAAGCATAATTATTTCTAAAATCAATATTATTAGCTAGGGGTGTCAATACTATTAAGTTGACATTTTAGACTCGTCAAACAACCAATTTAGGAATGGACATCCATATGACCAATTTGGGAATTGACACCCTTGGGTTTTATGTTTTTTTCTAGGCCACAAACACTTATAGTTGTGTTTTCTCTATTTTCTTCGCGTGACACATCAGCACCACGTCAATTTTAGCATATGGGAATCACGGTTTGGGTCGAGAAGCCATTTCATTGTTTGAGGAAATGAAAAGTAATAACTTTGAACCCGATGCAACAACATTTATAGGTGTCTTGAGTGGTTGTAATCATGGAGATCTAATTGACGAGGGCTGGAGATATGTTAAACAAATGACAGATGAGTATAATACAACCAACAGATAAGCATTATGCATGTATGGTTGATCTTTTAAGGTGTGTTTATGATGCTCATAATCTAATATGTAGCATGAAGGTGGCCCTTACTGCACCCGTTTGGAGTTCACTGCTTGCAGCCTGTAGTGTTCACCGCAACATTGAGCTAGCTGAAGCTGCAGCTGCTAAATTATTTAAGATTGATCCATAAAATTCTGGGAACTACATTCTTTTATCAAATATCTATGCTGCAACTTTACATCAAATCACACCCTCCAGGTGACGTCAGTCTGATATATATGAGTTCATAATCAATCTTACTATTCTCTTGATCATATGTATATTTTGGTAGGATTTTCCAGATTTAACAAAATTAATGATCAACCAACTGTAGTAAAACCGAGAACTCGCTTGCAGAGTTCCATAACCAAATGCTCGTGGGAAGCATTAAAAAGCTAAACAACGAGAGTGATGACAAATCAAGCTTTGTAATCCTTGATCTATACAAAGCTTTCTCATCATCTCTATGTCTACAACAAATCATTTCTACTAGTACATATTAACTACTTCATATCATAATCATTTCAATTAAATTTTCTTAGCTTTTTTTTCCACTAACAAGCGCTTTTCGACAAAATCTCACCAACTGAAATATTAGCGACTGCTAAACGTTAATCGCTAAGCGGTCACAAAATTTACGACTGCTTCATTTTGGTTGTATATCAACTGAAAAAGGGAAGAAAATCAAAAGTATAGTAAAATTTCATTTCAGTCTTAGATCAACCCCACAAAAATAGACAACTGTCATTTTGGTTGCAAATCTGTTAAACAAACAGGGAAAAAATAAATAAAAATTTAAAGTAAAACTAGCTGTCGCAAATCCATTTCTTTTTAAATCGAGTTATATTGGCGGGACATGTCTTGAAGTTGTAGGAGTGATATCTTGTCATATTTCTTTTTCATTTCTTTTGTAACAAAAGTTACCTTTAAGGAACAACATGAATTTTGCATACCACATGATTGATTGTTCTTTGCTTTAATACTTGATTAATGCATCCGTTACAATAGCATAAACATATAATTATGTAAATAACCAATTTTTCATGTGTATAAACACATGATTGATATGTTCTTTGCTTTGATACCGGATTATGTTCTTTCTCAAGCCACTTTTGGCATCGTACACGCGAAAATAACCAATTTTATCAACCTCCTCGTGTTTTAACGTGGAAATAACCAATTTTATCAACCTCCTCGTGTTTTAACGCGAAAATAACCAATTTTATCAACTTCCTCGTGTTTTGACATATCATTGTTTTATTATAAAAGGGTACACAACCCACAGACCAAACACACCATTCATCATAACTAACAAGAATCACTGGTTTATCCTTACAGTTTTTGCCATGAAAACGATGAATTCATTGCTTCTATGGCTTTCCTTCTTGCTAATCTCTTGGGCCATCGGATCCCAGGTCGTCGCGCAGAGACCACCTCCACCTGTGAGACCTACTCCGCCACCTGGGAGACCTGCTCCGCCTGTGAAACCAGCTCCTCCGCCTGGAAGACCTGCCCCGCCTGTGAAACCGAAAATGGTGAGATGCCGAAATCCATTGTTCCCAGCATGTTTCGGTCAGATGCAATTTTGTCCCGTCGGCTGCCCAACAACCTGCCAGGTGGATTGTGTTTCCTGCAAGCCCGTTTGTAGTAAGTTTTTTTTTCTAATTGAATGATCTAATTGTTCTATTACCTCATATTGTTTATGGAGTGAAGTTTAGTATTAATCTTTGTTTTGGCTTGCAGGTTGCAACATACCAGGAGCTGTGTGTCAAGACCCTCGGTTTGTAGGTGGAGATGGAGTTACATTCTACTTCCATGGCCGTAAAGATCAAGATTTCTGCCTACTTTCTGACCCCAACCTCCACATCAACGGGCACTTCATCGGAAAACGAGACCCTAAACTCGCTCGTGACTTCACATGGGTGCAATCCATCGGAGTATTGTTCGACGATCACAAACTTCTCGTCGGAGCAAAGAAAACATCATTATGGGACGACACGGAAGAACATCTGCTTATATCTTTGGATGATACACCTGTATCCATTGATGGAAAGAACAAGAGTTATCGCGATTCGTCCCTACTGATCACTCGAACAAGCCCAGCTAATGGCATTGCCATTGAAGTGCAGAACAGTTTCAGGATTACAGCCACAGTGGTTCCGATCGGTGCGGAGGAGTCAAGGATCCATGGGTATAATATCACAGATGATGATTGTTTTGCACATTTGGAGTTGGGGTTTAAGTTTTATAACTTGAGTGATATGGTAGATGGGGTCTTAGGACAGACATACAGGAGGAACTATGTGAGGAAGATCAAGGTTAATTCGAATATGCCTGTGATGGGTGATATACCCAAGTACTCTACTTCTAGTGTATTTGCTACTGATTGTACTGTTTCCCGATTCGGTCACCGCCACAGGACTCCGGTGACGGATTCCGGTCGTGTGTTCTAGTCCGGCTACAACAAGTTCTAATGAATAAATAAAAATAAATGCATTCATGATTTGTGATGAAAAATTACCCCATCTATATATATATGTTAGTTTTTCTCGATGACATCTTAACGTTAAACTCAAACGCTTAATCGGGAATTTATAAATTTTTCGTTATTTTACAATGATTTTATTACATGAGTATATGACTACAACACTTTTTACATGGGGAGTTTTTAAATTACTATTGTGAAATGAAAATATAAACCATTATTTTATAAGTACTGAAACGTTCTACGTTCATAACATGTAAAATTTTATTAATACTGAATTGTTTAATATTCCGAATAGATAAAGTTTTATTTGAGACCCGAAAGACAAAAGAGTGTAAACAAGTTAGATTTGTTTTAGGCTCGAGTTTAGCTTCTTAAAGTTATAAGAGTTTTATATCTAAAGTTTGAGTTTGCTCGTTTAACTCTAAAGTTCATTTAGTTACTAATAATCATTCTATATAACTTTTCATCAATCATGCAATTTTGGTTTTACTTTTGGATTTCTTATGGGTTGTTGCCTTTTTAAACAAGCGTGTAATTCACATTAACTTATATTAATATGTACAATAATTTCATTTTGTTTTTAAATAGTTTCAATTATACTAAAATGATATTATTAACACTATAATCATTAACACAACGATCCATACATTTAACTTACATTAACATATCCTACAATGTTTCAAGTAGTGTTTTTCTAAAACTTTCGAATCCTATCCCTAAGTCAAAAACCATGTGGCGACACTTTGTTGGCTGGCTTCATCAAAGCGGGTGTGTGGTAATCGTTTGTGTTGGTGGCCATATAAGAGCCGTCTTACTTTTACGTGGTTTAGCAATCGATTATTTTGTAACTTTCAATTGGTCGGTTTTTATATAATTATTAAACCGTAACAATCAGTATGGTTTACAATCTAGACAAAAACTATAAATTAAACCGGATGATGAGATATAACTATATTTAAAACTTTAAACAACATTCATATCAATTATTAGAGTTAATACCTAAGGCTTTTAGATCTTGGGTCGGCCTGAGCCCAAATGCACCATAAATTGTTAACTTTAATCCAATTTGGGCGTTTGTATAGAGGGTGAGCACTGGATACCCTAAAAGTTTTTGGCTCCATGAAATGAATTACTCTCTTTTGAATTCTCTCAAAAATTGCCAAACCCTCAAATCCCTCAAATCCGTCCATGCTTTACTTGTAGTACATGGTTTATTTGCTTCATCTGAACTCGTGCTCAACAAGATTATTCGTCTTTACTTTCGTTTTGGATCAAGCAGCCATGCTTACAAGGTGTTTGATAGAATCTCCCAACCAAATGTCTTCCTTTGGACGTCGATGATCCATGGGAATGTCGAAAGCAAACGCTATTCAGAAGGGTTTTTGTTTTTTCGTAGAATGCTTCAAGATTCAGTTGCGCCGTTGAATTTTACTATCACCACGGTGCTCAAGGGTTTAGCTAGAGAAGCTAGGTTACAGGATGGAAAGATCGTTTATGGGTTTGTGATTAAATATGGGTTTGATTTTGATGTGATGGTGCAAAATTCTGTGCTTGATTTGCTGATGAGATGTGAGAAACCCAACTTGGCTAGATGTGTGTTTGAAGAGATGCGTGTAAAGGATGTGGTGTCCTGGAATTCAATGATATTTGGATATTGCAACAATGGTAGAATTGAGATTGCCCGTGAGTTGTTCGATAAAATGCCTGATCGGAATGTCATTTCGTGGACTAGCATTATATGTGGGTATGTGAAGGCTGGCGACATGACGGAGGCACGTGCTCTATTCGAGGTAATGCCTTTCAAAGACTTGGCTTCATGGAATGTTATGCTGTCTGGTTATGTTGAAATTGGGGACCTTGATGCTGCTTTATATATTTTTAATACGATGCCTTTTCGTGATGTTGGATCTTGGAATTTGATCATTTCTGGGTGCTGTAAAGAGGGGAATCTTGAGTCTGCAAGAAACTACTTTGACCGGATGCCAAGTAAGAATGTAGTTTCTTGGACCATGATGATCGATGGGTACATGAAATCTGGAAATGTAAATGATGCAAAGCTTTTATTTGATCAGATGCCTGAAAAGAATCTAATTTCTTGGTCATCCATGATTGGAGGTTATGCAAAAAATGGAGAACCACAAAGTGCTTTAGAGTTGTTAAAATGCTTCAAAAAGCAGTGTTGTATTAAACCAGATGAAACCTTCATACTTGGGGTCATTTCAGCTTGTTCACAGTTAGGTGTTTTAGACGCAGCCGAGTCAGCAATCAGTGACTACGTAGGTCCTACTCTTCTCTCCAATCTACACGTGTCCACTAGTCTAATTGATATGTACGCTAAATGTGGAAACCTTAAGAAGGCTGCACAAGTGTTTGATATGACTTCTGGAAAAGACTTGTTTTGTTACAGTTCTATGATTGCAGCTTATGCAAATCACGGGTTGGGTCGAGAAGCCATTTCATTATTTGAGGAAATGAAAAATAATAACTTAGAACCCGATGCAACAACATTTATAGGTGTCCTGAGTGGTTGTAATCATGGAGGTCTTATTGACGAGGGCTGGAAATATTTTAAACAAATGACAGATGAGTACAAAATTCAACCAACAGATAAGCATTATGCTTGCATGGTTGATCTTTTAGGGCGTGCAGGGCGTGTTTGTGATGCTCATAACCTAATATGTAACATGAAGGTGGCTCCAACTGCAGCCGTTTGGAGTTCCCTGCTTGCAGCTTGTAGTGTTCACCGCAACCTTGAGCTAGCTGAAGTTGCAGCTGCTGAATTATTTAAGATTGATCCACATAATTCAGGGAACTACATTCTTTTATCAAATATCTATGCTGCTTCAGGGCAGTGGCACAATGTTGCTAAAGTGAGAGCCATGATGAGGCAAGATAAGGTGAGGAAAAACAGAGGTTCCAGTTGGATTGAGTTAGACTCTGTGGTGTATGAATTTGTGATGGGAGATTTATCATATTTAAAGTCTAAGAAAATAAATTATGTTATGGGTTTACTGGGTGAAGAAATGAAGCTGGAGGAATAAACACTAACTTTTGCTGTTGAAGTTTTGACCTTTATTTGTAATTCTTTTGGTTTGAATTAAACAGTGAGAAAGATGCCCATGGCTGCATACACAATGTATCGTGTGACACCCAATTCGGGTTCTGCTGTGATGCAGACGAAGAAACCTCACAAGAACTAGCATGTACTCTCTCTCCTTGTTCCATGTAAACAAATTTACAATTAGAAGTTGTTGATATCTAACTTGACGAACATCTTGCAAACGGTTCACTGAAATGTTAACGTGCCTAACTGTATATTTGGTTGGAATGAAGCTGGAATACTGGGTACCAAATCGTCAATAACATATAGAGGATGGAAATTGGGTGAGAAGAACTCAATCAAATACG
Source organism: Flaveria ramosissima (assembly GCA_025215565.1). Classification (NCBI taxonomy): domain Eukaryota; kingdom Viridiplantae; phylum Streptophyta; class Magnoliopsida; order Asterales; family Asteraceae; genus Flaveria; species Flaveria ramosissima. Next base: position 80,771,596 of record CM046029.1, on the reverse strand, counting down.
GGATGTTTTTGTGTATGGAGGGACAAGTGTCTTCAACACATAGGTGAATAAACCAAAATTGTTCACCCAAATTGACTATTTTCAACAATTTGTTCGAAAGTGCAACTTAACTTATCATCCATGGCGATCACTGAGCAGCCCTCTCGCAATGATTATGCAACTTACTTCACATCAAATCACACCCTCCAGGTGACCTTCTTTCGTTCATATCAATCTGATGTATATATGTTCATAACATTAATCAAACAATTGTCTTGATTATACGTGAGTTGGTTGTTTAGAAGATTGGAATCACTGCGTTGGAACCACTCGGGTGCTTGTCTCAGTTCGCGGTTCTGCATAGTATCTGAACTGTAGTAGAATGGAGAACTTGCTTGCAGAGTTCCATAACCAAATGGTCGTGGAAAGCAATAAAAAGCTAAAAAATGAGAGTGATGATAAATCACCCTTTGTAATCCTTGATCTATACAAAGCTTTCTCATCATCTCTATATCTACTAGAGAACATTTCCACTGGTACGCAGTTTAAATAGTTCAAATTTCCTGCTAAACGCTGATTGCAAACTGGTCGTAAATTTTAGGACTGCTTCATTTCGGTTGTATATCTATCGTAAAGGGAAGAAAACTGAAAGTAAAAACAAGTTTTCATTTCAGTCTCAAATCAGTCCCATAAAGACAGGAAAAAAATAAATAAGAGTAGAAAAAAATTTTAGTGGCAAATCTTTGTGGCTGTTTCATTTTAGTTGCAAATCCATTAAACAAACTGGAAAAAGTAAATTAAAATTAAAAGTAAAAGTTGTTGGCAAATCAGTTGAAAAACACAAAGAAAAATTAAATTAAAAAAAATTCTCCTCTTGCTAAAGTAGTTGTATCCTTTTCTTTTAAAGCCGAGTTATATGGCGGGAAATGGCCTGAGTTTGTAGTAGTGATATCTTTTCATTTTTCTTTTCTTTTTCTTCTTAACAAAGATCACCTTTAGATAACAATATGAATTTTGCATACCTGATACCACATGAGTGATATGTTCTTTGCTTTAATACTTGATTAATGGATCTGCTACAATAGTATAAACAAATGTAATTATGAAAAATAAACACTTTTTATGTGTATAAACACATGATTGATATGTTCTTTGCTTTAATACTGAATCATGTTCTTTTTTCATGCCACTTTTGGCATCATACACATGAAAATGACCAATTTTATCAACCTCCTTGTGTTTTGACAGATCGTTGTTCTACTATAAAAGGGTACACAACCCACAGTCCAAACACACCATCCATCATACCTAACAAGAATCACTGGTTTACCCCATAGTTTTTGCCATGAAAACGATGAGTTCATTGCTTCTATGGCTTTCCTTCCTGCTCATCTCTTGGGCCATCGAATCTCAGGTCGCTGCGCAGAGACCTCCTCCACCTGTGAGACCTGCTCCGCCACCTGGGAGACCTGCTCCGCCTGTGACACCAGCTCCTCCACCTGGAAGACCTGCCCCGCCTGTGACACCAACTCCTCCACCTGGAAGACCTGCTCCGCCTGTGACACCAGCTCCTCCACCTGGAAGACCTGCCCCGCCTGTGAAACCGAAAATGGTGAGATGCCGAAATCCGTCGTTCCCAGCATGTTTCGGTCAGATGCAATTTTGTCCTGCCGCCTGCCCAACAAACTGCCAGGTGGATTGTGTTTCCTGCAAGCCCGTTTGTAGTAAGTTTTTTCTGATCGAATGATCTAATTCTTCTATTACCTCATCTTGTTTATGGACTATGGAGTGAAGTTTAGTATTAATCTTTGTTTTCATTTGCAGGTTGCAACATACCAGGAGCTGTGTGTCAAGACCCTCGGTTTGTAGGTGGAGATGGAGTTACATTCTACTTCCATGGCCGTAAAGATCAAAATTTCTGCCTACTTTCCGACCCCAACCTCCACATCAACGGGCACTTCATCGGAAAACGAGACCCCAAACTCGCTCGTGACTTCACATGGGTGCAATCCATCGGAGTATTGTTCGACGATCACAAACTCCTTGTGGGGGCAAAGAAAACATCAATATGGGACGATACAGAAGAACATCTGCTTATATCTTTGGATGATACACCTGTATCCATTGATGGGAAGAATGGGAGTTATCGCGATTCGTCCCTACTGATCACTCGAACAAGTCCAACTAATGGCATTGCCATTGAAGTGCAGAATAGTTTCAGGATTACAGCCACAGTGGTTCCGATTGGTGCGGAGGAGTCAAGAGTCCATGGTTATAATATCACAGATGATGATTGTTTTGCACATTTGGAGTTGGGGTTTAAGTTTTATAACCTGAGTGATACAGTAGATGGGGTTTTAGGACAGACATACAGGAAGAACTATGTGAGGAAGCTCAAGGTTAATTCGAATATGCCGGTAATGGGTGATATACCCAAGTACTCTACTTCTGGTGTATTTGCTACTGATTGTACGGTTTCCCGCTTTGGTCATCGCCACAGGACTCCAATGACGGATTCTGGTGATGTGTTCTAGTCCAACTACAAGTAGTTGTAATGAATAAATAAAATAAATGCATTCATGATTTGTGACGAAAAATTACCCCATCTTAATGTTAGTTTTTCTCGATGACATCTCAACGTTAAACTCAAACGCTTAATCGAAAATTAATTAATTTTTTTGTTATTTTACAATGATTTTCTTACATGAATATATGACTACAACACTTTTAACATAGGGAGTTTATAAATTAGTGTTGCAAAATGAAAATATAAAACATAATTTTGTAAGTACTGAAACATTATACCTTCATAAACATATAAATCTTTATAAATACTAATTTGTTTAATATACCGAATATATAAAGTTTTCTTTGAGACCCCAAAGACAAACGAGTGTAAACAAGTTAGATTTGTTTTAGGCTCGTGTTTAGCTTCTTTAAATTACAAGGGTTTTATATTTAAAACTTGAGTTTGCTCGTTTAACTTGTTCATTTAGTTACTAATAATCATTCTATAAACTTTTCATCAATCATGCAATTTTGGTTCTACTTTTGGATCTTTTATGGGATGTTGCCTTTTAAACAAACAAGTAATTCACATTAACTTATATTAACATATACAATAAATTCATTTTGTTTTTAAGTAGTTTCAATCATACTAAAATGATATTGTTGTTGACACTATAATCATTAACAACACAACGATCCATACATTTAACTTGCATTAACATATTCGTACAATGTTTGAAGTAGTGATTTTCTACCTATCCCTAAGTCAAAGACCATTTGGCGGCACCTTGTTGGCTGGCTTCATCAAAGCGGCTGTGTGGTAGTCGTTCGTGTTGGTGGCCATATAATAGCCGTCTTACTTGTACTTGGTTTAGAAGTCGATCATTTTGTAACTTTCAATCGGTCGGTTTTTATATAATTATTAAACCGTAACAAACAGTGTGGTTTACAGTCTACATAAAAACTATAAATTAAACTGGATGATGAGATATAACTATATTTTAAACTTTAAACAATTTTCATATTAAAATACATCTATTTATCAAACCCTAATCGGATATCTTATAACTTAGCTTCTAATATGATTTGAGTTGTGTTGACTCGAATTCTAACTCTAGGTAGTATCGGTTAATTGCTCCGCACGAGTGTTCGTGCTTGACATCGCACAGTTAAGTCATCACATAGAACTATTAGCCACAGTATACGATGCAAACAAGTTGTATGTGTTTATGTGGACCTCTGTTAATGGTTTCATTGGTTTGTAAACACAATTTGGATCCACATTGAGATTTATAAGGCTTATCTTCTTGTTGTTGTATCGTTGTTTTACAAGTATTAGTTTCATGTCCAATCTCGAACTGTTTATATCTGTATGTTTGTAATGCGGCTATTGATTGTACTGATAGCTCATTACTAAATAAAGTTTGTTATTAGGTCATTCTGAACTACTACAAGCGTGGATAATTTTTGTTTCTGCTTGAAATCTCAGGTAATTTGTTCTCTTATGTTTATGTTTGCAACCGATTACTAAATTAAACTGCATTGGACTTATTTTTAGATTGTGCCTTTCTCAAAATCCATTTATCATGTTTCAGAAGCGAATTGCTTTTGCATATTTCTTTCAAATTGAATCAGCAAAATCTCAGGCATATGTCTTCAGCTTCTCAATTTTGTTTTCAATAAGTTTAGGGTGAGGTGCATATCTATGTTACTTTGATCCGTCCCTATTATATGTTATTTGATTTTACCAAATTCGAATTGCTTTGATTGATTCGATATGATCAGGGCTGTGGGTTTCCTTCACAATGACATATATTTTCTGCTTCAATCGGTCTGAAACCTGTTCTGATTTTTTTCATTTTCGATCGCTATGATATCCCTTGGTCTTTGGAAAATTGGTAATATATAAAATCAGGTTAAAACAATCTTTTTGTGAGTAAATATCTTGTAGGATTTTGTGGTACTCTTGGGCAATATAAAGTGATTATCAGCTATCAATGGGGTGTTTTTGGATGATATAATTGTAATCTAAATTAGTATCAGATCATATAAAGCTTCCAAGAACATCATTAATAAAGATCCAGAAACACTCCATTGATAGTGATACATGGGGCGTTTCTGGATCTTTATTTATGATGTTCTTGGAAGCTTTATAAGCTCTTATACTAATTTAGATTACGTTATATCATCCAAAGATGACTGCTGTGTTTGTAACTCTGTTCTATGAAATCCCAAATTGCTCTTCAGTTTGATTTGTGCTATAAGTCTATAGCCATATTTTTGGGCCAAGGTTTAGAGGATTAAGGTACTATAATACAAAACTATGTAGATATACTTCACTCATAGGTTTATGAGTTTATCGTATTGTATAAATATGTTTGACCCACAGTTTATCACTATCCAAATGGGTACTTGAGTTGTAGGTTGGTTGGGTTTGGGCCATAAGGTAATAAAATATAGAACTATGTAGATACACTTGACTCAGAGATTATTTTATCGTATAGATATGTTTGACCCATAGTTTATCGCTATCCAAACGGAGCTTTGAGTTTTAGGTTGGTTGGTATTTTGTCTCCGTTCATTCCGGTTGGTATCTATCTCTTTGTATGACAGAAATATACTATCTTTATAAAGTTCAAATTTTGTGTTCAGCATTGGAAATAACCATCTCTCTTATTTTATATCTGCACTGTCATTGATTTATCTAAATCCATTGTCCACATATACGCGAGCTGGTTGTTCAGAAGATTGAAATCACTGCGTTGGAACCACTCTGGTGCTTGTCTCAGTTCGCGGTGCCTGCATAGTATCTGAAAAGTAGTAAAACGGAGAATTCGCTTACAGAGTTGCATAACCAAATGGTTGTGGAAAGCATTAAAAAGCTAAAAAATGAGAGTGATGATAAATCACCCTTTGTAATCCTTGATCTATACAAAGCTTTCTCATCATCTCTATATCTACTAGAGAATATTTCCACTGGTACGTTGTTTAAATATTTCAAATTTCCTGCTAAACGCTGATTGCATACTGGGCGTAAATTTTAGGACTGCTTCATTTCGGTTGTATATCTGTCGTAAAGGGAAGAAAACTGAAAGTAAAAACAAGTTTTCATTTCAGTCTCAAATCAGTCCCAGGAAAAAAATAAATAAGAGTAGAAAAAAATTTTAGTGGCAAATCTTTGTGGCTGTTTCATTTTAGTTGCAAATCCATTAAACAAACTGGAAAAGTAAATTAAAATTAAAAGTAAAAGTTGTTGGCAAATCAGTTGAAAAACACAAAGAAAAATTAAATTTTAAAAAAATTCTCCTCTTGCTAAAGTAGTTGTATCCTTTTCTTTTAAAGCCGAGTTATATGGCGGGAAATGGCCTGAGTTTGTAGTAGTGATATCTTTTCATTTTTCTTTTCTTTTTCTTCTTAACAAAGATCACCTTTAGATAACAGTATGAATTTTGCATACCTGATACCACATGAGTGATATGTTCTTTGCTTTAATACTTGATTAATGGATCTGCTACAATAGTATAAACAAATGTAATTATGAAAAATAAACACTTTTTATGTGTATAAACACATGATTGATATGTTCTTTGCTTTAATACTGAATCATGTTCTTTTTTCATGCCACTTTTGGCATCATAACATGAAAATGACCAATTTTATCAACCTCCTTGTGTTTTGACAGATCGTTGTTCTACTATAAAAGGGTACACAACCCACAGTCCAAACACACCATCCATCATACCTAACAAGAATCACTGGTTTACCCCATAGTTTTTGCCATGAAAACGATGAGTTCATTGCTTCTATGGCTTTCCTTCCTGTTCATCTCTTGGGCCATCGAATCTCAGGTCGCTGCGCAGAGACCTCCTCCACCTGTGAGACCTGCTCCGCCACCTGGGAGACCTGCTCCTCCACCTGGAAGACCTGCTCCGCCTGTGACACCAGCTCCTCCACCTGGAAGACCTGCCCCGCCTGTGAAACCGAAAATGGTGAGATGCCGAAATCCGTCGTTCCCAGCATGTTTCGGTCAGATGCAATTTTGTCCTGCCGCCTGCCCAACAAACTGCCAGGTGGATTGTGTTTCCTGCAAGCCCGTTTGTAGTAAGTTTTTTCTGATCGAATGATCTAATTCTTCTATTACCTCATCTTGTTTATGGACCATGGAGTGAAGTTTAGTATTAATCTTTGTTTTCACTTGCAGGTTGCAACATACCAGGAGCTGTGTGTCAAGACCCTCGGTTTGTAGGTGGAGATGGAGTTACATTCTACTTCCATGGCCGTAAAGATCAAAATTTCTGCCTACTTTCCGACCCCAACCTCCACATCAACGGGCACTTCATCGGAAAACGAGACCCCAAACTCGCTCGTGACTTCACATGGGTGCAATCCATCGGAGTATTGTTCGACGATCACAAACTCCTTGTGGGGGCAAAGAAAACATCAATATGGGACGACACAAAAGAACATCTGCTTATATCTTTGGATGATACACCTGTATCCATTGATGGGAAGAACAGGAGTTATCACGATTCGTCCCTATTGATCACTCGAACAAGTCCAACTAATGGCATTGCCATTGAAGTGCAGAATAGTTTCAGGATTACAGCCACAGTGGTTCCGATTGGTGCGGAGGAGTCAAGAATCCATGGTTATAATATCACAGATGATGATTGTTTTGCACATTTGGAGTTGGGATTTAAGTTTTATAACCTGAGTGATACAGTAGATGGGGTTTTAGGACAGACATACAGGAGGAACTATGTGAGGAAGCTCAAGGTTAGTTCGAATATGCCGGTAATGGGTGATATACCCAAGTACTCTACTTCTGGTGTATTTGCTACTGATTGTACTGTTTCGCGCTTTGGTCACCGCCACAGGACTCCAATGACGGATTCTGGTGATGTGTTCTAGTCCACCTTGTACGTGCTACAAGTAGTTGTAATGAATAAGTAAAATAAATGGATTGATAATTTGAAGTAATAAAGGTTTATAATGACGAGTTCCATTTTGCTCATTCGAGCCATAAATAGCTTCATGGTGCCACCCTTTTTTTCTCATTCATTGATTTGCATTGATCAACAATTAAGATCGTTTCGCGGCCTTTTTTGTATTTATAGAATAACATGATTGATATTTTTGTTAACCACCCAAGGGAGATCATTCGCCAACTAGGCTCGGCAACGAAGTTCATTGGTCAGCCGTTTAGTATACGTAAACTGTCTGGATGCAAGGAAAATAAAGAAAAGCAAAACAAACAAAGTATAAAACAATGGGAGGAGTGGTAATCAGGACCTCTAAATTATGAGAGGTTGCGTTTAACCAGTCAGACCTGGGGACCGAAAGTATTTAATTACAGTTTCATCCCCAAATACTATAGCTATTCATGAGTACATTTCCT